>JAZKJV010004280.1:0-600000 GCA_037367405.1 Ottelia alismoides | reverse complement strand
TTCGTCCATACCCCGTTAACTTCTTGGATCAGGGGTGGTGGGGGAAAACTGGATCAGGAATGGAAAGGAACTCTAGCTGGTAAACGACCATCTGCTGCTGCGGCGGGCCCTGGTCGGGCGCCTGCACGTAGTACACGTGCTGGACTGCCGGTGGCTGCTGGCTCGGCTGAGGCTGATGCTGCGGTTGCGGCTCGTCCTTCTTCTCAGCGGGAGCGTCTGATGGTGTAGCCGACTGGACAGAGTTGATCGTACCGACCAACAGCTCGAGGTACTTGTTGATCTGATCGAGCTTATCCAGGTTCTGGGTCCTCTTCTCGATCACAGCGAGTTTCTCAAGGTCTTGTGATCGCTTCTCAATGATATCAACCTTAGAGAGATGGCCCCCAATGATGTTGAGGTTGGAGCTCTCATCTCTCTCTGCTTCCTTGGATACAGCCATGTGAACTTGTTTCTGGAGGATCTGGGGCTGCTTCTGGTACGCCTTGGATGAAGAGAGGGCGGCCTCTCCTTCGGCCATTTCTTCGAAAATCTGCCATACAACATCTTCATCCTTGTTGAAATGGGAGCCCCCACATGCTGCGTCCACGAGCCTTTGACTTTCAATATTGAGTCCCCCAAAGAAATGCTGGACCAGGCTGGTCTTAGGGATCTCATGGTGGGGACACTTCTCCTGTAGATCAGTAAATCTCTCCCAAGCCTCGTGTACTGACTCATGAGCTCCTTGGGAGAAGTTGCTAATACGGGCTCGCATTTGGTTGAGCCGACCGAGAGGGTAGTACGTGTGCAGGAAGGCAGACTTCAACTCCTCCCAGGTCGTCACGACCTTTCCCAAATGATTGACCCAATAGAGGGCCTTGTCCTGTAGACTGAAGGGGAAAGCCATCATTTTGACAATGTCCAGAGGGACATTCGGATAGTGGGTGGTACGGCAAATGCGGGAGAACTACTGGAGGTGAATGTACGGCTCTTCATTGGTGTTGCCATGGAATGCAGGGAGAAGGGCTATGAATTGGGGCTTCATCTCAAAGTGAGCGTGTACCGGTGGAATGAGGATCCACTCGGTCATCTGACTGTCTCCCAGATTGTATGTTTCTTTAAGTGTCGGCTTTGGCGGTGGTGGGAATTCGGGATCATCGTTGTGGTCATCACCACCTTCTCCACCTCCACCTCCTCCTCTCCTGCCTCCTCTGCCTCGGCCTCCTCCTCCGTCGTTACGGTTCATCACATCATTCAACATATCCTGGAAAGCAGTCTGTGTAAGGGCCTGCTCAGTCAGCTGCTGCTGTATGGCCTGGATAGATGCCAGCAACTGTGCATTAACTTGATTTTGATCTGGCACCTGTCCCTCTGGTGTGGGTGGCTGCTGACCCTTGCCCTTTCCTCCTGGCGCCATGTCAGGGTCTGAGTCGGACGAAATGAACTCCGGAGTAGTCTCCAGGGCTCGCACTGTCTTCTATCTGCATAATGAGATGGTCCGAATCAGATCACTTGCAATTAATGTTCAGCTGCCGTGATGAAGCTGGAATTCAGGTCAACCCCAGCATGTTGCGAATGGAGAAATGATGTAGACTGTAATCGACTCCCATTCACAACGGCGGTAGTGGGACAAAAGTGATCCCAGTTTATTGGGTGGTCAAGAGAAAGGTAGAAAACGAGGAGTCTGGAGTTTGATCCGCAAAGTCCGGATCGGTTCTCGGGAATCACCTCGAAATTATTGGCAGAGTTGAGTCTATGGAATCGATGTAGGTGTCGGCATGGTCCCGACGAAACCATCCATGGATCAACTTCGCGAAGCACAATAGGATGTTGGATTTTGGAAGAATGATACGATGGTCAACGAGGAACAAAAGGAGTGTAAAACAGTAGAAAGGCTCGGTTGAGCGGGGTGGTCAAAGGAAAACATAACAAAATTTGCGCAAAGGCGCGTGACTTTGATCTTTGAACCTTAATCTAGATCCATACAAACACAAGACAAAATCGGGTTCACCAACTCACGCCATGTGAAGCCGTGAAAGCTCGACTATTTATTATCTTTTCATTTTTAGAGTTGTGATTTTCAGGCATATCTTATAACAAGTCCTTAGTACGCTACCCTATAGGAGAGAGAGTACTGCCAGAAGAGTATCCCGTACTTGTCCTCCTCCTGTGTAACCTGTAGTCTGTACTTTTTGGAGTCCTTGTAACCCTTCCTGGATTCCTTCTCAGCCAAAGAAAAGAGAGAGGAAGCCGATAGGCGAAACCAATACTTCGGTTCTCGCTCGCAACGGAATCACCCGTGAGCGTGCAAGAACCTACTCGGACGTAGGACGATGAGACAGACACCCCCGTGAAGGCGTGGCCTATGCTCAATACTTCGGACAGGGTCGGTGCTCTCACAACAGAGAGTCACCATTGGTGACCAAGTCCTACTCGCCTACGTACGATAGAAGCGCCAATACTTCGGAAATCCAGGCGATACACAAGGCAGTTACAGACTGGGTTTTGGGCTTTCTATCCTTAGGGGTCGCACTCGCTCAAGGGAGTAGGGTTTTGGTCCCCCTCCAAGGTACCTGAAAACAATGAGGGCTTTATGAACCCAGTACAATGATAGTCCATTACAGATTTTAATTAAGGTCAAAGTTTATTTAGCAGTCCCCTGGTTTTAATTTTTTTTGGTTTTCACTTTTTTTGGATCTGTTTTCATACCAGCGCCTAACGTTTTTGTAGATTTTTATTTAAGTCCTAGGTGCTCAAAATCAGAGGGAGATAGCGGAAAAGCCGTGCAAGTGGTTCCATGATGGAAATCTCACCATTGAACCGAATGATGCATGCTGAGTTAGAAGACTTACAGTGCATCCCAGCTCTCTCCATGTGGTATGCAAAACAGAATTTTTAAACCTATCTACACGTCGATATGCAAGGCACAAAATCGTCCTAAACATAAGCTGCTATTAGCGTGAAGAACCATGAGTTGCTCATTTGTCTCTAGCCCGAGAGAGTCCGGTCTTGGCTCACCCCTCCTCTGCTCAACAAATTGAGGGTAGGAGAAAGCGCTTTACAGGGTTCGCTACGACACAGGGGACTAAGAGACAAATTTACAACTTGTTTGAGTTTGACTAGATCCAATCGAAGTAAACTATAGGAACATGCATTCTTATTAATGTTTGGACCTAGCTACCGAGTCAAGCAACCTATATCTAGGGGCTCCAAGCACACAAAACAAAGTAAAAGAAAGGCGGAAAGCTCAAAACTGCGGGAAACAAAATAAAAGAAGGCGATGAAAACTCGAAAAAAGCCGCGATGAGGCCCCCAGGTGAGCAATCACCCGGGCACTGGACCTCATTGTGAAGAGTAAAGTCCTGTTTAATTACATGCCAAAATAGTCTCTCTCTCACCATGAATTACAAAAATAATTTTCCTAAGTATCTAGCCTATCTAATGCCCCTCTCTTTGCTTCTTTGGTGCACTCTCCAGATGGTCATGAGAAGAGAAGACCATCCTCCTCCAAGCTCGGCTGCCTTGGCCTCCTAGGAAGCCATCCTCGCGTGGCGGTCCCTCGCATCAAAGTCACAAAAAGATTGCATTAGCGTACTCAGTCAATCAAACAGAGCAGAGAAAAATAATCACAATGAATAAAGAAATGAAGCATAGTGATTAATGGCAATAAAACAATAGCTGCTCACAAAAATGAATGATTAATCAAGGATTTTATACAAGAATGACAAAAATCAATTAGGCTATGCTCATTGCTACCCGACAACGGCGCCATCTGATAACGGCCACAGACCACGAGGGTCACCATGAATAAATAATACAGAGGTGTCGCTGAGGCGACCGCTCGCAGAATATGGGGGTTGATCAGCAATTAACCCACAACAACATAATACAACAATCAAGCTTAAAAATAAATGTGAATTAATTTTTATTTACTCTACCATAAAATGTATAGGGAACAAGCATGTAGAGGTCGAACCACAAAGAGCAATACAAAATGCATGAGCCTTCAGGTGCGAATGAGTCATCCTTGTGAGAAGTGGGTTTTAATTAATTGAATATACATATCTGTGTTTTTTTTATTATTTTTTTTGTTTATATATATATATATATAGATAATAATAATATAATTAGATAATGTATATATATATTTCTTTTTTGGAAAGATTTATATATACATTAAGGGGTACTAAAGTATTTTACAAAAATGCTTAAAAATAGTCAAAAATTAACAGAGAGAGTCTTTTTAGGCTTTTCATCAATTTTTTACTGTTTTTGTGATTTTTGTGCATTTTTTAGCATATTTTTAGTATTTTTAAATAGCTACATAATAGCAAACAGTGGAATAAGGTCTGGCTGCAATAAAAATGAACATTAAAAATAGTTACAAGCCTCAAAATTTTTCCACACTATTTTTCTAATGAAGATAATAAAATATAGCATAAACAGGGTCTGGGTTTATATTTTTCTGATTTTTCTTTGATTTTCAATATTTTTTTGAAGTTTTTGGGTATTTTTACATTTTTAAGGTTTTCCTTTTGAGATTTTTAGGGATTTTTGGACTGACACTAGAATAGGACAAAATACACAACAGGGAATTTTTTTAGAATTTTTCAAGGCATTTTGATATTTTTCTTGGGATTTTATACTCTAAACAGTGAATAAAAGACATGTTCTTGATTTTTAATAAATACAAAAAGGCCATAAAATGACAAACTAAAAATATAGCGTGCAAACACAACCAATCAGTAGCCTAAGTCTATTTTTCCAAGATTTTTCAATTTAATAAGGAGCACAAAATAAATAGACAAACATTCAAAAATTAAATGGCCTGGCAGGGGTGTTTCTGCAAATAAAATAGTTCACAGGGGCATACATGCAAAAATCACAGTAAAAATACACTTTAATTTTTATTTTCAAGACCATTTAATAATTACAAGGACCCGGAGGGACTTAGCTGCAAAATTTCACGCGCCTCACTTGGTTGCTGCACGTGAGGCGCGGAAGGACTAAAGTGCAAATATGAAAACATCGGGGGTCCTTTTGCAAACTAAACATTTTATTTACAACGGTGACTTTTATTTTTGGCATTAAACCGTAAATACAAAAAGCGAGGGGGGTGGATGTGAAATTTACCCCTAATACAAACGTGGCATCCGACGGATCTGCTCTTACTTGCCACGCGTCGTCTCCTGGACGCCTGATGACGCTTCGCCGATGAAGCGCTGAGATTAGATCAGCCCCGCTGATCTGACGGTGGGTACGATGCTCCATCGGACGGTTCCTGTTGAATCTCCATCGAAGAGCTTGGGCTCCTCCAGGGTTCTCCGGCGAGTCTGAAGTGTTCTGAAGGTGGCTGGAAGCGTCCCGCGTCGATTGATGGCGTTTTCATGGTTCTTGGGGGTCCGAGTCGATGAAGCGAGGTCGGAGAAGAAAAGGGCCCCCAGGAACCTCTTCCCGGATCCGTGCGAGTCCAGTTGGGCTCGATTCTTCGAAGTACCTGCACAGGAAGAACCGCGGGCGAGAGAGCTTGCTCCTCGACCCGGGGTTTTGAAGCTACGATGCACAATGGAGATGGGCGGAGGGGCTCCGGCGAACGGCGGAGGGGGAGCCCCGATTCGCCAGGACCTAGGGTCCTGGGTTGAACAACTGCGCGAAATGGATGAAGAAAGCGTCGAGGAACGAGATGAGATGCTTGGGACGGTCGGATACGGTCGAAACGAGGGTGGAGAAGTCGTCGGAGCGGAGCTCCGGCGAACTTCGAATTTTGATTTTTAAACTACATACATTAATTAAAACCTAATCTAACGACTGGAATGAAAAGCTAACATCGAAGGCTAACTAAAGATGCATAGAAAGAGCAGCTCTTATACCTGGGGGCCTCCAGGGAGCAGGGCGGACGCCGGAGCTCCGCCGCGTCAAAATCTCCTTCCTCCGGCCGAGTCACGGCGCTGGGCTGCTCCCCCTGTCACAAGGAACAATCCAGGAACGAGATCTGAGCTTTAGGTTGGAATAAAAATGGCCAAAATGAGGAAGGAGGCGGAGCTTGTTATTTATAAACATTGGCGAGTGGCCTTATTGACCGGCGATTATTGCATGATCTAAAGAGTATTAGGTTGACCTAAGGAATTGGCGGGCATCATGGATGATTAGGGAGTGATTCTTGCGAAGAAAGTATCTTCGATTGATGGATGGTATGCCCGGGAAAAAAGGGAGAAGACGGGCGAAGAGATGGGTTGCGTCACATCGGGCGGCTGGAGGTCAAGTTGACTGGAGTCAACTCGCAGAGGGACCTGATTGGTCCACCTCAGCCGCTAAAGGACAAAACAGAAGCCCTGATGGAAGATTGATTTATTTGACGCCCTAAATGATTTTATTAATTTTTTCTTATAAAATAAAAAATGTGTATTATTTCATCTAGTATTTATTTATGATTTTTATTGAATTTTTCGAGGTGTTTTATTATAGTTTCATTTGAATAATGTGCATATGTGTGTATTTACATGTATTTTTATGTATTTTATTTTTAATTTGTTTATTTTCTTTTATTATTTTCTTGGCTTATTTTATAAATTTATAATTTATTTTTGTGAGTATAAATATATTTTTGTTTGATTTTTATAAGTTTATTTGTATTTTTAAATAAATAGGTATAGGTGTGTGTAGGCATACTTATAGGTGTTTTATCTGTATATTTTATATACTTAATTTATTTATTGCATATTCTTGATTTGTATTTTGGTTTTGTATTTTTAATGAGTTATGCATAATGTATATACTATTGTAAAAATATAAACAATAAAGGAATCAATGCATCAAATCCTTTTCATTTGTATATAGGTGTATAATATAGGTATTTGGTCTATGAATTTTGTATACCTATTTTATCAAATTATTTTTGGTTTTCTTCTATTTTTAATATGTATGTGCATTATATACATTATTTACAAAATTCTAAAAATATGAATTTGTACAAATACTGAATAAAATGAATATTTTAATCGGTCCTATATACAAGAAGGGCCCAAAACCTAACTTCTGCATATGGACTCTAAAAATTATGAAACAAATTTTATAAAATAGTTCATGAAATGCTATATACAATTAAAGGTGAGTTTGGGTGATTTGGAGTTTTTATTTGCAAGATATGGGTCTGTGAAGTTGAGATTTTGGCTTTTTATTCTGTGTATAAAATGTACACTGGGTATTATTTTTACAAAAACTCAATTTTGTATTTTTATTCACATTATTATCTACAACTTTCATGTACAAAGTTTCTTCATTTGTTGAATGTACAATATAGGTGCCAAAAATGCATAAATGAATGGATGAATAAATGAGGTATTTATTATACTGTCGGCCCTTATCTCCCCCTACTTTATTCCTTGTCGACCAATTCCATGCTGGCCTTGGTCTCGGGGTTAGGGTCATAAAATACTTGCAATATTTTATTCCTTTTTCTTTTCTTCTCTTTATTCTATAATTTTGGCATTAAAAACCTTATTTAATGTACAATAAATACAAGAAACAATGAATGCTATTATATACGAATTAATGCTATTTACATGCATTTGCTGGGGTTTTTAAGGCCAAAAAGATAGAATAAAGGTGATGAAATGGAGATTCATCAGACCTTAGGATAGAGCCAAGTCTGGATTTCTTACTTACTACTTGTTCTTTATTTTTAAGCGATTAGCTACTTTTCAGTGAGGATTTACGGGTAGCCGGTAAACGGTCCGGACTTCCTTAATAGAGTGGGAGGTTTAGACGACGCGTTAGTCCTCAAGGAACGGGTAGCCGTATTTATATGGTCCGTACTTACTCCTATACTGGCTGAAAGTAGGTCAAACTAGTCGTAATAACCGGGCCAGTCTGTAGGATAATACGGGCACCTAACAGCTCGTTAATCTTTCCAAGATTGTATTCTCACCAACTAAAATTGACCAGATAATTCGGTGAACCCTTACGACCATCACGTGTTGAATTGATGAAATTGGGGGTTTGAATTGTGTTTATATTGTGTGAGTTCACTCCGCACATTTACGTGCACCGTAGAACTAGCGCCTCATTGAATATCGTGTTCTAATCGGTTCTTTTGACATCGAAGATGACTGATTGGGGGGGGGGGATATTTATTCGAACTTTGCGAATCTCTCGTTGAACCCTTCAAAAAGTACGTCTTCAAAGGTCCAAGCGCAACTTGGACCAACCTGGACTCATGACCCTCTTGAGCCCAGGATCACTCACTCTCGGGATGGTTACTCTCAAACCATTCCATTTCTCTCTTCCCACCTCACCGAGGAAGACCATCGCCTTGGTGAGAATATCATGATTCATAAATCCTCTTCTAGTAAAGAACACCTTGCTGATTCAGGACATAAAGAAGATTCAAGTAAAATGCCAAAGAAGAAAGAAGAGGAAGAAGAGAACCATGAATACCCAATGAGAATGATACTTGCCCGATTAGCTGCATCTGAGTAGCAACACGCACTATTCCGAGCTCAGCTTGGGCAACTAAATGTTGGGGTCGAACCACCAATGGATGCGGCGTATAACCCCGGACAATATCAAATTCATAACTACTTGAGTCCGGCCGAACCCACTGTTGACTTTGAATTGAAGCCGTATTTTCTGAACTTGCTGCCACATTTTGATGGGAATGCTTCTGAGGAGCCATATGCATTCCTAAGGGACTTTGAGCTAATCTGTGCTAACCTCAAACATAATAATGATAGCCAGGATTATATTAAGCTCAAAGCCCTTCCATTTTCCTTGGGTGGAAAAGCCGATTACTGGGTAAAGAATCTTGGAATCATCGTCACCACTTATGCCCAGTTCAAGGACTTATTCCTAAAGTTCTACCCTATAAGTAGAACTAACATGATGAGGACGCGAATTACGAGTTTTTGCCAGTTACCCCATGAAGCCTTCTGTGATGCTTGGGAAAGATTCAAGGACATCCTGCAGAAGTGTCCCTATCACAATTTACATGATAACATCTTGGTCCAATCATTCTTCACTGGTCTCAACCCTGAGATGCAGGGTTTAGTGAGCGCTGCCTGTGGAGGCAGCTACACATCACGAGGAGCGGATACCGTCTGGATGGTATTGGAGCAGATGGCTGAAACTTCACATATGGCCAGCAGGGCCTATACACCATCCCCCAGTTCACTCTCATTTGGAGGGGGAAAATCAGCTATAGTCGATCTCTCTCAGGACGTGATCCCTAGCATGGGACTTCTTGCAGAAAAGCTTACTGTAGTCGAGAAGATCGATAGGAGGATTGATAAGTTAGACCGGAGCGTCTCCAAACTTCCAAAACAGATGGAGGAGTTGACTGAGAAGGTATCTAAGATAAGGATACCAGCCGTGACTGCATCCTCTACTCCCGTATACCGAGTTCACCATGTTCAGGAGCAGTTGGTGTCAGGGCAACCCCAGCCGTGTGAGTAGGACCAATCCTATGCCCACTCTTTCTAGCAGCCACCTCCATTAGCAGAGACAGTCCAGGAGAAGCCTCCCCCAGTTTGGGAGGTGAATGGGATATGGTATACTCAGGACCCTGCCAGGCAGGAAGTACGGGAGACCGACAGACCTACCAGCATCCCTCGACCTTTCACAACACCGCATTCACCTCCGCACCACCTCCTTCACAGCAGAGCCCTGTATTCTCGCCACCACAGCAGCAGAGGCAACAGTACCAGCAGTATGGCCGACAGGGCCATTACCAGACGGGCCATCAGGGCCCGCAACCCCAGCAGCAGCAGCAGAGGCAGTACACTGGCCAGCAGGGCCAATCTTCCCATTCTTCTTCACAGTCTTATCCACTTCCTTCTTCGTCTAGTCCCGTGGATATTCAGCAGCAGATACTCGATGAGCTACGTTCCTACAGGAACGAGATTCATGACTTACGGGTGGATGTCAACCGCTTGTCCAGATGGCGAGACGAGCAGACTTACCCTCTACCTCTATCCATCCCAAGTCCAGGCTAACCCAAATAGCCTGAACCGTTCTAGTTCTCAGCAGCACTTTGGTCAGGTATACTATTCAGCATCTCCTAAATCTGAACATGAGATTCTTTCGTGTGACGAGGCTAACCACATGTCACTCAGGAGCGGAAGGACTGTGGTCGTACCTGACTGGGCAAGGGAAACGAGGAGGGGCATCTCTGGAGCTCTACATGAGGAGTCTTTAGAGGACGAGGAGGAGAGGCATCATATTTCGGAGCCACATCAGCACCATTCGAGGATTTCCACTCAGGGAGCCAAAAGGAGGAGGAGAGCACGCATGCAGCATCGTCAGCATGGATATTCTTCTGAGTCTACGGAGGACCTTGCATCTCCGGTTGTGGCGGATACCACTTCAGCTTATATTCCACAACCTTTAGTAGATAGATTTGAATTCGATTCCATGTTGCATCAAAAAGATTCTTGTATGAAGAACTCTGTTTCTGTTAAGTCAAAGAATGATCTTTCAGTTCGTGATTCAGATTCTTCATCCTCTGTTTCCCTAGCTTCAATCCCTTTCCCCCGTGCTCTTACGACAGGAAAGCGCATCAAAAAGATTCAGAAGGATGACACCGATATGGCACGGTTTTGTAAAGAAAACATCACTGTAAAGGTGCCATTTGATGAATATATGGCTAACCATCCTGCCTTCCAAAAATACCTTAAGGTGAGACGCACACCAACAAGGGTTAGCAGGAAGAAAGATAACCGAAATGTAAAGACACATGTCTTGTCAGTAGCCACAACCTATTGTCTCAAGAATCGGACTTTGCCAAAGAAAAAGAGAGACATGGGTTCTCACTATGTGGAGAATCGTATTGACGACATTGCGTTTGCACGCACACTCTTAGATAATGGTTCTTCGATCAACTTACTTCCCTTAGCCTTATATCAAAAATTGGAGTTGGGACCACTTCGCAAATCTAGAGCTTTACTCCAATTCGCAGATCGTTCAGTGAAGAGACCTAAGGGAGAAGTGAAGAACGTCGTTATCTCGATTGAGGGGCAGAACTATCAGGTGGACTTCACAGTCTTGGACATGGAGACCCCCAGTCATTGGAGAGAATCTCAGATCATTCTCGGGCGACCCTTCCTTATGACCGCAGGCGCAGCTTTCGATTATGGTACGGGAATAATGAAGTTCCATTCTCTAGGTGGAGAAGTGAACCTTGAGATGAAGCAAACCAAGTGTCAGCGACCTGATTCAGAGAGTAGTACAGAGTACTCATCTTCAGAGGCAGAGTGCAGTAGGATTAACACAGTTGGGATTTGGGGACAGATTCCTTCAGGACAGAGCGAGACGCTTTCATCTGGAGAGGATATAGTGCATGATGCAGTTTGCCAGGTGTTGTCTGATCTTGCTAGAGATGCATCATGATGACATAGAGATCCATCCGGATCTGTCAGTTCCATCCTCTTCGGAACAATCATGGGACATAGATGACGAGTCGGACGAGGCTTTTGACGATTGTTTGGATATTTTTGACGATCTGACTCCCGATACTTCTGATTTGGTGGCGAGTACTACTCAGCTTAGCCCACCTTCATGCAGCACAGAACCAGATTTAGATTCAGTTCAGCCAGATTTGATTGATGATACCACTTTGCCAGAATTGAAATCACTACCTCCTACACTCAAGTACGCCTTTCTTGCGGGACCCAAAGAGAGATATCCTATCATCATTAGCTTAGACTTGACTTTAGAACAGGAGTCTAGGTTGTTAGAGGTCTTAGAGAGGAACCACAAAGCAATAGGCTGGACAGTGTCAGATCTCGTGGGCATCAACCCCGCTCTCTGCTCGCACCACATTTTCACTGAGGATAATGTGGGACCTTCCCGTGAATTCCAGAGGAGGCTTAACCCCAATCTACGGGAAGTGGTGAAGAAAGAGATTGAGAAATGATGCAAGGTAGGGTTTATATACCCTATATCTGACTCCAAGTGGGTGGCCCCGCTTCATGTTGTCCCGAAGAAGTCGGGAATTCAGATGGTCACTAATGAGGAGGGGGTAGATATCGTGACACAAGTACCTACGTCGTGGCATGTCTATGTTGACTACATGCGCCTGAATGCTGCGACCAAGAAAGATCACTTTCCCTTACCGTTTATTGATCAGATCTTGGAGAGACTCGCAGGGAAAGAGTTCTTCTATTTTCTTGACAGGTACTCAGGCTACAACCAGGTGGCCATAGCCCCTGAGGACCAGGAAAAGACCACATTCACATGTCCATTCGACACTTATGCTTTCAGGCGCATGCCATTCGGGCTCTGCAATGCCCCGGGCACATTTCAGCGGTGCATGATAGCCATATTTGCCGAGATGGTGGGAGATTTCCTGGAAGTGTTCATGGATGACTTCTCGGTCCATGGTGATTCTTTTGATACATGTTTAGCGCACTTGGACCGAGTCCTCACAAGGTATAGAGAGGTGAATCTGGTACTCTCCTGGGAGAAGAGTCACTTTATGGTGATAGAGGGTATCGTGTTGGGGCATGCCATCTCCAAAAGGGGAATGGAGGTTGACCCTGCTAAGGTGGAGGTGATCAAGAAACTCGATCCACCTGCCAACGTGAAGTCAGTGCGGTCATTCTTAGGGCATGTTGGATTCTATAGGAGATTCATTCAAGATTTTTCAAAGATCGCCCGCCCACTGACTGAGCTCTTAGGGAAAGACATAGAGTTCGTTGTAGATCACAGGTGTCTGGAGGCCTTTGAGCTCTTGAAAAAGAAGATTTGTGCCTCGCCTATCCTACAAGCTCCTGATTGGTCTCTCCCCTTTGTGATCATGACTGACACTTCAGATTTCGCTATAGGAGCTGTGTTAGGACAACGGCGAGAAGGGATTCCATTTGCGATCCATTACGCGAGCAAAGTATTAGATCCTACACAGAAAAATTATACAATGACTGAAAAGGAAATACTCGCAGTAGTGGAAAAGAAGGACGCGAAGGTGCGTCTTCTTAGGTGAATTTTACTCCTCCAGGAATTTGATATGGAGATAAAAGATAAACCTGGAGTGAAGAATGTTGTGGCTGATCACTTTTCTCGGATTGAACTTAAGGATTCTCGTGATCATGAGCGGATTAGAGAGACCTTCCCAGATGAGTCAATTTGTGTTATTGAGACACTCTCGTGGTATGCCAACATGGTGAACTATCTTGTCTCCAAGCAGGTTCCCCATGGTTGGACTAGGAGCAACATTGATCGACTGAAGTCAGATTTGAGGAGATACCGCTTGGACGATCCTTTCCTTTTCTTCGAAGGACCGGATTGTGTTTGGAGAAGGTGTATTCCTCAGGAGGAATACCAAAGTGTCCTCACATATTGTCATTCACTTGAGGCTGGAGGACACCATTCGGGAAAGCGAACCACTCACAAAGTACTTCAATGTGGATTGTATTGGCCGACCTTGTTTAGAGATGCTATTGATTTTGTACGGTCGTGCCCAATCTGTCAAAGGATGGGAGGGACAATTGGACAGAGAGATGAGATGCCCATGCAACCGATGATTATTTGTGATGTTTTTGATGCATGGGGCATAGATTTTATGGGTCCCTTTCCCAACAACCAAGGACATGAGTACATATTGTTGGCGGTTGATTATCTATCTAGGTGGGTGGAGGCTATCCCAACCCGAACCACAGACAGCAAGACTGTTTGTAAGTTTGTGAGAGATCATATTATTGCTAGATTCGGGGTGCCAAAAGTTTTGATATCTGATGAGGGTAGACATTTTGTGAACCGAGATATGAGATCTTTAGCTAAGGACTATGGATTTGAGCATAGAGTTACTAGTCCTTACCACCCACAGTCCAACAGCATGGCAGAGGTTTCGAACAGAGAGGTGAAGAGTATTTTGCAGAAGTTGGTTCGTCCCGATAAGAAGAACTGGTCTCAGCTTTTGGACCAAGTTCTGTGGGCCTATAGGACAGCCTACAAGACACCATTGGGTACTTCACCATTTAGAATGATCTATGGTAAGCCATGCCATTTGCCCGCAGAATTGATTCATAAATCCGAATGGGCAATTAAGAAGATTAATTGGAGTTGTCACCTAGGGAAGCTTTGCCGAGACTTGAACTTGAATGAGCTCATGGAAATCCGAAACAGGGCATATGACAACAGTTTGATTTATAAGGACAAAGTAAAGAGATGGCATGATCAGCACATTAGGTGCAAAGATTTTGTCCTTGGGCAAAAGGTATGGTTGTTCAATGCCATGTTGAAGTTGTTCCATGGGAAGCTCAAATCTAAATGGACGGGTCCCTTTGTGGTTAAGAAAGTGCACGAGAATGGAAGTGTAGAGATAGTTGATCTCACAGATGGTGCACAATCTCATGTGGTGAATGGACAACTGTTGAAGCATTTTGTTGATTCGAAAGAGCAGTTAGTCCAAGTCGAGGTCATCAACTTCATACAGAGTGAGCACAGAACAGATACATCTTATTACTCTTCATGAAGATGCATCATCAAGATTCAACATTTTAGAAGATTCAATTACTCTTGTACATATTCTCCCTTCTTTGTATATTCTCGAGATCACATCGGTTCTCACACTTACTCTTGTCCTATACTTAGGCTGACCAAAGCCTAAGTATAGGGGGGATCGATGCCCGCCATGTGTATATACTCATCATTTATCCTCTTGACCTCGTCCGCCCCGTTTTTGCTCTTCTTCTACACTTAGGTTGTCCAGAGCCTAAGTATAGGGGGGCAGATCGACTTCTATACTTTTTTATTATTTTAGCTTTCCTACGCTTAGTACGAGCTATGTCTTTTTGTCACCTAGTGCCATGAGGACATAACACATGCTAAGTATAGGGGGGCATGTATATATTACATATATACTTTACCCATAGCTCGTACTTTCACGTATTTTTGTATATATTGTACAATAATTATAGGGTAGGTAAAAAAAATTAAAACAAAAATCTCTTAAAAAAACCTTTTAAAACAAAAAAAAACTTTTTTCTAAAAAAACTCTCTTAAAAAAACTTTTTCAAAAAAAAAAACTATTTTCCTTATTTGCTTCAAAAAAAACTTTCTCCTTCACAAAAAAAAGTCCTTTCTTATTTACCTATCTCTTGAAAAAAAAGAAGCAAAACTTTTCTTAAAAAAAACTTCTTTGCCTTTGTTTGTCAAAAAAAACTTTTTTGAAAAAAAAAACTTTTTCTCAAACTTAAAAAAATCAATCATAAAAAAACTAAAAAAAACTAACTAATAAGTTGGTTTAATCCCTGACACAATTCACTTTCACACAAGACTAGTGATGTTCAAGAACACTTGGTTTATGAGGTCTTGATACTTTGAGTTAACCAACCTTAGTCATTAGGGTCTTGGACTTAATTATTCACATTTCCCTAGTTTAAAAGATTTGTGTGCTATATTGCATGCTTAGTCTCTACATTAAGAATATGATCAACACCTCACATACACGACTGCAGTTATGATGAGATGAGTTGAAATTTCACTTGAGGAACTAGGATGAGGGATTTGAGTTTGGACTTGATTTGATGATGCTCGAGGATGGGATAAAATCAATGAAGGCTTAATGAAACCTGAGTGTCAGCATCTTTAGCCAGTATGAGAACATGGTTCTTGTACTATCTCTTGACATTTACCTATGTGTCCGGGTGTGATAAAATAAAAATTGTTGATTAGTGTGCGCCAACTCTTGGTAAAAGCAGTGGAGCTAGCCAAAAATACTACAAAGCAATGAAATGTTAAAGAAAAGCTCTCAATCCACAAAGTCAATTATCCAAAGAGCTTCCACCAAAGGCGAGCGCTCCTAACCATTTTAAAGTGTCCACTTGGACCACCGCTATTAGGACCAAGAGTCGGGCTTGCACCAAAAAAGGGCTCTGCATCGTAAAATGCTAGAAGTCTGGGTGTAGAAGGTACGATAGGTACTCAAAAAAGGCACACCCCGGTGTACTCCCAGGAAAACAAGTGCAGACGGCTCCAACGTCTCTTGACGGACGCACTGATCAACACCAAAAAAATACGTTGCATAATAAGGCACTCGAGAGGATCCTTGTTCCAATGAGAGTGAGAGAAGAAATGATACAATCCTATGCCCTCCATCAACTGGCCTTCCATCTACACTTTTAAGTCTGACAACCAAAGAGACGGTGGATTGGATGCAAGAAATGGTTTATTCCCTAGTGTTGAGGATCGGGTTCTTAGGAGAGTCTCTTGGACTGGAACCTTGGGTGACGTGGTGACTCTACTCTTGTAACTGCGGTCAACACTTAAAGTCATATCCCTTATATATATGTATACAAAGAGAGTCTGATGATTAGGGAAATTGGGTACCTTTTGACTAGAGCTCGGTTCAGCTTAGAATTTTAGGATCTCTAAAACCGAGAGTTCTTGAACGGATCAAGTCTTGTACTCACATGCACAGTCACGGGTTAATCTAACTTATTGATTCTTTATTTGCTCGAGGACTAGCAAAGTTTAAGTATAGGGGGGTGATGAATCCGCGATTCATCATCGCAATATCTTGATCTTAGCAAAATCCCTGAGTAAAGTCTCAAATAAATGTACAAAAAATCATTAAATTAATAAAACGACTCTTGTAAATAAAATACATTATTTATTGTATATTAGATTGTACAAAATAAATTACCCATAAAAAGCCGCAAAATTAAAGGAGTTTTTCACCTGTAATAGCCCAAAATTTCATATATTTTTAATAATTTCATTTCAACTCCTTTTTGCCTAATTCTTTCTCTAACATGTTTATAAAAATGTACATAAAAATACAAAAATACAAAATAAATTTTACCTCAAATAAATGCTCCTAGATCCCAAAGAGAAAAAGCCGTAAAGTCCAACTTCCAAGCCAAATTCCCGCTCCGTCTGAACTCCAAATTCACCAAACTCACTTTTAAAGTACAAGTTAGAAAATTATCTATCCAACGGAAGTTTCATTAAAATCGGAGCTCATTTGCAAAAGTTGGGTTTTGGGACCTAGATGTACATTTTATATTATGTATATATTCATTCTTTATTCATTTTTTTATTTTATCTTTCCTAATTATTAAAAATATTAAAAAATTATGGTTGTGTTGTATTTTGATTATACTATTTTACTGTATTTTTCCTTTGTAAATATCTCTTATTAAAAGACAAAAAAATACAAATTAGAAAAGTAAATAAAAAAATTGTACATGGTGTTTTGTCTTCTTTTGTAAATTCTCCATTATTTCTCTTCTCTTTTTATTTTATTGTATTTAAAGTAGCCTACTTTATTTATTTATTTTTTATTTAATTTCCATTTTCTACAATAACCACCAATTCAACTCCATTATTCCACCATTTTTTCCAACTTCCCATTCAACTCCATTAATAATACAACCTCCCATTCAACTCCACCATCTTAATAACTTCTCATGTCATCCTCTTTATATACATGTCATTCTCCTTATTTTTGCCTTTGATCCATCTTTATGTGAGGAGAGCCTAGTTCCCATAGTTGAATCGGTGACAGCGACGCAACCGCGGTAGAGCGATGACGACCCTCTCTTCGGTGAGATCCATTGGCTTTTTGGCCAACATCGCAGCCGCAACCGCGCGATGCTCGATCTCATCGCACGCCGACGATTTGAGCGAAGACCGTGCTCTCGTGAGCACATCATAGGCGATCGTCTCCATCGTAGGTAAATTATCTTCTCATTTTATCAATTGTTCTTTTTGCAATTTTCTTAACACACTACGTATCATCCCTTCCACCACCACCATCACACCATCATTTTTTTTCCATTTGTTTAGTTCATCATTATCAACACCACCAACCCATTGTCACCCTTCTTTTTGTGTACATATTTCCTATTTAAAGAAAATAAAAAAAATAAAAAATTTAAAACAAAAAAAGTCTTTTATTACAACAGAAAAAGAAAAAAAAAGAAAAAAAAACAAAAAAACTACACGCAGCAGCGGTGGGGGGGAAGTTCCCACTGCCGTCGCCCAACCATCGCCGGCCCCGCGACAGCCAGCGGCTGCCGCCGCTCCCGCGGCTCTGCGCCGCCCGGCCTGCCCTCCGCTGCGGACCCCCATGAGCAGTCGCCGCGCCTCCCTTCGGCGCTCCTCCGCGGAGGAGCTACAGCCACTGCTGCCGCCTCCACACCGGCCTCCTCCACCGACGCCGCCCTCCTCCGCCCGCCGCGATCACCGCCCCTCCGCCGTGAGGCTACGCCACCGCCTCTTCGCGGCCTCGCGCCTGCCATCGCCCCCTTCCCCGTTGGGTTCGTCCAGAGAAGGAAGAGGGTCCATTTTCTTTAATTTTTTTATTGTGAAATTTGCATATTTTATTTCTCATGTTTCTGTAATTACAAAATCATCCATGTATATAAGTTGCATTGTATTTTTAGTTTCTGTAATTGCAAGAATACCCCTGTGTTCGTACTTTAATTTGGACCTCATTTATGCATCTTTTTATTCAATGAAAAATAATTTGATGTTGAGCAACTAATTCTCTACCTTTTGGATATTTATTTGTATTTTTGTGAGTTATTGTGAATTAATTAAAATTGTCAAACTGAAATTCTACATATTTTACCCAATCAATGCTCTTAAAATCATATCTAACTCACGGTTGCTCTAAAAATTTCATAAAAATTAGATATGATGCTTTGATATGTGATTGAGATACTATCCAAATTTCAACCAAAATGGAGTTATCTTATGCCTGAAATAAATTGTAGTATTTGATTTTTAATTAAATCCACATACATCGTTTTTGCAAAATTTCAAGTCTCCTTGATTCTATATAGAAATACCTTTTTTGGATAATTCACATTCTGATTAATTTGACATTGTGGATTTATTAGAAATTATTTACTTACTGTCACTCTAGTTTTACTAAAAAATCCATAAAACATTCATAACTTGTCAAAAAATTCCAAAAAAATTACTATAGCTTCCTTGCAACATGTTTATATTTTATTAAATTGTTCATAATTTTTGCTTTCTGTTTGTGTGAGAAATTATGAAAATACCCATAAAAAGTTGTTTTTTCATTGTTGCATTTTAACCCCTAAAATTCTAAAAAAAATATGTTTTGCATTCATCACTAGATTAAGATTCTAGGAAAAATACGAATTGGCTAAATTGGACTTCTTTTCCATTAAAATTAATTTGGCCTTGTTTGTGTTTTCTAAGTGTCATAATTCACCCGCATTTGCATTTGCGTTTGTTCTTGCATTAAAAAATTCTAAAAAGATACCACTTGGAAATCTAAAATATTCATTTTCAAATTAAACTCAAGTTGTTCCTTTGCCTCCCAGTGTTCGACCCCGGACTTTCCCAGGATATAAATTAAAGCTGAGACACTCTTCAAAGAGATCTTCTCTCGGTTCTGACTGAATCGCTAAGTACACATATTACAACGAATACCAATTAATCATCATATCAAGTGGTTCGTCATGGTTAAATTTCACATTTCTTCCTGCAAGTTTATGTTCTTATTATTCAGTCCAGTACTTTTGCGTAATTACATTTTAGTCCCTGTATTGTAGAACTTCAACTTTGCATGCTCTTTTTGATTGAATAAATGTTTTTATTAGTCGAAAAATTCTGAGAAAATTCTTGTTTGCTACTGTTATGGTGTTTTTGAATGTGTAAAAATTTCACTACATTTTGTTGTCTTTAAATATATTTAAAAAACAGAAACATTGATATTTTGTCTTCACGTAATTTGAAAATTCATAAAAATTCGAAAATTAGCCTAAAAATTCCAAAAATATTATTATTGGTGTAGTTTACTTACTTTTAATTTCTATCAATTTTCATGCATTAACTCTTTATAAAACTCCAAAAAATTTTAAAAAATGAAAAATCATAAAAAATGTAACAAATTCTAGAAAAATCAAAAAATTGTGATTTCAGTTTCTTATTGTAGATATTTCTTTGTAGTTTATATTAAAAATAACTTTCAAGAATATTGAGCATTTGAGGATTTTAAAATTGTAAAATACTCCTGCCTGTGCATTGTTTCCCTTGTTTTGCACTGTTTGATTTTTATAAAATTAAAAAAATTTTAGAAAAATCTAAAAAAAATTACCAAAAACATTTTAAAATTTATAAAATAGAAAAACATTTTCTTTTTAATTTTCTGAGCATTTTTTACTATTTTGAAAAATAAAAAAAGAGTGTGGTGTGTGTGTGTTTTTATGCTTTGTGCCTTATTCGAAAAATAAAAAATTAAAAATTAAAAAACCACTAAAAATTCATTTCCAAAAATTGACTGCATAGTTTTTAAATCGTGCTCTTTGTGTTTGACTGTGGTCGTTATACCAGGTAAAAAGAATAGCGAAAACTGCTCACATCATTTTTATTGATTCAATTATCTTTTGAGTGGTTTAAAATATTTTTCTCGATTGATCGCGCTTGGTGATCTGGGTCACAACGAACATTGTTTATTATTTACTTAACCCGAGTTGCCAGGCGTGTCATCATCTGGCATCACTACAAGAAGTCAGGGCACTAGAAACGTAACTGCCTATATTACTTGAATCTGTAGAGAAAGGTAAAATCCCAGCTGGAAATAATTCTACTTGCGTCAATGAAACAAAATTTCTAGTAGGATGATAAGGTAGTTGTATCATAGATCCGGTGCTTTCATTCATGTATGAAATTTATTTCATCTATTTCACAAAACCAGGAATCTTGATGAAAAAGAGATAGTCATCCAGATGGGATATGATGCAACTGTTGCAGCAGTCGCCGTCGGGACCTGTAGACTATCACTATCTAATTGAAGAGTCCTAATATTTAAAGAATGTCATTATGTTCCATCTGTTAGAAGGAACCTTATATCTATATATAAGTTAGTTATACATGGATATTCATTCCAATTCTGTAAAAAACTTGTCACAAACCGCCATGATAAACTTATCGCGAATGGTGTTCTAACTTATGGTGGACTCTATGAATTGTGCATTGATGAAATAGACATGAATGTTACTGCCACTGATAAAACCCAAAAAAAACCAAGGAAGATGGAAATCATTCGAATATGATTTGGCATCAAAGTCTTAGTCATTTATCTATTGATTGGATCGATAGATTAATAAAGGATGTACCCTTAGATTTTCTACTGGTCCAAACTTTACCAACTTGTGAACGTTGTATTAGAGGAAAAATGAGAAGGACGTCTTTCCATGACAAGGTTACTCGATGAGAGGGTATTCTTGACCTAATACATATCGATGTATATAGTCCCTTCCGCACTACGACCTAAAATGGATATCGATATTATTTGACACTTATTGATGACAATTTATGATATAGGTTTATGTTCTTATTATGTCATGAATCAGAAAACTTTGAAAAGTTCAAAGAGTTCAAGGCTTTGGTTGAGATCCAAATCAATATGAAGATCAAACAGTTTCGATCTGAATGAGGTGACGAGTACCTCTCAGATGAATTTAAGAAATACCTCAAAGAGAGAGGAATTGTCTCCAATCTCACTCCTCCTAGAACCCCCCAACTTAATGGTGTTGCTGAAAGATGCAACAAGACCATCGTGGACATGGTCCGTTTAATTATGATTAACTCACATTTACCACTTAGTTTCTTGGGATATGCAATGGATACTACAATATATATCTTTAATAAGATTCTGAGCAAGTCCGTACCTAAAACTCATATGAATTGTGCTATGGTACCAAACCTAGTGTCAAACACTTAAGGATTTGTGGTTGCTTGGTCCATGCGAATAACGTTGATGCAAGTAAGATATAATCTTGCACTTGTGAGTGCTACTTCATTGGGTACGGGAAGGACGGTATTGGATACCAACTTTATGACCCCGATACTCAAAAGGTATTTGTCTCTAGAGATGCAAAATTTTTTGAGGATGGTTTCCTTAAGAGTCAAGATAACAATGAAGTAAAGGAACTCATTGAATCCCGTGAGGATATTGAGCTTCCAGAACCAGAAAATGAAGAAGTAAATTAAGATGTAACACTAATACATCTTCGAAGGAGTTGGAGGGTTGTTGAAGCACCTGAAATGTAACAGATTCCATGTGTCAGTTGAAACTAACAATGATCCAACTCATTTGATGAAGCACTCGTGGATCACAACATGGAGAGATGGATGCTAACAATGAAGTCCAAGATAGAATCCATGTGTAAGAATGGTGTATGGACCCTAGAGGATCCACCTAGATGGGTAAAAGCCATT
Source organism: Ottelia alismoides (assembly GCA_037367405.1). Taxonomy (NCBI): domain Eukaryota; kingdom Viridiplantae; phylum Streptophyta; class Magnoliopsida; order Alismatales; family Hydrocharitaceae; genus Ottelia; species Ottelia alismoides. Next base: position 577,827 of record JAZKJV010004280.1, on the reverse strand, counting down.
GGGTGTAAATGGGTCTTCAAAAGATAGAGAGGACATGATGGGAAAGTAGAGACTTTCAAATCGCGTCTCATAGATAAGAGATACACATAGAGAGAAGGCATCGACTACGATGAGACATTCTATCCTATGTCAATGCTTAAGTCCACATGGCACTGCAAGCTATAGTTGCATATCTTGACTACGACATCTGGCGAATGGACATCAAAAAGGCTTTTCTCAACGGATGCCTCGAGGAGGATATTTATATGGAGCAGCCCCGGGGCTTCATAACTGAGGAAGGAAAAGTATGAAAGCTGAAGAAATCCATCTATGGGCTCAAACAAGCTTCTTGTAGCTGGAACATCAGATCTGATGAAAACAAAAAGAGTCATGATTTTTTCAGAATCCCGATGAACCATGTTTGTATATGAAGCTTTATGGGAGCGCCATTGTGTTCATCATGCTTTATGTAGATGACATCCTTATCATTGGGAATAATATAGGGATGATGAATAGTGCAATGATTTGGTAGTCCCATACTTTCGAGATGAGAGATATTGGACAAGTCTTATAAATCTTGGGTCTTAAGATGTCCAGAAATCGAGAAAAGATGATTTTGGATTGTCACAACATGGGTATATTAGATCTTGGAGCATTTCCGTATGGACAACACCTATCTAAAGGGATAGCTCCTCAAAGTGTCAGGGATAATAAAGTCATGGTTGGATGCCCCTATGCATCAGTTGTAGGAAGCCAAATGTACGCCATGATATGCACAAGGCCATATATCTTCCATGCAGTGGGAATCTTAAGCCATTACCATTCCTACTATGAAGAGCAACGCTGGAATGCAGCGAGGAATATCTCTAAGTATCTAATATGGATGCATGACTACATCTCAATCTATGGAGATGGTGATCAAAAAGTCTTTGGATATACAGATTCTGACTTCCAGTCTAATATTGATGATTGAAAGTCGACATCAAGGGTTTGTGTTTTTGTTTACTAGTGATTCTGTAAGCTGTAGAAGAAAGAAGCAGGAAACTAGAGCCAAATCAACAATAGAAGCTGAATACATTGTTGCATCAGATGCTGCAAAGGAGGCGGTGTGGTTGCACAAGTTCATCCTGGAGCTTGACATAGTTTCCTATGATACTCCCATCCTGCTACTCTACGATAACAAGGGAGCCATAACTCAGGTAAAGGAACCTAGAAGACATAAAAATAGTAAGCATGTGGAAAGGAAATACTACGTCATTCAGGAGATACAAAAACGTGGTGACATCGTCATCATCGAGGTTGCCTCTGCCGACAACATTGTTGATCCGCTTACAAAACCTTTGACAACGAAGATTTTCGACCAGCATGTAATGAGTATTTGTTTAAGGATTGTACCTGAATGGTTCTGGAGGCTAGTTGGAGAATGTTAGCCTTGTGAGCCTGAGGCAAACTGTTTCTACAATAAATGTTATTGTAATATTTGATATATCAATAAAAGTTATTGATTTATTTCACTCCCTATTAGAGATTAAATGAATGTATGCAATATAAGGTCCCATGGTATAATTAGGGATATGTACCATGACCATATTAATGATCATACAACTTCTAATTCAATAGTTGATTCATAAAGGCTGCTTGATGAATATCTAATGAGTTAGATTGAGGACTAATAAAGTACCATCAAATAATTATTAAGAGATGATCTCCAGCATGAGAAGTTGATGGCAATCCTTTTCTAAAGGCTGATATCTGATCAACCTCTTGATGTAGGTCTTCTTCACAGGACTAGAGATTTGGAGGTGTCAAATAAGTTAGGTCAAAGAGTTGACTTAGAAAAATTGAGACAACCACGACCTATGTCGTATACTGTCACGATATAGGCAGGCATCATCTTGTTGGACATGTGATCCCACGACGAGACATTATGTAATAAATGTTATTGTGAATATCATTCCTCGATCTAAAGTGAAGAATAATTAATTTGCATAATAGGTCCCTTAGTACAATTAGGGTTATGTACCACGGTCGTCTTAATAATCATATAGTTGTTTATTCAAATGTTGAATCATAGAGGCTGGTGCTTGGATGAATATCTAAAGAGTTAGATTGAGGACTCATCAAGCACCGTCAAATTATTATTAAGACAGGATCTCCAGCCTGAGAAGAAGATGGCAATCCTTTCTCTAAAGGCTGATATCTAGTCGTCCTCTTGATGCATGTCCTTTGCATAGGAATAGGGATTCGGAGGTGTTAGATAAGTTAGGTCAAAGAGTTGACTTGATGAGATCGATATAACCAAAGACCTATGTTGTATGCTATCACAATATAGGCACGTATGCTCTGGCCGAAGACAGATGTGTTACAATATGTCTGAGTATGTACATTTGGCAGATTGATAGGTTGATGGCCTAATTAAGCTCCATACACTAGCGCATTGCTATGCATATAAGGGTATATGAGTAATAATCTCTCAAAGGTGTCATACATGTTCATTACTGAACCGGAAGACATGAGATATTGTGAATCAAATTTCATGCACGGTCGTCTCGCTTCGGAAATTTGACTGAATTTGTAGGTTTGATATATACTTTTGGAAAGTATATGATCAATTCCTAGATATGATATTTGCTTTTAGAAAGTATTTCATCGATACCAACTCGCAATTATCAAATGAGAAACTAAATGATAAAACCTTGAGTAGACAATCTAAATAGATCTAAAACTTCTATTTTATTCCAGGTCTTCGAGTATGTAGTAGGTACATGTATTAGGAATACCTAAGGGTGATGTGATCATAAACAATTGTATAACCATGATGCTTTCATTCAGGGCACATGAGAATAAGATATCAAAGATAACTAAACATGATTTAATTATCAAGTATACGAATAATGTGGATAGCACTATCCATATTATTTGTATATATTATAATGTGGTTTATAATATATTAGAGAGAGCTTGTTGGAAATAGTACCTTCAAATTAATTGTTGATGTGAATTGGATTCACATTGGAAATGATTTGGAAATGCAATTTGCATTTTATTTTGGGTTGTGAATATGATTCACAACTATTTAACGGAATGATTGCAATATTCACAAATTATTTTGGAATTATTTTTTGCGAATTAATTTGCAACAGATTGTTATTGTAAATTTATGTTAAAGATTAAAGGAGCCAAACAATTCATTTAATGGATGGTGGACAACCACCATTTGACTTGGTCATAAGGGTGGTTGCCCCCTCTTTCAGGAGGGTGGGTGGCTTCCCTCTTTATCCTTATATGCTAATTAATTTAGTTCAAAACTTAATTATATTAATTATTTAATATATTTAATTTAAACTAAACTAATTGTTGTTGTATTTTTTTACAAAAAAATCGTGTCTATTAATTAGAAATACAAATCAATCTCAACCATTGATTTTGTGTTTCACATCGACTGGAATCCATGGACTTCCAAAATACTATAAAAGAAGAAGCAACCCTTGCTCTTCAAATGACAACTAATGCTCTATCCCTCTCTCTCTACACCCCATTTCTCTCTCTCTCTCATTATGGCCATCCACCATGGAGTCATAGAGAGAATCGCCATCACCGACGCATTAACATTGTGCTGATTGATCATTTGCTCATGGATCTTAGTCTCCTTGGGTGAGTATTTTTCGTGAAGAAGACATCGTATCTCGTGCGATGAGATCAAGAGATTCGCTACTTGGATCATAAACATGGATTACGAGAAGCACATGTTTCATCAACACGCTCGCAAGCGTCTCCTCCATCTGATTGTGATTGAGACAGGAGGTCACTTCATTTAGAGACTTGATCGCGACCACGAATCAAGAGGTAAATTTAATACCTAATTGTAGTTTAGATGAAACGATCCGAGAAGTGTTCTCGGATCATGTGGTTTCATAGTTTTAAATTTTTAAATTCCGTTGCCCAGAGAAACTAGTAGGACTATTCGCTCTAGATCGCATATGATGCAATCCTCAAGCTTCTGTGACGTGATTAAGTGAGGTTTTGGATATGATCCATAAACCAATGACGACATGGTCATTATCAAGTTGTGTGAAGTTTCATTGCATTTTATTCATGCAACCCTATTTAGTGTTTTTTGCCCTGTTTGATGCCTTAAAAAGTGGGTTTTTAATTGCATTATGTTTTTCATTAAATAAGAAAATTGTGGGACTTGAGTCTGCATGTTTTTGAGTGCATATGCTTAAGTTATGCCTTTTTTATTGAACATGTACCCATTATTTCGGGGAGACGGATTATGACGTGATTAATGAGTTAACTACGATTTTGATTCACCTTGAAATGCATGTAAATAACTGGATTCTATTGTAAATCAAATTAGAAAACTTATTTTGTGTAATTTGGATTAAATTGATTGAGATATTTTATTTTTAGTAAGTAGGGGTCACTGCTGAAATTACATTCTTAATCAAGAACCTTGTGATTGTCATTCAATTAAAGATTGGAAATTAATGGTTAATTTCTTGAAATAGTTATTGATGAGTATTTGTGAAATATTTAAATGTGATGATTATTTCCTTGAATGAAATTGCTTTAACAAAAAAATGATATGATAATTGATCTTGATCATAATCAGTTACATCCTTTCCAATAAACATAATGGGTGAATAGGATTGGGGATTTGTTTAGCAAATCTCCTTATAAATCTAATCAGAAATATTTTGATTAATATTATATGGTATAACTTTGGTTAAAATACTGATTATCATCTCAAATACAAAACGATCAAATCGTATTATCCTAACCTGAGGCGGATATGGTGCATAGTAAGGGAGCGTTGGGGTAGTAGGTTTCTCCGCTGCGGTCTATCCCACTCCCATTGGTACTGGCCATGATAGTGGGTAAGGAAAGTATAATGCTTGAAGATATCGTGATGTATTTTTCTAATTATTAAAAATCTAATAATACATTTATTGAGAGTATACCATCCTTCAAGTTACAATTAAAAATTGTTTGTTGGTTGATTGGATTGATAATTGAATTGATATGATTAAATGAATTAGATTCAATTAAAATTAAAAACTTTTTTATGCATAGAGTTGTTATTTATCTTTGAAGAACTAATCATATTAATATGATTCATAATGATTATTTAAAAATTTAGTGGATATGGAGGATCACATAAGAGACATCCATGGTCTTCCATCAAGGTAAAGGGTTCCATCGCCATGGATCCTATGTAGGAGTGATGAATCTCAGATTCATCAATCTAAAAGTAATTAATTAAGCTCAGATATCTAAAATTCATCTGCATTCTATCCATTATATCTCATAATTAGCGTTTATGCATATGTAAAAAATAACTGTATTTTATCACTCATAATTGCATAAAATAAGGAGCCAAAAATCCCAGTCCAATTGACATGCAAAATAGGCTAACTTCCCTGATTTTTAACTAATTCATGCTAACTCCAAATGGCCTGAATCTACCTCCACTGTACATCTTACTAACTAGAATAAATGAAAAATACAAAAAAATACTAACATAAATAAGCAGACTAGACACTCAAACCCTAATTTCAGGTTGATCAAACTAAAATATCGATATCGTCCTCATACAATGTCCAATTTGATCCTACTCACTTTTGAACTAATATGCATTCAAATACCTTCAAAGCAAGACCTCCTAGCGCCATCGAGCCCCTGGCATGCTTCATCGAGTCAATCTCATACTATAGCTCATGGGATTGCAACTTCATCGACGAGTCTTCTTTCTCCACCCTAGGCCCCTTCGACAACAATCGCACCTACAAGCGGAGATTCTGCATCCCTCTACCTTCAGAGCTTCTACCACTTTGCTACTTTCAGCACCTCCTCCCAAGGCTCTGCGACCACTCCAACATCATCTCTAGAGGTTTGACTTCATCGTCAGCGCCTTCTACGCTAGCCGTCTGTCTCCAACCGCCTCTATACGCCAACCACCACTGGGAACGTTTCCTGAGGCCCCCTCTCACGTGTGCATCACATGAGGTGGGGGAACGTCTATATAGGCCCCTCACACATGCCTAACCCATGCGTGGAGGGGGATAATTGCATCGAAGCCCCCAAAGGTTCCCCAATTTTCACATCTACCCCCATAGAACCATGGCACGAGCATAGCATGTATTCCTAGGAAGAATTGAATTAAGGCCCCTACATCATCGGAGTTTCTGGACCAAGTCTAGCTGCCCTAGGGACATGTTCTTCGTACGTGCCTTCCAGGAAATTTTGCAGAACCCCCAAGGGTCTTGGTAATTATTCTTAGGACCCTGCTCTGCATTTACTATTCTGATTCTAATTATTGTAATTGCAAGCATACCCATGTATTCTTCTATATTCTGAATCTCTCTCTTGCATCATTTTATTATTCAAAAATTGTGTGATGTTTATCAATTAGTTCTTTACATTATGTCATGCTTGTGACATTGTTATTCTTTGTGGCTAATTAATATTCAATATTCTTGCGAAAAATTACATATTTTCCTGGTCCGTGCTTAGAAATGTATAAAAAATAATCATAATCCCAAAAATTGCAAAAAAATCGTTGATAGTAGGATTAATTGATATTTACATTGTGCCCAAAAATCACTACATTTGCATGCATTTTTGCTCTATAAAAATTATTTTGCGAAATTCAATAATTTATTTTTAATAGGTATTAGAGTCATTATTCTTCAGATTTAGGATTTTCCTAGGATATTTCCTTCATTAGTATATCTTACATAATTTAATTTTCTAAAAATAAATTGGACTAATATTTATTATAATTAATTTTTGAAATTCATATCATTTGCATTCATTAATTCATAAAATATTCATATTGCATAAAAAAATTCAAAAAAAAAATACAGCGATTTACTTTATCATTATTTACGTCTCAACCAAATTTTGTAATTTTGGATATTGTTTGGTTGCCATTGATTTTCTATTCCTTAAAATTGGCTAGTATTTTCATTCGCATTCCTTAATTGCATTAACAATATAAAAATATTTTTCCTTGAAATTTGCACACGAAATTCAATAGACACTAATCTAGGTTGTTCCTTTTCCTCCTTGAGTTCGACCTTGGGACTTTCCCAAGTAAAATAAACAAAAAATCACTCGAAGTAATTAGATTAAATTTTTAAGTGATTATTTCTTGATTGATTCTGATTACCCACCTACAACGAAACAACACAAAATACATCATATTTTAAATGCTTAATCCACGTAAATTAACTTAGGGAAATCGCGAGTAATCAAAGAGATGCCTGTTTGATGTGATGGCTCCTGCATACAAGCACATCTGGATCGAGCTATTTGCTTCTCAAAAGAGTAAGGTCGTATGCATAATGACCCCAATATGAGTTCCTCATATTATTGGGGCGATATTGTATTGTGCATAGCGAGTTCTATTCCTATTGATGGTTGGTTCAATTAACGATGGGTCATCGTCACCTTATGGTGGTGGGCTCGGGTGTTAAAAATTGAATTGGGAATGCAAGTTGGACTAGCAAGGTGGAATGTGTTCCCACTTCTTGTTATCTGAGCTACAGTTTCTCATGTGATTGGGATGTAACAAAGATAAGAAAGGACATCTTGGATCTTGCTTGAGATATAATGGTAAGCATATCTCTTACATTGAAAGCGATTAAGGGAATGAACTTTCAGTGTTGACAAGGTAAGACAACTTTGAAATAAAAACTCCTAAATAAAAGTAAATATGTATATATATTTATTTATTTTGCAAATTTCTTATTACATATAATCCTCATTAAACCCTCCCAATACTATACTAAATAACGACCAGTAAAAAATCAAGTATTGGATCCATGATCAAGATATTGTACTTGTAGTTGGACACATATTGTATGTGGTTGCAATGCACAAGTTGCCTCGTAATAATGAGGAATGATAATTAAATAGACAATAGGACAACAACCAAGGATTTGTATGTCTCTATAGTCTTGATCTCTCATTGAGTGTGCTTCGGAAGTATCATGTCGATGATGATCGTAATTTTTAAATAGTACTTATAAAATCTAAGAAGATATTTTTCCATACATATGTTATCTCAACATTTAATCGTAAATGACATGGTTCATAGCATTATGCAGAATGGTGGCTCGATATGAGATGTACTCAAAATTTTTGAGTAACTACCTAAACCGAAGTTTTTTAGCGTTTAGATGTATGTAGATACGACGAGTGTCATCATTCTATTGTTTGTACTCAAGTAATTCATGAAGCTTTATAATATTCATATGGTATGAATTAAATTAAGCATGTATAGATGTTGAAATACTCTTATATTGAAATCTTTTGAATTCAAAATAAGAGATCCTATGTCTTAAGCAATGATAGTTTATAGATGAAGGGAGCGCAGTGGAAGCATGGGTCTAACCCAAATAAGAAGGAAAGTCAAAGAGTTGACTGTACGTCATTGACTTCCATATGACATCCAAAAAGTTGGATGAATGCTGATACTGCAACAAACTATTGTGTTGATAGCATGACTATCAAGTCTATCTAGAATCCTTGGAGAAGGACTTGAATAGTGCTTTGGAATAATCTACATCTACATAACATCTATGAAATTGACTTACTTACTAGATATGATCAATGTCTAATAATGTATCTAATTCTTCTAATGATATTTTCAATTGGAAGCACGTGTTTTAGAAGATTAGAAAACTTGATCTTAAGGTTTGATAGTCATCTATATGAGAGTTGATGCAATTGTTGCAACAATCTCCATTGGATATATAGATTTCATATTTTCAGTGGGAGAGCCCTTAGTCTTAGAGAATGTCTCTAGACCTAGATACTAGAATGCATTCATTGTTTATTTCTAAATGTTGGTAATAAACATGAATTCTGGAATAGACCTACAATAAAAAGTTATGATGGATATATTTCAAAGGGTAATCTAACATCTAGTGGACTCTAATAAATTAGAAAATTAATGAATGGTTGATTAGCATTTTTAATACTGAAAAATAATCCTTAATAAGATCAATAGGAGGATGAAGATCATTTAACAAATATCTAGCATCAAGCCTTGGACTTATGTCTGTTGATGTGATCAATAGACTAGTAAGAGATGAAGCTTTAGAATGTCTGAAATGTCAATTCTTACATACTTGTGAATATTGTATTGAAAGAAAAATGTCCAATACACTCTTCTCTCATAATGGTATAAGATGTCATGGTATTCAAGATCTCATAATATTGATTTATGCAGATCATCTATATCATAATAAACATTAATGGTATATGATATCTAGTGATGATTATTTGTGATATGAGATTTCTTCCCTTCACCTTAGAAACCTATGAAATGTTCAAAGAATTTAAAATTTTGGTTTATAATCAAAGTTTGAAGGAAGATGAAAGAATTTGATCTAATCAAGGTAGCAAGTAACTATTAGATTAATTCAATGAATACCTTGTGGAGACATGAATATCATTCCTATCACTCCTCCTAATGTACCTAAACTCAATAGAGTTGTAGGGAGATGCAACTGGATCATGTGTGAAATTATTTGATAACTGATGATTATTAGCATATCTACCTCTTAGTTTCCAAGTATATATGTAGTAGAGACTACAATATATATGGTTCCATGCAAGTAAGCTAGAATCTAGCACCAGAGAGTGCTACTTCATTAGGAATATAAATAATTGTATTGGATACCTACTTTATGACCTTGAGATTCTTAAACGATTTTACCTCCAAGGATAAGATCCTTAGAGGATGACTTTCTTGAGAATCAATATGAAAATGAAGTGAAGTAACTCATTTATTCTTGAGAAGAAAATGAGGCTCCCAAAATCAGAAACTAAATGGACAATTAAAGTTGAAACACCCATACCTCTTTAAAATTAATTTGAGGATGGATTCCATGTGCCAGATAAATCTGAGAATGATCTGACTTCATATGATGAAGTTTCCAGGGATCATGTCATGTCAAGATGGATGTTAGCAATAAAGTCTAAAGTAGACTTCATATACAAGTGTTGTATATAGACCCTTGAGGATCCACCTCTAAGGGTAAGACCCGTTAGGTGTAAATCGATCATCAAGAGAAAGTGAGAACCTGATGAGAAGGTAGAGACCTTCAAAGCACGACTCGTATCGACAAGATACACACAGAAAGAAGACATCTCCTACGATGAGACTTGCTTTCTGGTACCCATGCTTATACTCATTAGATTATTGCGAACAATAGCTACACAACTTGACTTTTACATGTACAAGATGGAAGTCAAGTTTGCATTCCTCTATGAATTCCTCATCGAGGATATTCATATGAAGTTGCCCCATGTCCTCATGGATGAGGAATGCATGGTGTGCATGCTTAAGAAACTCCATCTATGGACTAAAATAAGATTATTTTAGTTGTAATATAAGATTTGATGAAATTATAAGTGTTATGATTTTAGATAGAATCTTGATAAACCATTTGAAGCTTAATGGGAGTGCCATTGTGTTCATCGTTTTAAATGCAGATGATATCCTAATCATTTGGAATGATATAAGGATGAGAATAAGTGTTTTATAATCCGATTATTCCATACCTTGAGATATGATCTCAACGATACCTCTTAAGATCTTAGTTCTGAAAATGTTCAGAGTAAAAGATAAAAGGGTATTGGAACTGTCACATTAGTGATATACCTTGGAAATATTCTATTTTGGGAAAACTCCAAGGAAGGCTTCTTTCCCTTAAGATATGGTACTAACATATCTGAAGGGATAACTCCTCAAAGAGTTGAGTATGTGAATGCCAAAGTTACATGTCATAGTGCATCAGTTTTGGGAAGCTCAGTGTATGCTAGATGTGTACAAAAGTCAGATGTCTGCCATGCAGTGGAAGTAGTAAGTTTTTACTAATTCTACTATGGAGATAAAATATTTAATTGCAGTAAAAACAATATCTTCAAAGATAAGAATATTGAGATAGTAATATCAAAGTCTTATCTTCAAGAACTTGAGACTTTGTAGATAGAGGACTCATCAAGCATCATCAAATGATAATTAAGAGAGGATTACCAACTTGAGAAGGAGATGGCAATCCTTTCTCTAAAGGTTGATATCTAATCGACCTCTTGATGCAGGTCCTCTACATAGGAATAGAGATTCGCAAGTGTTAGATAAGTTAGGTCAAAGAGTTTACTTAACAAATTCGAGATAACCAAAAACCTATGTCGTATGTTGTCACAATATTGGCATGCATCCTCTTCCCAGAGACAGATATGTTACTATATGTTTGGGTATCTATATTTGGCAGACCAGTAGGTTGATGGCCTAATCAAGGTCTATACACCGACATGCTGGTGTGCATATAAGGGAATATGAGTAATTCAATCTCTCAAAGAAATCGTAGAGCTGAACCAGAAGACATGAGTTCACTCATGAGATATTGAGAATCAAATTCCATGCCGATCATTTCAGTTTGGAAGCTTGATTGAATTTGTCAGTTTGATATATAGTTTTGAAAAGTATGTGATCAATACCTTGGTATGATATATGCTTTTGGAAAGTATATGATATATACCGACTCCCAATGATCTGTTGAGAAACATAGCGATAAAACCCTGAAGGAGGCAATATAAATAGATCTAAAACATCGTGTTTATTCTAGATCTTCCAGTATGCAGGATGTACATGTATTAGGGATACTTGAGGGTGACGTGATAATAAATGATTGTATAACAAAGACGCTTTCATTCCGAGGGAGTGAAGAAACATGTCTACATTTTAGTGACTCCTCTCATAGAAAGTGATTTGATCTTAGTCCAAAAATTGGCCATTTATCTGAATGTGATTTAGATACGATTAGAAGATTAGATCTACGGCTTTGATTTAATCAAAAATCTATGGGAAGTCCCCGAGATCTGGATTTGAGACGTTATCTCTATATCCAAGTCACCATATGTGGAACATACAATCACCATGTCCTTATCTCAAAGTATTCGCGGGGAAAGTGCATTATTCTTCTAAGAGTTCAAGAATAATTTCATTGTTGATAATGCATTCAAGCAACGAGAAATGGATAATTAAATATGATTTAATATGAATTTGATTCATATTATTTGGACGTATAAGGAGCTTATCTAAGATAAATAAATGTGATTTAATTATCAAAGATGAGAATAATGTAAATGTGATTCTTGTTATTTGGGCACATTAGAATAAGATTTCCACGATGATTAAATATGATTTAATCATTTAGGGTATGAATAATGTGGATGTCACTATCCTTATTATTTGTATATATTATAAATGAAATTTATAATATATTAGAGAGAGCTTTTTGTCGATAGTATCCTCAAATAAATAGTTAATATGAAATGGATTCACATTGTAAATTAATTGGAAATGCAATTTACATTTTATTTTGGGTTGTGAATATGATTCACAATTATTTAATGGTATGATTGCAATATTCATGAAATTAATTTAGAATTATTTTTTTGTGAATTAATTTACAACAAAAGTTTTTGTAATTTATATGAAATATTAAAGGAGCCAACACCATCTATTTAACGGATGGTGGACGGCGACCCTTTGACTTAGTCATAAGGGTGGCAGCCCCCCCGCCTACCTTTTAGGAGTGCGGGTGGCTTCCCTCATTATCATTCTATGTTAACTAATTTTGTTCAAAATTAAATTATGTTTATTATTCAAAATATATAATTTAAACTAAAGTAATTGTTGTTTTTAACAACAAAATCATGGCCATTGAATAGAAACACAAATCAATCTCAACCATTGATTTTGTGTTTCATGATTGGAATCAATAGACTCCCAAAATACTATAAAAGAAGAGGCAACCCTTGCTCTTCAAATGACAACTATTGCTCTCTCTCTTTCTCTCTCTACACGCCAAGTATCTCTCTTTCTCTCTCTCTCTCTCATTGTGGTCATCCACGATGGAGCCCTAGAGAGAGTCGCCATCTCTGGCACATCCTTATTATGCTGCCGGATCATTTGCTCGTGGATCTTTGTCTCCATCGCTCGTCAGAAGATATTGGATCTCGTGTGACGAGATCATGAGATTCACTGCTTGAATCATCAATATGGATTGCGAGGTGCATGTAATTCATCAACACGCTCGCAAGCATCTCCTCCGTCGGATTGGACTTGAGACATGTGGTCTCTTCATTTAGAGACTCGATCGCAACCATGCTTTCAGAGGTAACCTTAATACCTAATTGTGGTTTAGATGAACTGATCCGAGAAGTGTTCTCGGATCATGTGGTTTCATCATTTTAAATTTTTTAAATTCTATTGGCCAGAGCAACTAGTGCGACTAGTCAATCCCGATCGCATATGATGCGATCCTCATGCTTTCGTGATGTGCTTAAGGATTTTTCCATATCCTTCATGTCTGACAAGAGATAGATGTAATGCTATGTGTCTAAATGTGTACATTTGGCAGACTGAAAAGTTGATGGCCTTATAAAGGTCTTTATGCTAGCGAGCTTGTGTGCATACAAGGGCATATGAGTAATACAATATCTCTATGGGATCATACAGGTTCAATTGTGAATAGGATGTCATGAGCTCACTCATGTGTTATTAGGCCAGTCAAATTCCATGCATGGTTTTATTGCTTTGGAAGTAGGAAAGAAATTGTATCTACGATATATGCCTTTGTAAAGCATATGATCGATGCCAACTCCCAAAGATCAAATGAGAAACTTAATGATAAAAACATGAAGAAGACAATTTTAAATTGATCTAAATCTTGGGTTTTATTCTAGGTCTTCCAGTATGTTGGATGTACGTGTATTGGGAATACTCGAGGGTGATGTGATCATAAATGATTGTATAACCATGATGCTTCCATTCCGAGGGAGTGATGAAATAGGTATAGATTTTAGTGACTCCTCTCTGTATAGAAATATGATCTTATTCCAAACATTGGATATTTATCCAAATGTGCTTCAGATGCAACATGATGATTAATTTCCATGAGAGGTCCCCGAGATCTAGATATGTGATGTGATCTTAATAACCAAGTCGCCATATGTGGAACGTACACTCTATCCTTATCTCCAAGTATCCGCGGAGAAAGCGTATTATTCTTGAAATTGTTCAAGAATAATTCCATTGATGTAATGTATATCGAAGCATTAATTAATTAGATAATTAAATGAGATTCAATTGTCACTAATAATATGAATTTGATTTATATTATGTAGATGCATGAGAATGATGATCCAACATGATTAAATATGATTCAGTTTTTATGGATACGATTAATGTGGATAATGCTATCCATATTAATCATATATATTATAAATGTGTTGTATAATATATATGAGAGAGCTATTTGTAAATAACATTTACAATTTAAATGTTTATGTGAATTGGATTCATATTGGAAAATTAATTGAAAATGTTGTGAATATGATTCATAAATTTCAATGGTATGAATGCAATATTCACAAAATATTTTTGAAGTATTTGTGTGAATAAATTTACAATAAATGTTGTTGTAAATCATTGAGAATATCAACGGATGTGTAATCTCATGAAATAAGGGGAACCCTCCTTCCTAATAGGGGATAGTGGAGGACTACCCTGAGTCCTACTTCATGTAGGATCGTCCACCCCTATCGGAAAGTGGCTTGCCCCCTTCCTATTTCTCCTATGATGATTTGATTGAATGAATTAAATTATATTGATGATTATACATTATAAATTTGATTTTTTTAAATAAATTGTTGTTATGTTTTTTTATAACAAAAATCATGGCCACCAAAAGAAAGACAAATCAATCTCATCCATTAGATTTGTGTTATCCATGAATTGAGTTCCATGGACTTCCAAAATATTATAATATAAGAGGAAACCCCTTTTTACAACAATTGAATATATTCTCTCTCTCTCATATTCTAATTCACTCCCCTTGTCTTTATCAAGAGTGGTCGTCCACCTCTTGCCCTACAGAAGATCATCATCGGCGTTATTACGTCGTTGTGCTGCCGCTTCTTCTTCTCGTGGATATTCATCTTCCTCGGTGCTTCTTGCATGCGAAGAAGATCTTTGATTTCATGTGACGAAATCAGAAATTCCATCGCTTGGTTCAACATCTTGGACTGCATGAAGGAAGCTCTCATCAACGTGCCCGCAAACATCTCCTCTGTCAGGTCGGACTTGAGATAAGTGGTCTCTTCGCTTAGAGACATTCATCTAAACCATGCTTGAAGAGGTATTCCTATATCTTCTTTGTGGTTTGGTTGAAACGATTCAAGAAATATTCTCGGGTCATATGGTTTCACCGTTTTAAATTTTTAAATTATGTTGCCCTGAGCAACTTGTGCGACTATTTACTCCCGATCGCATAAGATGCGATCTTCATGCTTTTGTGATGTTCTTAAGTTTCTTTCCATAACCTCCGTTTCCTCCTTCCATCCTCCTCCTCCTTGTTCCTCTATTTTATTTGTCTTATTTCTCTGCTACATCTCCTTCCTCCTTCGATTCCACTGTACTGCTTTAATCGAACCCTGAATAGGCTGCTGGACATCCGAGCCCATGGAGAGCCATTATGCAATAAATTTTATTGCAAATATCATTCCCTGATCTGAAATGAAGAATAACTAATTTGCATAATTGGTCCCTTAGTACAATTAGGGTTATGAACCATGGCCATCTTAATGATCATACAACCGTTGATTCAATTATTGAATCATAGAGGCTGGTGCTTGGATGAATATCTAATGAGTTAGATTGAGGACTCATCAAGCACCGTCAAATGATTGTTGAGAGATGATCTCCAGCCAAAGTAGGAGATGGCAATCCTTTCTCATTTAGGCTGATATCTGACCGACCTCTTGATGCAGGTCCTCTGCATGGGAATAGAAATTCGGAGGTGTCAGAATAGTTAGGTCAAAGAGTTGACTTAACGAGATCGAGATAACGAAATTCCTAAGACGTATGCTGTCACAATATAGGCACACATCCTCTGACCAGAGACATATGTGTTACTATATGTCTGAGTATGTACATTTGGCAGACCAATAGGTTGATGACCTAATCAAGGTCTATACACTGGCGTGTTGGTGTGTGTATAAGGGCATATGAGTAATACGATCTCTCAAAGGGATCATACAGGTTTATTACTGAATTGGAAGACATGAGCTCACTCATGAGATATTGGGAAGAATCAAATTCCGTGCACGGTCGTCTCGCTTTGGAAGCTTGACTGAATTAGTAGGTTTGATATATGTTGTTGGAAAGTATATGATCAACAACTGGGTATGATATATGCTTTTGGAAGTATTTGATCGATACCAACTCCCAATGATCAAATGAGAAAGTTAATGAAAAATCCCAGAAGTAGACAGTGTAAAATTGATCTTATACTTCGGGATTATTCTGGGTCTTCTAGTATGCATGATGTACAAGTATTGGGAATACCTGAGGGTGATGTGATCATAAACGGTTGTATAACCATGACGCTTCCATTCCTAGGGAGTGATGAAATGGGTATGGATTTTAGTGATTACTCTCAGTAGAGAAGTAATCTTATCTTAGTCCAAATGCTGGACATTGATCTAAATGTGATTCATATGCAATGAGAATATTAAATTTGTGGTCTTGATTTAATCAAGCATCTATAGGAGGCCCAAGATCTGGATTTGAGATGTGAGCTCAATATCCAAGTCACTATACGTGGAACAATACAATCGCCCTGTCCTTATCTCCAAGTATTCATGGAGAAAGAGCATTATCTTTGAAAGAGTTCAGGATAATTTCATTATTGATATTATAGCAAGCATTGAGAAAATTGATAACTAAATGTGATTTAATTATCATGAATTATATGAATTTGATTCGTATTATAAAGAGAGTTATCTAAGATAATTAAATGTTATTTAATTATCAAAGATGTGAATAATGTGAACGTGATTCATATTGTTTGGGCACATGAGAATAAGAGATCCAAGATGATTAAATGTGATTTGATTATCATGGATATGAATAATGTGGATAGTACTATCCATATTAAACATATATATTATAAATTTGATTTATAATAATTAAGAGAGAGCTATTTGTAATTTACATTTGTTAATTAAATGTTGATGTAAATTGGATTAACATTGGACATTAAATTGAAAATGTAATTTCCATTTATATTGGGTTGTGAATGTGATTCGCAATATTCCAATGGTAAGATTGCAATATTCACAAAATAATTAAGAATTATTTTTGTTAAATAATTTACAACAAGTGTAGCTTGTAAATCTTGGAGATTTCCATGGACTAATGTAATCTCATGTGATATCATGAGATTACATGAGATTGCCACCAAATCCCATATTATGGAAGGAGGCAATCTTCATTCCATAATCTCCATGCTTGATTGATTTAATTTGGGATTAAATCATATTGATTTATCAATATACATTTAATCTAAATTAAATTAATTATTGTTGGTTTTTACCAACACAAATCTTAGCCATTAAAAGAAACATAAATCAATGTGAGCCATTAGATTTGTGTTGTCCATGGATTGAGATCCATAGATCACAAAATATTATAAAAGGAGAGGCATCCCTTTGCTCTTCTTTACACACAAGAGAACATAAGTCTCTCTCTCACTCTTTCTCTCTATACACGCCTACTCTCTCTCTCTCTCATATAGCCATCCACCATGGATGCCCTAGAGGGAGTCTCCATCGCTGTAGCGTCGTCGTTATGTTGCCCGATCATTTTCTTGTGGATCTCCATCTCCTTCAGTGCAACTCGCTCATGAAGAAGATGTCGGATCTCGTGTGTCAAGATTAGGAGATCCGCTGCTTGGATCATCAATATGGATTGGGAGAAGCACGTGTTTCATCAACACGCTCGCAAGCGTCTCCTCCGTCGGATCGGACTTGAGACATGAGGTCTCTTTGTTTAGAGACTCGATCACAACCACACTTCAAGAGGTAATCCTATTACTTGTTTGTGGTTTAGACGAAACGATTTGAGAAGTGTTCTTGGATCATGTCATTTCGTCGAATGAAAAATTTTGGTTTCCGCTGCTTCGACCAACTAGTGCGACTAGTCGCTCAAGATCGCATACGATGCGATCCTCACGCTTCCGTGATGTGCTTAAGGATTATACCATATCCTTCAAGTGGTATCAGAGCCTTAGGTCGAAGGTTTTGGATACGATCCGTAAACCTATGACTACTTGCGTTCGTTATGGTTGCGAAAGTTTTTGTCACATTTCATTTTCACACATCTGTTTAGTGAATCAATTCAGACCTGTTTAAATAGTTTAAACACGAAAATAATAATTGCATTTTGTTCCCCATTAAATAAAGAAACCATAGGATCTGAGTTTACATAATTTGGATTCCGTTTGCTCGAGATATGGTTGTTTTAATGAACATGTATTCATTGTAGCGGGACTGCGAATCTTAACATGATTAATGAGTTAATAACTGTTTTGATCCTCCTATAAATGCGTGAAATATCACTTAGATTCTGTTATAAATCAAATTAGAAATCTTTGGAACCTGATTTTTTTTCTAATTTGGATTTGTTTTGATTGAGATATGTTAATTTTAGTAAGTAGGAGTCACTGCTGAAATTACATTCCTAATCAAGAACTAAGTGATTGTTAATTAGTGAAATTAATTGTTAATATCATGAAATAATTATGGAAAATATTTGTGAAATATTTAATGGTGATTATCTCATTAATTGACTTGGCCTCAACCAATAATTGATTAGATTTGATCTAGATCATAATAAGAGACACAATCAACAAACAACTTGCTTGAATAGGATTGGGAATTTGGTTAGCAAATTTCCTTATAATCAAAATTGTTTTGATTATTACTATATGGTATAATTTTGGTTGAAAAACCGATGATCATCTCAAGTACAAACTGATTGGCTCGGTATTATTTTTTCTCGAGGCGGATATGGTGTCTAGTCGGGGTGCATTGGGGTAGCGGGTCGCACTGGTTGCGGTCCATCCCACTCCCACCGGTACTGGCCATGACAACGGATAGGGAAGGAATGATGCCTGAGAGATCATAACGTATTTTCTAATTATTAAAATTTGAATTAATACATACTTTGGGATAATACCATATATTCAAGAATAATCAAGTTTGTAGATTGAATTGGATTGATAATTAATTTAATGTGATTAAGTTAATTATATCCAATTAAAAGCACTCTATTATGAATAGATGTGTATTTCTCTTGGAAGAATTAATTATATGAATATGATTCAGAATAATTGATTAAAATTTTGAATATTAGGTAGAGGATCACATAAGTGACATCCATGGTCTCCCGTCAAGGCGAAGGGTTCTATCGCAAGATATTGTATATAGGAGACGCCTGTCCGAAGTGACAGCTCCTGCATACGATCCATTTGGATCAGGATCATCGCTTCTCGAAAGAGTAAGGACATATGCGTAGTGACCCCAATATCGGGTCCTCATATTATTGGGGCGATATTGGATTGTGCATAGCGAGTTGTATTCTTATTGACAGTCGTTTCAATTAATGACGGGTCAACATCTCCTTAGGGGTGGTGGGCCCGGGTGTTAAAGACCGAATTGGGAGATGCAAGTTGTACTTGCAAGGCGGAATGTGCTCCCGCTTCTTTTTATACGAGTTACAGGTTCTCATATTATTGGGATGTAACAAAGTTAAGGAAGGAGATCCCAGATTTTGCTAAAGATATAATGGTAAGTATATCTCTTACATTGAACGTTATTAAGGGAATGAACTTTCATTGTTGACATGGCAAGACAACTTTGATATAAAAATTCCTAAATCAAAGTAAATTATATATTTATATATGTTTATGCAAATTTCTTATTTCAAATAATCTTTCTTTGATCCCACTCATTGTTATACTCAATAATAACCAGTAGAATATCATGTATTGGACACATGATCCAGATATTGTACTTGCTATTGGACACATAATGTATGTGGTTACAATGTACATGTGCCCTCATAATAATGACGAATGATAATAAAATAGACAATTGAACTAAAACCCTAGGGTTTGTATGTCTCTATAAGTCTTTATCTCATCGAATGTACTTTTTGAAGTGACATGTAGATAATGATCATAATTATGAAATAATCCTTATAAAATCTAAGAAGATGTTCTGGCATACATATGTGCTATCGACATATAATCATGAATGACATGGTTCTCTGCATTATGCAGAATGGTGGCTCTATAGGAGATGATGTATTCAAATTGTTTGAGTATCTACCTGAACCTAAGTTTTAAGAGTTTAAATGGATGTATATACAATGAGTGTCATCATTCTACTATCTATACTCTAGTCATTCATGAAGCTTCATAATATTCATATTGTATGAATTGAATGAGGAATGTATAAATGTTGAAATACACTTATATTGAAAATTTTGATTTCAACATAAGAGATCCTTTATCTTGAGCAATGGGAAGCATGGGTTGGACCCAAGTAAGAAGTATAGTCTAAGAGTTGACTGTACTTCTGTGACTTCCATATGACATCCAAAGAGTTGGATGAATGCCAATAATGTAATAAGTTGATGTGTTGATAGTATGACTATCAAATCTATCTAGAATCATTAGAGAAGGAATCAAATAGTACATCAGAATAATCTACATATAATCATTGAAATTGACTTACTTATTTGATAAGATAAAGTCTAATAATTGTATCTCAATCTTCTAATGACACTTGCAATTAGTGGCATATGTATTAGAATATTAGAAATTTGATCTTAAGGTTTAATGGTCATCCACGTTGGAAGTGATGCAATTGTTGCAATAATTTCCATTGGATCAATAGACTTCATATTTTCAGTGGGAGCCCTTAGTCTTAGAGAATGTCTCTGTGACCTGGATATTAGAATAAACTCATAATTTATTTCTAAATGTTAGAAATAAACATGAATTCTGGAATAAACCTATCATAGAGAGTTATGATGGATATATTTCAGATAGTAATCTAACATCAAGTGGACGTCGCTAAATTAGAAAATTAATGAATGGTTCATTAAGATTTCTAATACTGAAAATTAAACCTTTAAAGATCAATAGGAAGATAAAGATCATTTGACAATGATCTGGCATCATGTTTTGGACATATGTCTGTTGATAAGATCAATGGACAAGTAAGAGATGAAACTTTAGAATGTCTAAAATTTCAAAATTTGCATACTTATGAATATTGTATTCAAAGTAAAATGTCTAATACACCCTTATTTGGGAAAGGTTTAAGATGTCAAGGTATTCAAGATCTCATACATATTGATGTATGTGAATCATCTATATCATAGTAAACATTATGGATATGTGATATCTATTGATGATTATGTATGATATGAGATTTCTTCTCTTCGCCTAAGTAACCTTTGAAATATTCAAAGATTTCATTATTTTGGTTTAGAATCAAAGTTTGAAGGAAGATGAAAAGAATTTGATCTAACCAAGGTAGCTTGTACCTATTAGATGAATTCAAGGAATACCTTATGGAGATGTGAATATCATTCCTATCTCAATCCACCTAATGAACCTTAACTCAATAGAGTTGTAGGGAGATACATTCGATCATGTGTGACATGATTTGATCAATGATTAATCTTATCATAATTATCTCTTAATTTCCAGGTATATATATGTGGTAGAGACTACATTATATATCCTTAATAAGGTTCCATGTCAGTAAGCTGGAATCTGGCACTGGGGAGTGCTACTTCATTAGGAAAATAAAGGATGGTATTGGATACCTACTTTATGACCTTGAGATTCTTAAAGGATCTCATATTTGAGAATGTGATTCTTAGAGGATGACTCTTTTGAGAATCAAGATGAAAATGAAGTAAAGGAACTCATTTAATCTTGAGAAGATAATGAGGCTCCTGAAATCGGAAACTAAATAGACAATTAAAGATGAAACATTAATACCTCTTCAAATAAGTTTGAGGATGGATTCCATGTGTCAGTTTAATCTGACAATGACCTGACTTCCTGTGATGATGCTTCTGAAGATCATATCATGGAAAGATGGATGTTAGCAATAAAGTCTAAAGTAGACTTAATATATAAATGTTGTATGCAGACCCTCGAGGATCCAACTATATCGGTAAGACCCATTATGGTGTAAATGGATCTTCAAGAGAGAGATGGAACCTGATGAGAAGGTAGAGACCTTCAAAGCACAGTTCGTAACCATGAGCTACACACCGAAGAGAATACATCGCTCGCGATGAGACTTTCTCCTCAGTGACCATGCTTAAACCCATCAGAATATTGCTAACCCTAGCTACATAACTTGATTATGGCATCTACAAGATGTGAGTCAAGATTGTATTCCCTTATGAATACCTCTTTGAGGATATTCACATGAAGTAGCTCCAGGGCTTCATGGTTGAGGAAAGCAAGGTGTGTAAGCTAAAGAAGTCCATCTTTGGACTCAAATAAGCTTCTTGTAGTTGGAACATAAGATTTGATGAAATTATAAATGTTATGATTTCAGATAGAATCTTGATGAACCGTGTGAATCTTAGTGAGAGTGCCATTGTATTCACCATGCTAAATGTAGATAATATCCTAATCATTTAGAATGATATAAGGATAATAATAATAAGTGTTTTATAATCTTGTTGTTCCATACTGGAGATATGATCTCAAGGATACCTCTTAGATCTTAAGTCTGAAGTTGTTCAGAAGCAAAGAGAAGAGGGTATTGGGACCGTCACATTAATAGTACACCTTGGACATTTCCATTTTCTGGAAAATTCCAAGAAAGGTTTCTTTTACTTAAGATATGGTACAGACCTATCTAATGGGATATCACCTCAAAGAGTTGAGGATGTGAATGCTAAAACTGTTTTCCCTTGTGCACCAGTTTCGAGAAGCCGGGTGTATGCTAGATATGTACAAAAGCCAGATGTCTACCATGCAGTGGGAGTAGTAAACTGTTTCTAATCCTACTATGGTGATAAAACACTTGAATGCATTAATAATGATATCTTCATAGAAGACAAAACTTTTGAGATAGTGATCTTAAAGTCTTATTTTCAAGAAATTAAGACTTTATAGATAGTGATGTAAAAGGTCTTAACTACGGATACTTTAGGAGATAGATCTCTCCAGAATTAAAGGTATTCTAATAAGGATGATAGAAATGAAATACTGGTTAAATGATTATTGAGTTGTGGTGTCAACGACACTATAACTAACAATGTTGAGTATTGGTTGCATAATATGCAATTTTCACATTGAATGCGAGAACTGTTATTCAGAGATCTGCAAGTGCAGTAAAAGAACTTGGCGTAGTCTCTTGGGAATAGAGTGACTGATCAACATTCCTATCTATTTTCTAAATAGCCTATGATTGTCACATGAGTGTGGGTTTAAATGATTAGCCCATTAATGGCTCTTTGGGCTAGTGGGACATTGTTGGAGATGCGAGCCCACGACGAGCCATTATGCAATAAAAGTTATTGCAAATATCATTCCATGATCTGAAATGAAGAATAACTAATTTGCATAATAGGTCTCCTAGTGCAATTAAGGTTATGTACCATGGCCATCTTAATGAGCATACAGCTGTTGATTCAATTATTGAATCATAGAGGCTGGTGCTTGGATGAATATCTAATGAGATAGATTGAGGACTCATCAAGCACCGTCAAATGATTGTTGAGAGATGATCTCCTGCCTGAGTAGGAGATGGCAATCCTTTCTCATTTAGGCTAATATCTGACTGACCTTTTGATGCAGGTCCTCTGCATGGGAATAGAGAGTCGGAGGTGTTAGATAAATTAGGTCAAAGAGTTGACTTAACGAGATCGAGATAACGAAAGTCCTATGACGTATGCTGTCATGATATAGGCACACATCCTCTGACCAGAGACAGATGTGTTAATATATGTCTGAGTATGTACTTTTGGCAGACCAATAGGTTGATGACCTAATCAAGGTCTATAGACCGGCGCGCTGGTGTGTGTGTATAAGGGCATATAAGTAATACGATCTCTCAAAGGGATCATACAGGTTCATTACTGAACCGGAAGACATGAGCTCACTCATGAGATATTGGGAAGAATCAAATTCCGTGCACAGTCGTCTCACTTTGGAAGCTTGACTGAATTAGTAGGTTGATATATGCTTTTAGAATGTATATGATCAACACCTGGGTATGATATATGCTTTTGGAAAGTATATGATCGATGCCAACTCCCAATGATCGAATGAGAAACTTAATGAGAAATCCTTGAAGTAGACAGTGTAAAATTGATCTTATACTTCGGTATTATTTTGGGTGTTCCAGTATGCAGGATGTACAGGTATTGGGAATACCTGAGGGTGATGTGATCATAAACGGTTGTATAACCATGATGCTTCCATTCCTAGGGAGTGATGAAACGGGTATGGATTTTAGTGACTCCTCTCAGTAGAGAAGTAACCTAATCTTAGTCCAAATGTTGGACATTGATCAGAATGTGATTCAAATGTAATGAGAAGATTATATTTGCGGTCTTGATTTAATCAAGCATCTATGTGAGGCCCGATATCTGGATTTGAGATGTGATCTCAATATCCAAGTCACTATACGTGGAACAATACAATCGCCCTATCCTTATCTCCAAGTATTCGCAGAGATGCTCAGGCTTATTTCACATAAACTATCGCCACAGGTAGGAGATGGAAGGGATTTCAGATTTTGGAGGGAGGATTGGACGGGGGAAGGGACTCTCGATAGGTGATTCCCAAGGCTCTATGCATTGGCTGAGTGGAAGGAAGCAACTTTAAGGGAGTTAGCACAGAGTGGAGAATGGAGAATTTCTTTTGCAGGGGTCCTTTCCGACAGAAGAAGGGAGGATTTGGCTAGACTTTTGGAGGCGAAGCAGTTGGCGAGCGACTTCACTACGAACAGGGATCATTATATTTGGTCAGGAAACAAATTCTCGGTCAAGCAGCTATATGAAGAGTTGAGAAGTGGAGGAGCGGAAATAACAGATCTCGACATAGGCAAGGATATGAAGATCATTTGGAAATGCAGGATACCAAGCAGGATCAAAGTTTTCTTATGGTGTCTGAGGAAAAATAAGTTGTGTGACAAGGTGAGGAGGGCAAAATTCTTGGGGACTCAGGAGGCGAGCTATGATAGATGCGGGGAGCAAATGGAGAATGCATAACATCTCTTTTTCAAGTGCGAGTCTTCAACGAAGGTCTGGAGGGAATTGGCTATCCCTTGGTTAGACACGAGCGGATCGATGTGTTTTTGGGAGGCAATAAGGAAGGTGGGAGGAAGCTCCACAGATGATGTTTCAAAACCTTTTGCGGCACTTTGGACGATCTGGCTGGCAAGAAACGAGCTCATTTTCAAGAGTCAGAATTTTTACCCAGAAAATGTTGTATTACATTGTAGGGCCCTTTTGAACTTCTGGGAGTCTTGATAACTTACGATGTACTCTTGATCTTTATTATTTTAATATAATTTTGCGGTGACTCTGATGAATCCATGATTCATTAACTTTTCTGTCGCATTTTGTCTTAAAACCCTTAACAAATACATGTAAATACCCACTAATTCTCATATTTTAACAAAACACCACTCATGTGTAAATATTCACTTTTAACCACTAAACTCATGTAAATAAATAAAGAATCAGAAAAAGAAAGAAAAAAGGCAGATTGAATATATGTATATATATGCAATATGACTTAAACTATAAATATAGCTGTAAGATATATTTATAGCCTAACCCCCGAGACCAAGTCAGCATGGATTGGTCGACAAACCAATAAGTAGGGTGAGATAAGGAAAGAAAACCAAATAAAAATAATCTAATACATGTATATACACCTTTCACTATTTATAAAAGAAATACAAAACTTTAAAGAATTTTAATTATTTCATATTAATATATTTTTCACCAAATTTTCTCCTAGTTATTTCTAAAAATGTAAATAAAAATATAAAAATAAGTTAAAACTATTACCCTATATATATGCCAAGAAACTCAGCCTACAAATTGTCAAAATCTCAACTTCCGAACATCATAACTTCCTCATACGAACTCCAATTTCACTCTACTCACCTTTAAAGTTCATAAAATAATATTATCTAATTAATAAAGGTGGTTTCATCGAATTCGGAGTCCGTTTGCAAAAAGTCGATTTTGGGACCAAAAGACAAAGGGGTTTCTGGGCTATTTATTTTATGTAACACACACTAGTAATTATTTTCTTAATTTTATAATTTTTAAATTATTTAATGATCCTTTAGTTTCTACATAATTTATTTCATAATTTTTGGAGACTATTTATTATTTTTATAAAATCAAAAACCCCAAAACTTAGGTATAAATGACCTATATAGATACTAACCCTATTTATTAAAATATGTAAATTAATTCATAAAAATCTATAAAAATCCGTACAAGTCTTATTTAATACCCTAATAATTAAGAAAATATAAAATTAATTTTTACTTAATTATTTATTAAATTAAAAATCTAAAACCTATTTATAAATACATATTTATTAATAAAATAATTATATCTTAAATAATATTTTTTATTTATTAAAAGTATTTATACCATAATTTAAAAAATTAATTTATTTAACTTTCTTGTATTTATACCTATTTAAAATAACGTAATTTACTAATTTAGATTTAATTTATAAGTAATTAAATGATCTGGACAAACCAGGTGCTGACACGTGTCAGCACCTGGTTCATCTTCTTCAAGAAGTTGTTCAGCCCCAGCTACTCGAACGGCCGACTTCATCCCTTTATCCCGCGCGCATCCAGAATCTTCTGACCCTCCTAAGCCGTCGATCGTCTTCCCCCAACTACCCTCTTCATCGCCACCCTTCATCTCTACTTGGAGCCCACGCCATTTTCCCTATATAAAGCCTCCAAGTCCGCCATATCCAACAACTTTTCCCAACTGCCTGAAGCTCCAGCTCCAGACTACCGACCCCCTACCTTCCAAGCCCGATTTCGGCGAATCCACGGTGGTGACAGCACCAAGGCGTAGCCCGCGAGGAAGAGGAGTCGACGGAGGAAGTTCCAAGGCCAAGCTTGGCCTTGCATCGCCGCCATCGCGCGTCCAGCTCCGGCTCAAAAGTCGACCGTCGAGCAGCTCGTCAAGGTAATATACCTTGACATTCCCAGACTTTTTTGTCCACTTTATCTCGATTTCTTCTTGATTTTTGTGCCATGATTAGCATAGTTAAGCGCGTAGTTAGATAGCCTAATCACTGAGCTTTCACGCAATATCAAAATCTCCTTCAAATTCACTTCAAATTCGCTCCAAATCGGTCATAGTTTCTTCATCTTCTTCACGTGTTCTGTCAGTTGGCTAGAAACTTAACATTTTTTACCATCTTTGAGCTTGTGATTTGTAATCACCTGGGCCGATTCGACACGAATCGAGCATACACGCTTCTTGTTTGCAGGTCCATATTCGTCGCGAGACATTAATTCGGATCAGGAGCCTTCAATCTTCATCGAAAATCATCTCCAAAAGAGCTTCGTCAGAACAGCTCAACCTCCAGGTGTACGGAACCATCGTCTTCCTCGCGACGCCACTGTCGCTCGGAGCACCCTCCGCCGCCACCCTACCGCGGGCGAGCTCGAGGGGTGGAGGCGCCATCCCTCTGGCCCCGCCGGAGCGTCAGAACCTTCGTCGGTCGGCTGGAATAAATCAGAGAAGACGAAGCGTTCGCCATCAGTTCTAACCGCCCAAGAACAGGGAGGTTACAGTCTTGCGACACGTGGCTAACAGAGGAGCGTCAGATCCGCGCGAGGATGTTCTAATCTCGGCCGTCAAAAACGAACCGGTGGAGAAATTGCAACTTAAACCCAGCCAAGTATCCAGAATTTCATCCCGCCTCCAGACTTTCGCATAATTGCATTTAGGTCCCTCCGCAAGGACCTAAATGTAAAGATTCTTGTATTTTTCTTTCAGAACAGTCCTCAAGGACCCATTTGCAACAATTTTAATAAGTTTTCTTGCGCTTATGCCCCTGGGTTGTAGGGGATGTTTCTTGTTCTTGTGATCTCGGATTTCGACGATTTCTTGAGGGTAGTTACACAACTACCCCAACTACTTAGTATAAAATTTTCGTGGCTTTTCGACGAGTTCTCGACGTGTTTTGATTTTATCGAAAGCCGCTTCGTTTTGCTTTGTTTTCTTGTGTAGTTCGAGTTCGCGGCTCGAACCCCGTTCACTCTACTATATAGTATCACCTATATTCTATTCACCTATTATATAATACGTAAATCTTTTGAAAAATATCCCTTTTTGAAAATTAAATAAAAATTTTGAAAACAATAAAATCAAATAAAAATAAGAAAAATAAAAATCAATAAAAAGAAGCGTTTTGACTTAGAGAAGAATTAAAAATAAGATTACGAATAGGAAAATCTAGGGAATTTATTCTGCCTCCTTGAGTTCAACCCAGGAACACTTGCCTGGTTAAATATTAGTGATCGGTTTTCCGACAGAAAACCGTATTTGTTTGATAGGTTCAAAACTCGTTTACTTCGTTTCGCGGCTTTATGCTACAACCGACAACTTCCTTTCTTTCTTTCAATAAAAAGATGAAAGCCGCGAAACTCGATTTTTAGCCTCATCAGACTCCCACACTAGGAGATCACCCTCTTTATCATAAAAAAAAGTATTCGCGGAGAAAGCGCATTATCCTTGAAAGAGTTCATGATAATTTCATTGTTGATATTATATATCGGAGCATTGAGAAAATTGATAATTAAATGTGATTTAATTATCATGAGTAATATGAATTTGATTCATATTATAAAGAGAGTTATCTAAGATAATTAAATGTGATTTAATTATAAAAGATGTGAATAATGTGAATGTTATTCATATTATTTGGGCACATGAGAATAAGAGAACCAAGATAATTAAATGTGATTTGATTATCATGGATATGAATAATGTAGATAGTACTATCCATATTAAACATATATATAATATAAATTTGATATATAATATATAAGAGAGAGCTATTTGTAATTTAGATTTTGTTAATTAAATGTTGATGTGAATTGGATTCACATTGGACAATGAATGGAAATTGAAAATTTAATTTACATTTTATTTTGGGTTGTGAATGTGATTCACAATTTTCCAATGGCAAGATTGCAATATTCACAAAATAATTATGAATTATTTTTGTTGAATAATTTACAACAAGTGTTGCTGTAAATCTTTGAAATTTCCACGGAATAATGTAATCTCATGAGATATCATGAGACTACATGAGATTGCAACCAAATCCCTTATTATGGAAGGAGGCAATCTTCATTCCATAATCTCCGTGCTTGATTGATTTAATTTAGGATTAAATCATATTGATTTATCAATATACATTTAATCTAAATTAAATTAATTGTTGTTGGTTTTTACCCACACAAATATTAGCCATTAAAAGAAACATAAATCAATGTGAGCCATTGGATTTGTATTGTCCATGGATAGAGATTCATGGATCCCATGATATAATAAAAGGAGAGGCACCCCTTTGCTCTTCTTTACACACAAGAGAACATAAGTCTCTCTCTCACTCTTTCTCTCTCTACATGCCTACTCTCTCTCCCTCTCATATAGCCGTCCACCATGGATGCCCTAGAGAGAGTCTCCATCGTCGCAGCATCGTCGTTATGCTGCTCGATCGTTTGCTTGTGGATCTCCATCTCCTTCGGTGCACCTCGCTCATGAAGAAGACGTCGGATCTCTTGTGTTGAGATCAGGAGATCCGCCACTTAGATCATTAATATGGATTGCGAGAAACACGCGTTTCATCAACACGCTTGCAAGCGTCTCCTTTGTCGGATCGGACTTGAGACAGGAGGTCTCTTCACTTAGAGACTCGATCACAACCACACTTAAAGAGGTAATCTTATTACTTGTTTGTGTTTTTGACAAAACGATTCGAGAAGTGTTCTTGTATCATGTGGTTTCGACGAATGAAAAATTTTAACTTCCACTGCCTCAAGCAACTAGTGCGACTAGTCACTCAAGATCGCATACAATGCGATCCTCACGCTTTCGTGATGCGCTTAAGGATTATCCCATATCCTTCATAGGCCACCCTTTCTCAACCATCATCTCCACCATCGTGCCACTATTTGATCTCCACCGTCGCACCACTTGCATGTCACCTTCCCATCAACCTTCAATACCTTACACCTACGCCCCTTTGTCATAACTACCATCACCTCAGCCGATCGCACCAGCCCCACTTCATCTCCAGCTGGTTCGTCTTTGTCGAATTCAACCCTTTGTCGCTTCACACTTTAGCTTCACCACCTCAGAATGCGTACCCAAGCACCATCGTGGCATCGACAACCCTCACCATCGATCGCTCGCCATTGGTCGTGCCCCGCTCCGCCTCCCGTATTGACCCTTGTATCCATTCATGGAGCCATTGAGCATTGCCTTCGTCTCGACCTCAGGGTAAACGATCGCTAGTCGGTCCCCACCCTTAGGCGAGTCGCCATCATTCATGTGCCTATGCCTCATCCTTTGCCTTCGAAACCAGCTGCCCTTGCCCTGCCTCGATCCTAATGCTCCTCCAATCACCGTAGTAAGCCCCACCCTCACTAAGCCCCAATCCTCGAGGAGCAACAAAGCAACTAGAAGTGAACCACGTGGAGGTTTGGCGTCCAATCCACAGGTCTGGAGCCTCCGTAGGACAAACCTCACCCCCCGTCGCATGCCTCGCACATGAGGGCATGGGCAATTTGGAGAGAATCTCCTAGAATTCACACCCACATCCCTGCTGCTCAGAAGCTCACGTGCAGCACACATGCAAGAGGCAAAAATTTCATCAAGCTCCCCCTATGGTCCAAGGTTCACAAAGGAGTCCCCACCAGACAGGAGGCACATGCACGACACATGCCCCATGGAATATTTATAGCAAGCACCCATGTAATCTCGGTAATTGCATCTTCAACATTTTTTGTATTTATTCTATTTTTTGTAATTGCATATAGACCATAGTGTTGCCACCTTTGTTTGAGCATTCATTTTTCATCCATTTTTAAATTAAAAAATAACATGTTGAATAACCATTTACTCTTTATCTTATGGATGTTTATGTGTAATTTCGTGAGCTTTGGTTAATTAAATATAGTTATTTTGGTGGAAAATTATTTATTTTTCCAACTACATGCTCTTAAATTGACAATAAATTAATTATTGCTCCAAAAATTCCTAAAAATTCGCAGTGGGTAGAATTAAGTGTGTTTTATATTATACCCGAAAATCATGTCATATGCATACATATCGAAACTAACATAGATTAAATGGCAATTTTATTAATTAATTTTTAATAGTTTGCAGACCAGATAATTTTAGGCTTTATTTTTTTTCTCGGATTCATCTAATATAAATCTATCTAGAATAATTTTATTTTTGAGAAATAATTAGGTTTATTTGTTAAAAAATTAAAGTATTAAAAATCACCTTTCCTAAATTCACAATAAATCCATTTCACATCAGAAAATTCAAAAATAAATCACATTAGGTTATTTGTGCATATTTTCACATTCTGGCCTAGTTTTAGGATTTTTGGATATCATTCGACTGAAGAATGTTTTTTGTTCCATAAACTTGATTGAAATTGCAGTTCATAATTAATTCATAAAAAAATTATATGAAACTTAGTATTTAAATCATCTAGAAACTAACTTAAGGTGACAATGGCCTCTCTGAGTTTGACCTTGGGCTTGCCCAAGTAAAAATCTGACTGCTCGCTTTAATTGTAAACTAATTAAGTAGTCTTTTTTACTAATATGAATTGATTTCCTACAATGAACACATTAAAATGCTAATTTCACACAATTAGCAAGGACATTTCAGGGCACAACATAGGTTGATTTTTAGAAAATTAGATAACAGGTTTTCCATCCCTCGAGTAGTCCGACCCTCACACTTTTCTTGTAATTATTACTCGATTTATTTTCCTGCTTTTGTTTTTTTCTTTATTTATTTCTTTATTTTATTTTGTGTATCTCTCTTTGACCATCATCTTTCTTTTGTGCTAGGGACCCGGCATCACAGAGAAGTTGCATAGGTGGCTGAGCGACTTAGGAGCATTAAACATTATTTTTGAGGGAATAAGCCAACTGAAGGAAGTACATAAAATTTAATATCGAGTCGAGTCATGAGAGAGTGTAGAGTCCTTAGGATTTTATTTCTACGTTATTTGCTTTTTAAAATTAATTTGTAATAATTTAGGTAATTGTCTATTTCTAGCGGATTCTATTTGGAACCTCGCCTGTGTACCCGAACAAGAATTTGGACATTCTTCTACTATGTGTGGTGTGTCGAGGGCCGTTTCACCCTTGTGTAAAAGATGGGGCTATACATAAGTGGTTTGTAGGGTAAACCTGTACTCGTGGCTCTTAGAGCATTTTCAATTCAATACTATACTGATTGTGCTCGTACTCTGCTAGGACCACACTTCAGATAACAAGACACACTCATATAATTTAATTTAGTCAAATTCAAATCCAGATCTTCCCAAATAATAGAGCTTTTTGCTCGGAGCAGTTTTAGTAAGCTTGCATTTCATTTTGAATAATATTCAATTATCTGTTTGGAATCCCGCATGAAGAAAGTGAGGAAGCACTGTAAGTCTACTTAACGAGGCATACCATCATTGTTTTTCATGTGCATTGGCTTTTCTCGATTCCTTCCCTTGATTTTCTCACATAAATATAAAACAGAATTGGGACTGAATGCTACACATGATTATTTTAAATCATTAAATATCTGAGTGACAACCATTTTAAAATTAGGATTATTAAACAACGTTGACTTAAAGAAAAGAAAAAAAATGAACAATTATATTTGGAGAGTAACTCTGTCCTAGGATATAGGTACTTACCCCCTGAAAGGTGGGTGAGGATTCATCCATTAATGTTAGGGACCAAATCCTTGGACTTGCCCCATAAGTCTCCATTTTCGACTCTCATGGATTTGGGAGCTGCAAGGGCTTGCCTTCAATCGTAGACTACATTTTGGTTTTGTAAGCCTATGTGTCTCCATTATGGTGTGATACTAAACCCGATAGATTGGGAAGATTTCCTCATTGATTGGGAGCGCACAGGAGCACCGCTGGGCGCAAGGTGACCCACTGTGTGTAATGGATGCATAAGATTGTTTTATCACCAACATAAAATTGAAAAGATAATTGAACGGACCCTTGTGGTCTTCACTCTAATCAATTGGTAAAATTAGGGTTTGTATACTGTTTACATTGTGTGTTTATCAAAGATCAACGTTCATAGACCGCACATTTGTGCCTTGACCAACTCTCTTGAATTCATTATTCGTGATCTCTCTCCGAACAAATGGACATCAAAAATGAAGGATTAGGGAGATGTTTGATCAGACTTCACGAGCCGCTTACTAACCACCCCAAACCAACTGTCCTCATGGGCGAGGTGTCACTCTCACCCTAATCCCTCATTGTTCCATGGAAACTCTTCCCATGGGACTACAACCAATAAGTCACTTTCTCTTCTCGAGGGTCGTCCGACCCATACCATTCCTCTCTTCTATCACCGAAGTCCCTTATGTCGATTCCTCTAGATCTTATTCTTTCAACTCAGTTAATTCCAATCCTCTTAATTTTGAACGTGAAGAAGACAAACCAAAGATCAAGATGCCTCTTATGAGAAACCCTATGGACGAGTAACACAAAGATGACCCCATGCAGTAGGTCCTTGACTGTGTAGCTAGAGCTGAGCAACAGAATGCCTATCTTATGTCTCAAATGGGACATGTGATTGAGGTGGGTCGAATGGACCAACCTATGGTGGATACTTACATCACAACATAGAATGAAGTGCACAACTTGCCAGTGCCTGAAATTCCACCTAATGCATTTGAGATGAAGCCCCATTTATGTGGACTATTACCGAAGTTTAACCGGAATGCAATAAAAGAGCCATATGCATTTCCCGAAAGACTTCGAATTGTATGTGTAATAACATTAGTCATCCTAGGGTTGGAAGAGATTACATCAAGCTAATGGTTATCGCATTTTCCTTAGGAGATAAGGTTGCCCACTGGTTAAAGAATCTCAAGATTAGATGTACGACCCTGTTGCAATTCAAAGACTTATTTTTGAAGAAGTTCTACACACTCAGTAGGACAAACTAGATGAGAACAAAGATCGCATCTTTCTCCCAAGCTCACCATGAACCATTCTATGAAGCCCGGGATAGATTCAATGACTTTACACAAAAATGCCCCTAGCATGGCATTACCAAAGCGATATTAGTCCAGACCTTGTTCTGTGGCATGACACCGGAGATGTATGGGTTAGTGAGTGCAGCTTGTGGAGGTAGTTGTCAGAATAAAAATGAAGATGTTGCATGGACGATCTTTTAGTATATGGTTGAATCAAGTAGATCTCAGGCCATTGGGGCTTACGAGGACTCTATCTCATGAGACACCTAGGAGGATTGTAGCATATCTGACAAATGACATTATACCCGGCATGGAGATAATAGTTGATAAGCTTACCATGGTAGAGAAAATCCGCCAAGAGGGTTACTAACCTTGAGGTGCTTTCACGATTACCGAAGCAAGTGGAGGAATTATCTGATAAGGTAGACAATATGCGACTACCTTGTCCTTCTGCACGACCTACATCTGTACACTGAGTTCACCTCGTACATGAGAAGGTATAGGGGCCTCAGAGCAACTAATTTGAGGAGTAGTAGTACACTCAGTGGGAGAAACACATTTCCCCACAAGTGGAGATAGTCTACGAGGAGCCTTCGCAGGTGTTTGAGATAAACGAGCTATGGTACTAACGTGACCACATCGATAGATAGTCGGGGATAGGGAGTGGTTAGCCACACCGATCCTCCCTAGCTTACCAGGAAAACATCTTTATCCCCACATCATGATTTGTACAGTCCATGCAAGGACAAGGAAACCAAACTCAACATCACTAGTAATAGTAACACACTTTTAACTTGGGCTAGTAGGGTCCACCAACACCTTACACCTCACAGTCCCACTAACAATAGCAGTACCGAGAGGGCCAAGAAGGCCAGTATTGTTGGAAAACGAGCCCACGGTGAGCCATTATGCAATAAATGTTATTGCAAGTAAAATTCCCTGATCTGAAATGAAGAATAAATATTTTGCATAATAGGTCCCTTAGTACAATTAGGGTTATGTACCATGGCCATCTTGATGATCATACAATTGTTGATTCAAGTATTGAATCATAGAGGCTGGTGCTTGGATGAATATCTAATGAGTTAGATTGAAGACTCATCAAGCACCGTCAAATGATTATTAAGAGATGATCTCCAGCCTGAGAAGGAGATGCCAATCCTTTCTCAAAAGGCTGATATCTAACCGACCTCTTGATGCAGGTCCTCTGCATAGGAATAGAGATTCAGAGTTGTAAGATAAGTTAGGTCAAAGAGTTGACTTAACGAGATCGAGATAACCAAAGTCCTATGTCGTATGCTGTCATGATATAGGCACGCATCCTCTGACCGGAGACAGATGTGTTACTATATGTCTAAGTATGCATATAAGGGCATATAAGTAATACGATCTATCAAAGGGGTCATACAGGTTCATTACTGAACCGGAAGACATGAGCTCACTCATGAGATATTGGGAAGAATCAAATTCCGTTCACGGTCGTCTCGCTTTGGAAGCTTGACTAAATTTGTAGGTTTGATATATACTTTTGGAAAGTATATGATAAAGAACTAGGTATGATATATGCTTTTGGAAATATATGATCGATACTGACTCCCAATGATTGAATGAGAAACTTAATGATAAAACTCTAAAGTAGACAGTGTAAAATTGATCTTATACTTCAAGTTTATTCTGAGTCTTCCAGTATGCAGGATGTACATGTATTGGTAATACTTGAGGGTGATGTGATCATAAACGGTTGTATAACAATGACGCTTCCATCCTAGGGAGTGATGAAACGGTTCTGGATTTCAGTGACTCCTCTCAGTAGAGAAGTAATCTCATCTTAGACCAAATGTTGGACGTTGATCTGATTGTGATTCAAATGCAATGAGAAGATTAGATTTGCAGTATTGATTTAATCAAGCATCTATGGGAGGCCCGAGATCTGGATTTGAGATGTGATCTTAATATCCAAGTCACTATACATGTCACAATAAAATCACCCTGTCCTTATCTCCATGTATTCACGGAGAAAGCATTATCGGATTCAGGATAATTTCATTGTTGATATAAGTATCCGAGCATTGAGAAAAAAGGATAACTAAATGTAATTTAATTATCATGATTAATATGAATTCGATTCATATTATAAAGAGAGTTATCTTAGATAATTAAATGTGATTTGATTATCAAAGATGTAAATAATGTGAATATGATTCATATTATTTAGGCACATGAGAATAGAGATCCAAGATGATTAAATGTGATTTAATTATCATGGATATGAATAATGTGGATAGTACTATCCATATTATTCATAATATATTATAAATATGATTTATAATGTATTAAAGAGAGCTAATTATAATATATATTTGTTGATTAATTATTAATGTGTATTGGATACACATTGTGTAATTAACTAAAAATGTAAATTATATTTTGTTTTGGGTTGTGAATGTGATTAACCAATAGCAAGATTGCAATATTCTCAAAATTAATTATGAATTATTTTTTGAAGAATAAATTTCAACAAAAGTTGTTGGAATAAATAATGGAGATTTTCATTGAGATATGCAATCTCATGAGATCTCATGAGATTGCTTCCAATTGGAAACAAGTGGCCGTCCACCTTGTTCCAATAGGAGATGCAATCTCCATGATGATTGTCTCCCTTATTTTATTGGTTTAATTTAAGATTGATTTGTATTTGATTTATTAAATATATTTGATCTAAATTATATCACAAGTTGTTGGCCTTTACCAACAACAATCTTGACAATTGGATTAGACATAAATCAATCTCATCGATTGATTTTATATGTCCCATGGATTGAGATCCATGGATCCCAAAACCCTATAAATAGAGAGGCATACCATGCTCTCTTGGTACATGCTATTGAAGCACATCTCTCTCTCTCTCTCTCGTTCTCTCTACACACCTACTCTCTCTCCCTCTCATATGGACGTCCACCATGGATGCTCCAGAGGGAGTCTCCATCGCCGCAGCATCGTTGTTATGATGTCCGATCGTCTGCTCGTGGATCTCCATCTCCTTCGATGCGCCTCGCTCGTGAAGAAGACATCGGATCTCGTGTGTCGAGATCAGGAGATCCGCTGATTGGATCATCAACATGGACTGTGAGAATCACGCGATTCATCCCCGCGCTCGCAAGCGTCTCCACCGTCGGATCAGACTTGAGACAGGAAGTTTCTTCGTTTAGAGACTCGATCGCAATCAAGCTTCAAGAGTTAATCCTATTACTTGTTTGTGGTTTAGACGAAACGATCCGAGAAGTGTTCTTGGATCATGTTCGTCGCATGATTTTTTTTTAAATTTGGCTGCATCGAGCAACTAGTGTGACTAGTCGCTCCTCGTCGTATTCGATACGACGCTCACGCTTCTGTGATGCACTTGAGGATTATCCCATATCCTTCAAGTGGTATCAGAGCCTTAGGTCAACGGTTTTGGATCCATAAAACCGAAGGCGACTTGGGTTCGTTAGGGTTGCGAAAGTTTTATCGCATTTCATTTTCGCATCTCTGTTTAGTGTAAATTTTAGGCCCTGTTTAAATTACTTAAACACAAAAATAACACTTGAATTTTGTTCCCCATTAAATAAGGAAACCAAAGGATCTGAGTTTACGTAATTTGGATTCTGTTTGCTCGAGATATGGTTGTTTTAATGAACATGTATTCACTGTTGCGGGAACTGCGAATCTGAACATGATTAATGAGTTAATTACTGTTTTGATCCGCCTCGAAATGCATGAAATATCACATAGGTTCTGTCCTAAATCAAATTAGCAATCTTTGTAAATTTATTTTGTCTAATTTGGATTTAAATTGATTGAGATATGATAATTTTAGTAAGTAGGGGTCACTGCTGAAATTACAGTCCTAATCAAGAAACATGTGATTGTCAATTAGTGAAATTAATTATTAATTTCATGAAATAATTATGGAAAATATTTGAGAAATATTATATGATGATTATTTCCTTAATTGACTTGGCCTCAACCAATAAATTGATTGGATTTGATCTAGATTATAATTGGAAATACAATTATCAAACTCCTTGCTTGAATAGGATTGGGAATTTGTCTAGCAAATTTTCTTATAATAAAATTTTTTTGATTATTACTATATGGTATATTTTCGGTTGAAGAACCGATGATCATATCAGTTACAAAGTGATTGACTCGGCATTATTTTTTCCCGAGGTGGATATGGTGTCTAGTCGGGGATCGCTGGGGTAGCGGGTTGCACCGGATGCAGTCCGTCCCACTCCCATCGGTACTGGCCATGACAACAGATAGAGAACGAATGATGCCTAAGAGATCATGATGTATTTTTCTAATTATTAAAATTCGAATTAATATGTATTTTGAGATAATACCATCTATTTAAGTAAAATCAAGTTTGTTGATTGAATTGGATTGAAAATTAATTTAATATGATTAATTATATCCAATTAAAAAACACTCTATTATGAATAGAGTTGATTATTTCCCTTGGAAGAATTAATCGTAATGAATATGATTTATAATGATTAATTAGAATTTGAATATGATATGGAGGATCACATAAGTGACATCCATGATCTCCCGTCAAGGCGAAGGGTTCCGTCGTCAGATATTGTATGTAGGAGACGCCTGTCTGAAGTGACAGCTCCTGCATATGATCTATTTGGATCGGGCTTGTCGCTTCTTGAAAGAGTAAGGACGAATGTGTAGTGACCCCAATATCAGGTCCTCATAATATTAGGGAGATATTGGATTGCGCATAGCGAGTTGTATTCCTGTTGATGGTTGGTTCAATTAATGACAGGTTAACATCACCTTAGAGGTGGTGGGCCCGGGTGTTAATGACCGAATTGGAAGATGCAAGTTGGACTTGCAAGGCGGAATGTGTTCTCGCTTCTTTTTATCTGAGTTACAAGTTCTCATATTATTGGGATGTAACAAAGATAAGGAAGAGAACCCAGATCATGCTTGAGATATAATGGTAAGTATATATCTTTAGAATAATAAAAAAATGAAAACTGACTACATTGGATAAATAGACTTCATATTTTCAGTGGGGGCCCCTAGTCTTAGAGAATGTCTCTATGACCTAGATATTAGAATACACTCATTGTTTATTTCTAAATGTTGGGAATAAATATGAATTCTGGAGTAAACCTATCATAGAGATTTATGATGGATATATTTCAGATAGTAATCTAACATCTAGTGGACTCCACTAAATTAGAAAATTAATGAATGGTTCATTAAGATTTCTAATACTGAAAATTAAATCTTTAAAGATCAATAGGAGGATAAAGATCATTTGACAATGATCTGGCATAATGTTTTGGACATATGTTTCTTGATGAGATCAATGGACAAGTAAGAGATGAAACTTTAGAATGTCTAAAATTTAAAAACTTGCATACTTATGAATATTATATTCAAAGTAAAATGTCCAATACACCCTTCTTTGGGAAAGGTGTAAGATGTCAAGGTATTCAGGATGCCATACATATTGATGTATATGAATCATCTATATCATAGTAAACATTATGGATATGTGATATCTATTGATGATTATGTATGATATGAGATTTCTTTTCTTCACCTAAGAAACCTTTGAAATGTTCAAAGATTTCACAACTTTTGTTTAGAACCAAAGTTTGAAGGAAGATGAAATGAATTTGATCTAACCAAGGTAGCTTGTACCTATTAGATGAATTCAAGGAATACCTTATGGAGATGTGAATATCATTCCTATCTCAATCCTCCTAATGAACCTTAACTCAATAGAGTTGTAGGGAAATACAATTGATTATGTGTGACATGATTTGATCAATGATTAATCTTAGCATAACTATCTCTTAGTTTCCAGGTATATATGTGATAGAGACTACATTATATATCCTTACAAGGTTCCATGCTAGAAAGTTGGAATCTAGCACAAGAGAGTGCTACTTTATTAGGAAAAAAAGGATGGTATTGGATACCTACTTTATGACCTTGAGATTCTTAAAGAATCTCATATTCGAGAATGTGATTCTTAGACGATGACTCTCTTGAGAATCAAGATGAAAATGAAGTAAAGGAACTCATTTAATCTTGAGAAGATAATGAGGCTCTTGAAATCAGAAACTAAATAGACAATTAAAGATGAAACATTAATACCTCTTCAAATAAGTTTGAGGATAGATTCCATGTGTCAGTTGAATCTGACAATGATCTAACTTCATGTGATAATGCTTCTGAAGATCATATCATGGAAAGATGGATGTTAGCAATAAAAGTCTAATGTAGAATTCATATACAAGTGTTGTATATAGACCCTCGAGGATCCAGCTATAAGGGTTAGACCAAGTATGGTGTAAATGGATCTTCAAGAGAAAGAGGGAACCTGATGAGAAGGCAGAGACCTTCAAAGCATGGTTCGTAGCCATGAGTTACACATCGAAGAGAAGACATCGCTTGTGATGAGACTTGCTCACCAGTGACCTTGCTTTAACCCATCAGAATATTGTTAACTATAGCTACACAACTTGACTATGACATCTTCATGATGTGAGTCAAGATTGCATTCCTCTATGAATACCTCTATGAGAATATTCATATGAAGTAGCCCCAGGTCTTCATGGTTGAGGAGAGCAATGTGTGCAGGCTAAATAACTCAATATTTGGACTCAATAAGCTTATTGTAGTTGGAACATGAGATTTGATGAAATTATAAATGTTATGATTCCAGATAAAATCTTGATGAACCATGTGAAGCTTAGTGGGAGTGCCATTGTGTTCATCATGATAAATGTAGATAATATTCTAATCATTTAGAATGATATGAGTGTTTTATATTCTGGTTGTTCAATACCTCGAAATATGATCTCAAGGATACCTCTTAGATCTTAGTTATTAAGTCGTTCAGTAGCAAAGAGAAGAGGGTATTGGGACCGTCACATTAGTAGTACACCTTGGATTTATTCCATTTTCTAGAAAATTCCAAGAAAGGCTTCCTTCCCTTAAGATATGGTAGTGACCTATCTAAAGGGATATCACCTCAGAGAGTTAAGGAAGTAAATGCTAGAACTGCTTGCACTTGTGCATCAGTTACGAGAAGCTGAGTGTATGCTAGATGTGCGAAAGAGCCAGATGTTTGCCATGCAGTGGGAGTAGTAAACTATTACTAATCCTACTCTAGAAATAAAACACTTGGTTGCAGTAATAACAATATCTTCAAAGATGATGAAACATAGAGATAGCGATCTCAAAGTCTTATCTTCAAAAGTTTAAGACCTTGTAGATAGTGATCTATAAGGGTCTTAATTGTAGATACCTTAGGAGATAGAGATCTCTAGGAATATAGGTATTCTGATAAGGATTATGGGTATACTGGTTATAATAATTAATCGAGCTATAGTGTCAAGGACACTATAACAAAATTGAGTATTGGTTGCATAAGATGCAACGTTCGCATTGGATGTGAACAATGTTACTAGGGGATATGCAAGTGTCGTAAAAGGACTTGGCGTAGTCTCTTGGAAACAGAGTGACTGATCAGCTTACCTAGCTATTTTCTTAATATCCTATGATTGTCACATGAGTGTGGGTTTAAATGATTAGCCCATTAATGGCTCTTTGGGCTAGTGGGAGATTGTTGGAAAAACGAGCCCACGGCGAGCCATTATGCAGTAAATGTTATTGCGAATATCATTCCCTGATCTGAAATGATGAATAAATAATTTGCATAATAGGTCCCTTAGTACAATTAGGGTTATGTACCATGGCCATCTTGATGATCATACATATGTTGATTCAAGTATTGAATCATAGAGGCTGGTGCTTGGATGAATATCTAAAGAGTTAGATTGAAGACTCTTCAAGCACCGTCAAATGATTATTAAGAGATGATCTCCAGCCTGAGAAGGATATTTCAATCCTTTCTCTAAAGGTTGATATGTAACTGACCTCTTGATGCAGATCCTCTGCATAGGAATAGAGATTCGGAGGTGTTAGATAAGTTAGGTCAAAGAGTTGACTTAATGAGATTGAGGTAACAAAAGTCCTATGTTGTATGCTGTCATGATATAGGCACACATCCTCTGACCGGAGACAGATGTGTTACTATATGTCTAAGTATGTATATTTGGCAGACCAATAGGTTGATGGCCTAATCAAGGTCTATACACCGACGCTTTGGTGTGCATATAAGGGCATATGAGTAATACGATCTCTCAAAGGGATCATACAAGTTCATTACTGAACCGAAAGACATGAGCTCATTCATGAGATATTGGGAAGAATCAAATTCTGTGCACGGTCATCTCCCTTTGGAAGCTTGACTGAATTTGTAGGTTTGATATATGCTTTTGGAAAGTATATGATCAAGACCTAGGTATGATATATGCTTTGGGAAAGTATATGATCGATATCGACTCCTAATGATCGAATGCGAAACTTAATGATAGTGTAAAATTGATCTTATACTTCAGTTTTATTCTGAGTCTTCCAGTATGCAGGATGTACAAGTATTGGGAATACCTGAGGGTGATGTTATCATAAAAGGTTGTATAACCATGATGCTTCCATTCCTAGGGAGTGATGAAACGAGTCTGGATTTTAGTGACTCCTCTCAGTAGAGAAGTAATCTAATCTTAGTCCAAATGTTGGATGTTAATCTGAATGTGATTCAAATGTAATGAGAAGATTAGATTTGCAGTCTTGATTTAATAAAGCATCTATGGAAGGACCGAGATCTAGATTCGAGATGTGATCTCAAAATCCAAGTCACTATACGAGGAACAATACAGTCGCCATGTCCTTATCTCCAAGTATTCGCGGAGAAAACGCATTATCCTTGAAAGGGTTCAGGATAATTTCATTGTTGATATAAGTATCTGAGCATTGAGAAAAAAGATAACTAAATGTGATTTAATTATCATCATTAATATGAATTCGATTCATATTATA
This sequence comes from Ottelia alismoides, assembly GCA_037367405.1. Classification (NCBI taxonomy): domain Eukaryota; kingdom Viridiplantae; phylum Streptophyta; class Magnoliopsida; order Alismatales; family Hydrocharitaceae; genus Ottelia; species Ottelia alismoides. The sequence continues at coordinate 534,662 of JAZKJV010004280.1, read as the reverse complement.
GAGAGAGTTATCTTAGATAATTAAATGTGATTTGATCATCAAAGATGTAAATAATGTGAATATGATTCATATTATTTGGGTACATGAGAATATAGATCCAAGATGATTAAATGTGATTTAATTATCATGGATATGAATAATGTGGATAGTACTATCCATATTATTCATAATATATTATAAATATGATTTATAACGTATTAGAGAGAGCTAATTATAATTTATATTTGTTGATTAATTATTAGTGTGTATTGGATACACATTGTGTAATTAATTGAAAATGTAAATTATATTTTGTTTTGGGTTGTGAATGTGCTTCACAAATTTCCAATGGCAAGATTGCAATATTCTCAAAATTTGTTATGAATTATTGTTTGAAGAATAAATCTCAACAAAAGTTGTTGGAATAAATAATGGAGATTTTCATGGAGATATGCAATCTTATGAGATCTCATGAGATCGCCTCTAATTGGAAACAAGCGGCCGTCAACCTTGTTCCAATAGGAGATACAATCTCCATGATGATTGTTTCCCTTATTTTATTGGTTTAATCTAGGATTGATTTGTATTTGATTTATCAAATATATTTGATCTAAACTAAATCACAAGTTGTTGGCGTTTACCAACAACAATCTTGACCATTGAATTAGACATAAATCAATCTCATCCACTGATTTTATATGTCCCATGGATTGAGATCCATAAATCCCAAAACCCTATAAATAGAGAGGCATACCATGCTCTCTTGGTACATGCTATTGAAGCACATCTCTCACTCTTTCTCTCTACACGCCTACTCTCTCTCCCTCTCATATGGCTGTCCACCATGGATGCTATAGAGGGAGTCTACATCGCCGCAACGTCGTCGTTATTTTGCCCGATCGTCTGCTTGTGGATCTCTGTCTCCTTCGATGTGCCTCGCTCGTGAAGAAGACGTCGGATCTCGTGTGTCGAGATCAGGAGATCCGCCGCTTGGATCATCAACATGGATTGCGAGAAGCACGCGATTCATCCCGCGCTCGCAAGCGTCTCCACCGTCAGATTGGACTTGAGACAGGAGTTCTCTTCATTTAGAGACTCGATCGCAATCACGCTTCAAGAGGTAATCCTATTACTTGTTTGTGGTTTAAACGAAACGATCTGAGAAGTGTTCTTGGATCATGTGGTTTCGTCGCATGAAAATTTTTTAAATTCCGTTGCATCGAGCAACTAGTGCGACTAGTCTCTCTTCGTCGTATTCAATACAACGCTCATGCTTCCGTGATGCGCTTAAGGATTATCTCATATCCTTCAAGTAGACATCAGGACTCAGATTCGTGTCCATGTTCCGACCAATCCCAACAGCCTGAATCAAAGTCATCAACGACTACGAGATCAAGTATACTATTAATATTACTCAAGATATGAAGATGATATCCTTTTATATGATAATGTGAATCTTATGTCCCTTAAGAATAGAAGGACCGTGGCCATACCTGATTGGGCACGTGAACATGAGGAAGATGCCATCAAGTGTCTACCTTAGGATAACTTGGAGGTAGAGGAGTAACATCATCATCACCAACACCACTACCTTCACTAGAATAAGCAATATAAGAATGCACCAAAAAAACCAAAAAATAAGAAAAACAAAAAGAATTATATGAGCACCATTAGTGAATCAAGTGAGCCTGATGAGGAGCTTGCACCTCCATCTGAGGATGCACCAGCAGCAGTAGAAGATGCAACACCATTTTGTTTTCAGAAATTTCTTTGAAATCAGAGTTAGAGTCATGGTCCTGTACAGAACTCATTTTCTCATTTGAATGAACATATTTTAATTTAAAAATCTGAGTTGTCCTCAATAATCCCTTTCTGCCATGCTCTTAAGGGAGAAAAGAAGAAATCCAAAAAAAAATCCAAAAACATGACCCTAAGACGTCAGAGTTTTGTAACAAGTACATCAAGGTCACAATACACTTCGATAAGTATGTGGATATGACACCTGCATTTTAAAAAAACTTAAGGTGAGATGCATGCCTACAAGGGTCACCAAGAAGACAAGAAGTTGTGTTAAGAAGCACATTCTGTCAATAGCCACTACTTGCACCATTAAGAAAGCATTTCCAAGAAAATGAACGGACATGGGTGCCCATTATTTGGTGAGTCATGTTGATGACATTGAATTTGCATGCACTTTCCTGGATAATGGATCCTCAATCAATTTAATGCCAACAACTCTCTACGAGCAGCTAAATCTAGGACCTCTTAGGAAATTTATAGCCTTACTTTTGTTTTCTAACAAGTCCACTAAGAGGTCGAGGGGAGAATTAAGGAACATAATCATAAATGTTGAGGGACAATACATGGTGGACTTCAGAGTCCCTAATATGGAGATCGCTTGAAATTGGAGAGATTCCCATACTATACTTGTAATGCCCTTCCTAAGGATAATGAGGGCCTTACTCGACTACAAGGTCAGGAAGATTTAGTTCAAAACTCTAGGCGGAGATGACGAACTAAAGATGAAGCATACAATGTGGTAGAAGCTAGATTCTGAGTATAGCGTCATGTACTCATCATCAAAAGTAGATTATGTTCATGTAGACACCGTTGGACCATGGAGACAGAACCCAACTAGCATAGATGATTCCCTCTCCATTAGAGAGAATCTTATACATGAGACAAATTGCGAGATCCTTTGGAATGAACACCAAGGCATAGATCATATAGAGAGTGCATTCCACTACATATTTGATGACACAGAGGTCCAAATGGGCTTGTCAGTTGTTTCCCCTCTACAATAATCAGAAGATGAGGTTGGCGAGTTGGATTTATCTTTTGTTGATTGCCTGGATACTTTTGACAATCCGATTCTAGAGCTGAATCAATTAGTGGTAATTACATTAGAGACAGAACCGACCACTATAAGCACATAGCCAGGGTCTATTGAGCTAGACTTTCATGATGACCATAATTTACCTTAGCTTAAGGTATTACCCACAACACTCAAGTATGTGTTCCTGGTTGGACAAGAGAAGATGTTTCTGGTCATCATCAATTCACGATTGACCAAAGAGCAGGAATCTCGCATGCTAGAGATATTGGAGAAAAATCACAAGGTTATAGACTGGAGCATTTACGATCACCATGGGATAAATCCCTCTCTATATTGACATCATATTTACCATGAGAATGAATCTAAACCCTCTCGTGAATTCCAGAGCAGGCTGAATCCAAATTTACGAGAGGTCGTGAAGAAGGAAATTGAGAGATGGTGCGGCATAGGTTTTATTTACTACATCTTTGATTCCAAGTGGTGGCATCTATTCATGTTGTCCCTAAGAAGTCGGGAATTCAGATGACTACTAACAAGGATGGAGAGGAGATCGTGACACGATACCCACGTCATGGCATGTTTATGTGGATTACAGATGCTTGAATGTCATTACAAAGAAGAATCATTTTTTCACTACCATTTATTGATCAGATCTTGAAGAGATTGGTGGGAAAAGAATTCTTATGTTTCGTAGATGGGTACTTGGGCTACAACCAAGTAGATACCACTCCTATGGACCAAGAGAAAACCACATTTACAAGCATCTTTGGTGCTCGTGATTTCAAGTGCATTACCTTTGGGTTATGCAATGGTCTTGGTACATTTTAAAGGAGCATGATCATAGTATTCATCGAGAAAGTCGGCGAATTCTTAGAAGTCTTCATGGATGACTTATTGGTCTATTGTGATTTCCTTGATTACGGTCTTAGAAATTTGGACTGAGTCCTCATAAGATGTTGTGAGGTAAACATGGTGCTCTCCCAGGAGAAGAGTCACTTCATGATGATGGAGGGAAATGTGTTGGGCATGTCATCTCCAAGAGAGGAATGGAGGTTGACCCTACCATGGATGATGTGATCAGATGAATCCAACCATTAACCAACGTGAAACTGTTGTGGTCTTTCCTCGTACATGCCGAATTTTACAGTAGATTCATAAAAGTTTTTTTTCAAAGAACGCCCGACTGATTTTAGGCAAAGACGTGGAGTTTATTGTTGATTACAAGTGTCTCAACGCCTTCATGAAATTGCAAGGAATGATGATGGACGCCCTGATCCTACACGCCCCGGATTGGTCTCTTCCTTTTGACATCATGATGGATGCCTTGGATTTTGCTGTTGGGGTTGCGAACCACCATTCTACATAATGCAATGAACCGTGTCATTCATGATCAAATGTCGAAAGCGCATATGTATGCCAAAACATCTTCTTAGATTTTATATGGATTTTCACTAATTATGATCATCATCGACGTTATACTTCCAAAGCACATTCAATGAGAGATGAAGACTATAGAGACACACAAACCCTAGGTTGTTGTCCGATTGTCTATTTAATTGTTATTCCTCGTTATTATGCGGAAAGTTGCACATTTCAAACAAATACATTATGTGTCCAATTGCAAGCACAATATCTTAATCATGAATCCAATTCATGATAATTTACTGTTTATTATTGACTATAATTTTGAGTGGGTTTAATATAGATTATCTGAAATAAGAAATATTTGCATAAATACATATTTTACTTTGATCTCAGATTTTTTATATCAAAGTTGTCTCTCCTTGTCAAAGATGAAAGTTCATTCCCTTATTCACTTTCAATGTAAGAGATATACTTACCATTATATCTCAAGCAAGATCTGGGATCTTCTTTGCCATCTGTGTTACATTTCAATAATATGAGAACATGTAACTAAGATAAAAATAAGCGGGAACTCATCTGCCTTGCAGGTCAAACTTAATTTTCCCAATTCGATCTTTAACACCTAGACCTACCACCCCTAAGGTGATGTTGACCCGTCATTTATTAAACCAATCATCAACAGGATTAGAACTCGCTATGCCCAATCCAATATCACCCCAATAATATGAGTAACCGATATTGAGGTCACTAAGCATATGTCATTACTCTTTCGAGAAGCAAAGAGCTTGATCCATGTGCACTTATATGTAGGAGCTATCACATCGGACATGCATCTTCAACATATAATCCATTGCGACGGAACCCTTCGCCATGACAGAAGAACATGGATGTCACTTATGTGATCATCCATATTATGTTCAAATTTTTTTATTAATTATTACGAATCATAATCACATAATTAATTCTTACAAGGGAAATATGAATCTATTCATAATAGAGTGTTTATTTTAATTGGATCTAATTCATTTAATTACATTAAATTATTTATCAATCCAATCAATCAACCAACAAACAATTTTGATTGTTACTTGAAGTATGATGTAATCTCAAATATGTATTATTCAAATTTTAATAATTAGAAAAATACATCATGATATCTTCAAGATTTATCCTTTCCTTACCCGTTGTCATAGTCAATATGCACTGGATGTGGGAATACCGCTCACGGAGCAATTTGCTACCCCATCGATCCCCGACTAAACACCATATCCGTCTCAAGTTAGGATAATGTGATTTAATCATTTTGTATTTGAGATAAAAATTGATTTTTTAAACAGAAATTATACCATATAATATTTATCAAAATCATTTCTTGATTAATATTATAAGGATATTTGCTAAACAAATCCCCAATCATATTCAAGTAACTAGGTTTTCAGGTAGAGATTGTCCTACAACTATTCTAACATAAACTAGGGTTTTCATGAAACATTCATTCAATGGAATGTGATGATTAATCATATATTTTCATAATTATTATAAATCATATTTAATCAAGACAACTTCACAAATTCCATGATTTCTATTTAATTATAAACACATTAAGTAAAGGTATTTGACGATCTAATAATTTTCCGACACATCTCCACTAAATATGGGATATCTAGGTCAAATGAAGTCACAATCGTGTGAACTAAATTCGAGTGGTTTGATGGTTTAATTATATACTTAATTCAAGTGTTTATTCCATATTTCATGACGAAAAAACAATCAGTAAAATTAATTTTATTATAGATCTATGAATTCATGCAAGACAACTTTCATAGAGGGAACTCTTCGAATCATTTTCATGCACTTTTGGTACCAATTATAGGTTACTATTTTTGGGAAATATTTATACATTCTAAATATATTTTATTAACAATAAAAATATATTTAAATAATGTACAAACAGTAGGTTTTTAAGTAAGCGAAAAACTAATTTGAATCTTGCATCCAATGCAAAAACAATGAGTCCCGCGCATCCGTAACATGAACCTTGATGGCCTAGGGTTTTGGATCATATACAAGACCTCAACAAAGGCTGTGACACCACTAAAAGGATTTGGAAAGATGTTTGAGTATATAACAAAAGCCTGAAGATCGCATCATATGCGATCAAAAGCGACTAGTCCCACTAGTTGCTTGGTGTAGTGGAATTTAAAAAAAATTAAATGATGAAACCACATGATCCAAGAACACTTCTCATATCATTTTATCTAAACCACAAAGGGGCATTAGAGTTACCTCTTGATGTGTGGTTGTGATTGAAGTCTCTAATAGAAGAGACCTCCTATCTCAAGTCCGACCCGACGAAGGAGACGCTTGTGAGTGTGTTGATGAGGCACATGATTTACACAGTCCAAGATGATTATCTAAAAGGCAAGTCTCTTGATCTAATCACACAAGATCCAATGTATTCTTTACAACCAAGGTGCATCGAAGGAGATACAGATCCACGAGTGGTCGAAGCGATGGCATGACGATGTGACAACGACGACGATTCTCTCTAAGGCACAAAGTGGACGACAACTTAGAGAGAGAGATTAGGCATGTTGTTTGAGAAAGAGAGTGAGAGAGGTGATTCAATTTTTATTGTGAATCTAATGAATATCTTGGGTTGTCGCTTCTTATATAGTATTTTGGGTATCAATGGATAACAATCCATGTGAAACACAAAATCAATGGTTGAGATTGATTTGCATTTCTATTCATTGGAAATGATTTTGTTGTAAAAATAAAACAATAATTAATTTAGACTATAATAAATATATTGAATAATAAACATAATTTAATTTTAACTAAATCAATTAGGATAGAAGGATTAGGAAGGAGGCCACCCACCTTCCTAAAATAGGAGGGACGACAACCCTTGAGAATAAGTCAAAGTGTGGCCGTCCACGATCCATTAAATGCATGGTGTTGGCTCCTCTAATATAATCCTTCAAACACACACACACAATGACTTTTGTTGTAAATTTACACAAATAATTCCAAATTAAATTTATAAAATTGCAATAATGCTATTAGATAATTGTGAATCATAGTCACAACACAAAATAAAAATGATAATTGTATTTCTAATTAATTTCAAATGTGAATACAATCCGCATCAACAATTAATTTGAAGATACTATTTACAGTAAGCTCTCTCTATATTATAAATCACATTTCTAATATATAATAATAATAATAATATGGATAACACTACCCATATTATTTTATCCTTGATAATTAATCATCTTTAGTTATTACATTATTCATGATAATTATGTCACATTTAATTATCAATTTCTCAATGCTTAGATATACTATTCATTAATGGAGTTACTCTTGAACACTTTCAAGAACAATGCACTTTCTCTGCGGATACTTGGAGATAAGGATAGGGTGATTGTACATTCCACTTATAGTGACCTGGATATTGAGATCATATCAGAATTCTAAATCAAGGGGACTTCCAAAAGATGTTTTATTAAATCAAAGTTGTAAATATAATCTTCTCATTGAATTCAGATCAATGTCCAACATTTGGACTAATATTAGATCACTTCTCTATTGATAGAAGTCACTAGAATACAGACTTGTTTAATCAATATGCCGGAATGTAAGCATCATGGTTATACAATCGTTTATGATCACATCACCCTCGAGTTTACCTAATACCCGTACATCCTGCATACTGGAATGCCTAGAATAAACTCGAAGATTTAGATCAATTTAAATTGTCTTCTTTAGGGTTTTATCGTTATGTTTCTCATTTGATCATTGGGAGTTGGTATCGATCATATAGTTTCCAAAAGCATATATCATACCTAGGTATTGATCATATATTTTCCAGAAGAATATATCAAACCTACAAATTCCGTCAAGCTTCCAAAGTGAGACGACCATGCACGGAATTTGATTCCCAATATCTCTTGAGTGAGCTCATGTCTTCTGTTTCAGTAATGAACCTATATGATCCCTTTGCGAGATCGTATTACTCATATGAACTCATATGCACACTAGCTCGTGGTGTATATACCTTTAATTTCTCATCAATCTTTCGATCTACCAAAGGTACATACTCAAACATATGGTAACACATATGTCTCCAGTCAGAGGATGCGTGCCTACATCTTGACAATATACAACATAGGTCCTGGTTATCTCGATCTCGTTAAGTCAACTATCTGAGCTAACTTATCTAACACCTCTGAATCTCTATTGCTATGAAGAGAATATGTATTATAAGGTCGATTAGATATCTGCCCACGAGAGAATGGATTGCAATCTACTAGTCAGTCTAGAGATCATCTCTTAATAATAATTTGATGGTGCTTGATGAGTCCTTAATCTAACTCTTTAAATTTCATCCAATCACTAACCTATATGATTCATCAAATAAATCAATGGTTATATGATAATCATGATGTCCCTGGTATGTAATTCTAGTTGTACTAAGGGACCTATTATGCAAATTAGTTATTCTTTATTTCATATCAGGGAATGATATTTGCAAATAACATTTATTGCATAATGACTCATCGTGGGCTCCCAAGTCCAACATTTCTTTTGAAGGATATGGTATGATCCTTAAGCGCATCACGGAAGCGTGAGGATCGCATCATATGCGATCGGTAGCGACTAGTCATACTAGTTGCTCGATGCAGCGGAAATTAAAATTTTTTTATGTGACAAAACCACAAGATCCAAGAACACTTATTGGACCGCTTCATCTAAACCACAAACAAGATAGGATTACCTCTTGAAGCGTGGTTACGATCGAGTCTCTAAATGAAGAGACCTCCTGTCTCAAGTCCGATTCGATAGAGGAGACGCTTGCGAGCGTGTTGATGAAACACACAATCCTCGCAATCCATGTTGATGATCCAAGTGAATAATCTTCTGATTTTGACACACGAGATCCAACGTATTCTTCACAAGCGAGGCGCACCGAAGGAGACGGAGATTCACTAGCAATCGAACCGGCAACATAACGACGATGTGGCGGTGATGGAGACTCTCTCTGGGGCATCCATGGTGGACGACCATGAGAGAGGAAGAGAGAGGGTGTGTATAGATAATGAGAGAGAGAGAGAGCCTTGTGTTTCTCATTACCAAATGAAGAGCAAGGGGTGCCCCTCTATTTATAATATTTTGGGATCCCTGGATCTAATCCATGGACAACACAAATCCAATGGCGCTCATTGATTTTTGTTTCTTTTAATGGCCCAGATCTTTATTGGTAAAAAAATAAACAACAATTAATTTAATTTAGTTTAAATATATATTGAGAAATCAATATGATTTAATCCCAAAATAAATAAATCAAATATGGAGATAATGGGAGAGAGAATGCCTCCTTCCATATACATGGAGTGGACGGCCACCCTTTCCTAATAGGAATTGGTGGCCGTCCCACTCCTATTAGGAAGGAGACATCCCATGTAATCTTTCTAGATTACAGTGTCCCATGTATCTCCAATATTTACAACAACAATTGTTGTAAATTATTCTACATAAATAAATCATAATTATTTTGTGAATATTGCAATATTGCCATTGGAATTTTGTGAATCACATTCACAACCCAAAAATAAATGTAAATTACATTTTCAATTAATTGTCCATGCGAATCCAATTCACATCAACATTTAATTAACAAATACAAATTACAAATAGCTCTCTTTTATATATTATAAATCACATTTATAATATATATATATGATTAATATGGATAGTGCTATCCACATTATTCAATATCCATGATAATTAAATCACATTTAATCATCTTGGATATCTATTCTCATGTTCCCAAATAATATGAATCACATTCACATTATTTAAATCTTTGATAATTAAATCACATTTAATTATGTAAGATAACTCTCCTTATAATATGAATCAAATATATATTATTCATGATAATTAAATCACAATTAATTATCCAATTTCTCAATGCTCGGATACATATAACAACAATGAAATTATCCTGAACTCCTTCAAGGATTATGCGCTTTCTCTGCAGATACTTGGAGATAAGGACAGGGTGATTGTATTGTTCCACGTATAGTGACTTAGATATTGAGATCACATCTCAATTCCAAATATCGGGCCTCCCATAGATGCTCGATTAAATCAAGACCGCAAATCTAATCTTCTCATTGCATCTGAATCACATTCAGATCAATGTCCAATAATTGGACTAAGATCAGATTACTTCTCTATAGAGAGGAGTCACTAAAATCCAGACCTATTTCATCACTCCCTAGGAATGGAAGCATCATAGTTATACAACCGATTATGATCACATCACCCTTAGGTATTCCTAATACATGTACATCCTAAATACTGGAAGACCCAGAATAATCCTGAAGTATAAGATCAATTTTACACTATCTACTTCAGGGATTTATCATTAAGTTTCTCATTTGATGATTGGGAGTTGGTATCGATCATATACTTTCCAAAAGCATATATCATACTTAGGTGTTGATCGTATACTTTCCAAAAGTATATATCAATCCTTACAAATTCAGTCAAGCTTACAAAGCGAGACGACCATGCACGAAATTTGATTCTTCCCAATATCTCATGATTGAGCTCAAATCTTCCAGTTCAGGAAATGAACCTGTATGATCCCTTTGAGAGATCGTATTACTCATATGCCCTTGTATACACACCAGCGTGCTGATGTATAGACCTTGATTAGGTCATCAACCTATTAGTATGCCAAATGTACATACTCAGACACAAAGTAACACATCTGTCTCCATTCAAAGGATGTGTGCGTATATCTTGATAGCATACGACATAGGACTTTGGTTATCTCGATCTCGTTAAGTCAACTCTTTGACCTAACTAATCTGACAACTTCGAATCTCTATTCCCAAGCAGAGGACATGCATCAAGAGGTCGGTCAGATATAATCCAAGTGAGAAAGGATTGTCATCTCCTACTTAGGAAGGAGAATCTCTCTTTACAATCATTTGACAGTAACTGATGAGTGCTCAATATAACTCTTTAGATATTCATCCAAGCTCCAGCTTCTATGATTCAATAATTGAATCAACAATTGTAAAATCATTAAGATGACCATGGTACATAACCCTAATTGTACTAAGGGACCTATTATGCAAATTAGTTATTCTTCATTTGAGATCAAGGAATGATATTCGCAATAACATTTATTGCGTAATGGCTTGCCGTGGGCTCGCATGTCCAACATCATTGAGTGATTAGATTGTGTCTGAAGGAGGTGTGGAATATCATGGTGTCCTTACTTACTAGAACATCTTGGAGCCAGGAGGATACCACACCCAGAAGTGGACCACATGGAAGGTATTGTAGCATGGCTTATACTGGTCGACTCTATTTCATGATGCTATCACTTCTGTGATGTCGTTCCTAGTATGTCAATGAATGGGAGGAACCGTTGGTTACAGAGATGAGGTGCCAAAGCAACATGTCATCATTTGTGACACTTCTACTCTTGGGGAATCAACTTCATGGGCCTATTCTTGGTCATCAATGGATTTGAATACATTCTTATTGCGGTAGATTATTTATCAACGTGAGTGGAGGCTATCCCGACTCGAGCCACAGAACGTAGGACTCCTTGTAAGTTTATTAGAGATCATATTATTTCTAGGTTCAGGGTCACCAAATGTAAATCCATGAACTTGGCATCTCTTTGATCCTACATCATAAGATCCGGCTCTTTAAGAGAAAACCAACGGAATTTGTTTCGTGTGAATCAGATTTAGTTCCAATTTGTTATGATTTTCAGAAGATAGAGAAGTAAGGGGGATTAAGACGTCATTAACCCATAATGACTGTCATTAAAACTAATTAAGCATGATTAAAGAAACTAATTACGGATAAAAACTACTAATGATCATTAGCAAACACTAATTAATAGTTAGCAAAAGATAAGTGTAAGCTGTGGAAGTTAAATCGCGATTAGTAAAAGTTGATTACGATTAGTGTTAATTAAGCATCATTATAGAATCTAGAATCCTCTGAATGTTCTAACTTAAGCCCTAAGTTTGGAATAAGTTTTGGCCCAAACCATGGGCCAAAATCATGGACCGCTAACCATGGTTAGGGTCTAAACCATGGTTTTCTAACCATAATTAGTGGTTTTCTGGAGCCTATAAATAGCCCCCCTACCTATTCATTCTCTACAATTTCCACTACCACCACCACCCCAAGGGCTAGGGTTGAGAGGTCGAGAGGAGGAGTAGGAGGCGAGGAAGGAGCGCTAGCAAAGCACTGTCGAGAGAACGAGAAGGAGGAAGGTATGATTCTCTCTCTCTTAGTTTGCTTCGTGATTTAGGTTTTCAATTCATGTTCAGTTCCCTTTCGGTTTTCCTTTCGGTAATTTTATAAGGAGAAACTCTGCTGAAATTTTCTTAGAAATATGTCCTGATATAAGTGGAAACTCTGTCGAAATTTTCTTAGAAATATGTCCCGATATAAGGGGAAACTCTGCCGAAATTTTCTTAGAAATATGTCCCGATATAAGGGGAAACTCTGCCGAAATTTTCTTAGAAATATGTCCTGATATAAGGGGAAACTCTGTCGAAGTTTTCTTAGAAATATGTCCTGATTTAAATAGAAAATCTGCTGAAATTTTCCTAGAAATATCACCCCGTATAAGGGGAAGTTCTGTCGAAATTTCAAGAGACAATATGGTCTTCACGTTCTTCATGTTCTTCGTTTGTTCTTCGCGTTCTTCGTGTTCTTCATTCGTTGTTCGTGCTCTTGGCACGTTCTTAGCATTTTTGATATGAAAATGAAACTCGATCATTTCAAGAGCCATAAATCATCCTTTTGAAAGAGAATCACGATAAAGAACTGTATACAAGAGAGAGCTTGATTAGGTAACGAAATCATTCTTTCTGCTGTTGGGTTTTCATATGAGATCATTGAAATTTCTGATTTTATGTTCTTTGCTATGAAGAACGCTAATTTTGGCTATTTATGAGAAAGTGTGAAAAGTTGCTTTGTGATTTCAGCTAAAATAAGATCTAAGCATCAAATGGATGCAGTGGTTTGGAAAGTTAGGGTTTGGAAATTAAAAAGAGCATAAATATGAGTATATAATATATGAATTAATATATGTGTAAGTCAATACTCAATATTTATGATTATGCTAATCTATGGCTCAACGGAGGAATTACATCATGGGAATTGATGTGTTTTGAGTTGGATCCTGAAAAGAATTGTGTGTCATATTAAGGATGACTGGGAGGAGAACTGCAGGTCGGGTATGCAACCTGTAGGTTTGTTGGAAGGAAACCGTATTGGCATTTCCCTACCTAGGCGGTATACGGTTGCCCTATTATGATAAGTGCGTACGGAATGAATGACTTGCAATACGTGGTACCGGGAGCCAATATATTCGAGTTGAACGACGGAAGATGTGGTCGTTCCATGTGGAGGCACGTGTGGTTCAATAGCGGCTGGGTCACGATAACATGTATTTAAAGCCGCTAGGTTATGTGACTAAAGGTTAGCCTGAGGTTTTAAGCAACCGTGTTCTCGAGGATGGTGTGCTTCTTTGTTTTCCAGGTTGAGGAGTTGAGACCTTGATTAATAAAAAAAGGAAAATTGTCAGGGTAGTATTGGAAGATTAGTTCAGCTCACCAGATCAACACAATCTTCAATCCTGAAGTATCCATAGTTTCGGAGTCCATGAATGGTGGGGTTCCCTTGGACTAATCCCTGATGTGGAATAGAAAGGAATAGAACTTAAATTAATGACAGGATTATAACTTTTAATGAAAACAAGTTTTGCAAAATTACACAATGACTTTACTTTTCTCTTCTTTGTTACTTAGCACTCGCTTATTGTTATCCTATGGTTTATTGGAAAACCCAACAGATGTCGATGAGCCATCGTAAGGACTTTAGCCATCCAGTCAACCACAGTAGCTTTACTCTCTGAGGTGGTTAGTAATATTTATGTATATTTCCTTCCTGCTGATGTACATGTAGAGGATTGTAGTCGGACAATTAATCATGTAAACTTTATTTTGTGAATGGAAAAGTATTAAATAATTCTTTTTGAGTATTTCTATTTGCAGTTTGTTTCTGAATGTTAGTTATGATTGCTAGATAAATTACTGCTGAGTAACCAGATCCGGATATGGGAGGATCCGACGACCCAGAATTGGGGTCGCGACAGTTTGGTATCAGAGCCCGATTATTCCAGTAATTTATTTAAGTAATTGATAACTATGAGCGGTATTCAGAAACTAAGGTTGTATTAAGGTCCTTTGGTCTTAATAATTGACTACAGTATCATTCACAAGTCATTGTCTCTTATGTACATCATGTTAAGACATATAGGATATGACCTTTGACCTTAACCCATCTCAGGATCATGGCAGACCAAGATGTGTCCATGCAATTAGCGGCTATGATGACAATGCTGCAAGAAATGGGGCAAAAGCAGCAAGCAGTAAAGGAGGGGCTCAATGCACAAGCTGAATACTTGAGGCATCCAGACCTGCGGATGCTAGGATTGAAGGTTCCATCCATCTATCTGAGGAAGAATCTAGTTACCATCCTTCAACTGAGTCTGCTCCTACCCCAGCTGAAGGAGCAATGGAGAAGGCCCTTCTTAGACACCAAACATTACTAGACAATTACCGAAAGGGAAAGAGTCCTCGATTAAAAGGCATAGAGACACTCGCTGAAGCAGAACTATGGCTTGATGACGTCAGTAGGATGTTGAGAATAATAGACGCACCAGCAGATACTTGGGTGCATTTCGTTGATTACTCCTTAGCAGACTATGCAAGACGATGGTGGAGATCCATTTCCAATAAATTAGTAGATCTTGTTCCATGGAATGTTTTTGAAGAGAGTTTCCGAGCTCACTTCTGTCCCTCCAATTGGGAAGAATTGAAGAGGAGGGAGTTGGCTTCTTTGACCCAAGGATCCAAGAATGTACGAGATTATCATATTCACATTATGGAGATGTTACGTTACTCTCCCCATTTAGAAGCTTCACCATAAGAGTGTCTTACCAAATTTGTTAGTGATATGCAGGGTGATTTGAGAGAGAAGCTTGTAGGATATCGCCTCTCGTATTGAGATGGAGAGGGATAAAAACTGTCAAAGAAGAATCTTCCACTTTATTGGTGGACCATCCAAACGTAAGATGAATTATAACCGAAGAGACAGTCGTTATCATACAGTTGTGTCTAATATAAGCTCACCACAGACTTTGGGCTAAGAACTATCTGGAAGAAGGGGTTTCTCTAGACCTCCACTATATCCTCACGACTCAGCAGTAGGAGCTAGTATCTCAGTGGCTGGGTCTTCAGCTCAAATAGGAACACGTATGTGTTTTTACTGTCATCAAGAAGGCCACATGAAGAAAGACTGTCTGAAGTTGAGAGGTTAGGGGTTTAAACCATCTCCAATTAACAATATAATATCCACCTAAAGCAATGAAGCAACGCGTGGCTCACAAGGAGCATCTCCTACACAACAACCATCACAAAGTGTTGCGGGTTCTAGCTTGCCTATTCCTAATGGCCAGCTCAAGCAATCATTAAAGAACAAGCCTACAATTCAGGCATGGCCGTATGAGGTAACATTACTATTCATGGCTTTTCAATACATGCTTTATTTTATTCTGGTGCTTCACATTCATTTATTGCTCCACGGTTAGTACCCACTTTGGGTAAGATACCAGTAGAAGTACAACAGTCCTATCTGATCAAGGGACCAAGAGGACAAGTATTTATAATATAAGAAATCCTAGATAATTGTATAGTACTGATAGCGGGACAATAGTTACTTGTTTCACTACTACTAATTGAAATGGAGGACTTTGATCTTATCCTAGGGATGGATTGGCTAGAAAGGCATCATGCATGTCTTGAATGTTTTCAGAAGACACTAACGTTTTACCTTCCTAACTCGATAGAGTTCCAGTTCATTGGAAAGACATCCAATGGTAATGTCGAATATATCTCTACCTTGTAGGCACAACAGTTGTTAGAGAAAGGGTGCCAAGGCTATTTAGCTTATGTAACCGCTACATCAAGGTCAGAAAGAATGATGGAAGATATACCTATAGTGTGCAAATTTGCAGATGTATTTCTAAAGGAACTACTTGGATTTACCACCTGAGCGAGAGATTGAATTTGAAATATCTCTCATACCATATACTCAGCCTATCTCTATCCCCCCGTATAGGATGGTACCAGCTGAGTTGCGAGAGTTAATGGTACAGTTGCAAGAACGGTTAGATAAAGGATTCATTCGTCCTAGTACTTCACCATGGGGTACACCTGTCTTATTTGTCAGGAAAAAGGAGGGGTCAATGAGGTTGTGCATGGACTATAGACAACTAAACAAGAAGACCGTAAAGAACAAGTATTCTCTGCCAAGAATAGATGATCTCTTTTATCAATTACAGGGTTCAACTGTGTATTCCAAGATTGATTTAAGATCTGGATACCATCAGTTAAAAATTAAAGATACATATATTCCCAAGACAGCTTTTCAAACTAGATACATGCATTATGAATTCTTAGTAATACCTTTTGGACTGACAAATGCCCCACCATCCTTCATGGATCTCATGAATAGAGTATTCAAGGAGTTCTTAGATCTATTTGTAGTAGTCTTTATTAATGATGTGCTTATTTACTCCAAAGATAAGTATCTGCATGAACGCCATCTCAGGTAGGCACTTTAAACTCCAAGGAAGAACAAACTGTATGCTAAATATAGCAAATGTGACTTCTATCTATCTGGAGTATCTTTCATAGACCATGTTATTTCTGGGGAAGGTATATCAGTTGATCCTACAAAGGTTAGTGAGGTGATGATTTGGTAACTCCCAAAGACTGTAACAGAAATACGATCTTTTCTAGGATTAGCTAGATATTATAGAAGATTTGTGAAGGACTTTTCACGAATAGCATTGCCAATGACTAGGTTGACCTAGAAGGAAGTTCCATTCATATGGCCTGATACATGTGAAATTAGTTTCCAAACACTGAAAGAATGCCTAACATATGCACACATACTTACTCTACCCTCCGGGAGTGAAGGGTTTACAGTGTACACTGACGTATCTAAAGAAGGACTTGGGGAAGTTCTTATGCAACATGGTAAGGTAGTTGTGTATGCATTAAGACAGCTCAGGACACATGAGAAGAACAAGCCAACACATGACCTTGAATTAGCTGCTGTAGTTTTCGCTTTAAAGATATGGAGACACTACCTGTATAATATTGCTTTTGAAATCTTCACCAATCATAAAAGCTTGAAATATATGTTTGATCAAAAGGAGATCAATATGAGACAGAGATGGTGTCTAGAGGTGTTGAAGGATTATGATTGCACTATCTCCTACCACCATGGTAAGGGGAACGTCATAGCAGATGCCCTTAGCAGAAGAACTTATTCACCTGGGTTAGTGAGTGCTATCCACTTCTAGGGTTTACTATCAATGTTAAGTGAATGGGAACCATTTGATAGTAATGTTGATACTATAACTATTCCTCACCGATATAAACCAGAAATCTGGGATAGAATAAAGAAAGGACAGGAGGATGATCCAGTCCTTAAAAACTTGAGACAACAACTAGAGAAGAATGAGATAGAGGGATTCCAGATACATGATGGGTTACTATAAAACCATCATAGAGTTTGTGTACCAAACACACATGAATTGAGGAAAGATATCTTATGTGAAGCGCACTACTCAAAATTATCTATTCATCCCAGAATTATGAAGATGTATAAGGATCTTCGTTCAAACTTTTGGTGGCCAGGAATGAAGAACGATGTTGCTGACTTCGTGAATTCATGTTTTACTTGCCAGCAGGTAAAGGCTTCACACCAAAAGCCACCATGATTATTGCAACCCCTCCCTATACCTAAATGGAAATGGGAAAGAATTTCCATGGACTTCGTTACTGTCTTACTTCAAACAACTGGTGGGAAAGATTGTTTATAGGTTATAATAGATCGTCAGACCAAGGTAGCACACTTCATTCCAATAAGCTTATATTTCACTCCAGACCAGCTTGATGAGTTATATATTACACATGTGATACATCTCCTTGGCATTCCAAAGAAAGTAGTTTTCGATCGAGATTCACGATTCACCTCACATTAATTGGAGAACTTCATGAAAGCCTTAGGCACACAGTTATGCTTGAGCATAACATATCATCCACAAACAGATGGTCAATCTGAACATACGATTTAGACTTTAGAGGATATGCTACGAGCATGTGCCTTAGAATGGAAAGAATCATGGGTGAAATATTTGCCTCTTGCAGAATTCACCAACAACAATAGTTACCATACAAGTATTGGCACGGCATCATTTGAAGCACTATATGGGCGTATGTGTACTACTCCTTTGTATTGGCAAGAGATTGGGATAAAGAACCTTTAAGATTTCAGATAGACACAGGAAGTTGTAGAGCTTGCTCGAAAAAGACTAATAACCACCCAAAGTCGCCAGAAAAGCTATAGTGATACCAGGCGAAGAGACCTTCAGTTTAAGGTAGGCGACTTTGTATTTTTTAAAGTATCGCCTATGAAGGGAGTTCAAAGGTTTGGCTTGCGTGGAAAGTTGGCACCCAAATTCATGGGTCCCTATAAAATCATTCAGCGGATTGAAAAAGTGGCATATAGACTTGGGCTTCGTCCACATCTTTAGACAATACATGATGTTTTTCATGTATCAAATCTGAGAAAGTACAATATGGATCCAGAGCATAAGATAAGTTATGATGATTTACATGTTGAGCCAGGCATGACTAAAAAGAAATACATGTGAAAATACTTGATAGAGATATCAAGAAGTTGAGGAACAAAGAGGTACCTCTAGTTAAAGTGTTATGGCGCAACCAAGAGTTTGAAGAAGCAACATGGGAATCTGAGGTAGAAATGAATGAAAAGTACCCATACTTGTTTGAATGATAAAACTATGTATTATATATATGTTCATTACAAATGAAATGACGTTCATTCTCTTTAAGCGCTGCCGAGAGGACGAGAAGGAGGAAGGTACGATCCTCTCTCTCATAGATTAATTCGTGAGTTAGGTTTTGATTCATGTTCAGTTCCCTTTCTTTTTTCCTTTTAGTGATTTTATAAAGGGAAACTCTGCTGAAATTTTCTTAGAAATATGTCCCGATATAAGGGGAAACTCTGCCGAAACTTTCTTAGAAATATGTCCTGATATAAGGGGAAACTCTGCCGAAATTTTCTTAGAAATACGTCGTGATATAAGGGGAAACTCTGCAGAAATTTTCTTAGAAATATGTCCCGATATAGAAGGAAACTTTGCCAAAAGTTTCTTAGAAATATCACCCTGTATAAGGGGAAGCTCTGCCGAAATTTCAAGAGAAAATATGTTCTCACTTTCTTCGTGTTCTTCATGTGTTCTTCACATTCTTCATTTCTTCATTCGTTCTTCACATTCTTTGCACGTTCTTAGCATTTTTAATATGAAATGAAATTCGATCATTTCAGGAGCAATAAATCTTCCTTTTGAAAGAGAATCACGATAAAGAACTGTATACAAGAGAGAGAGAGCTTGATTAGGTAACGAAATCCATCCTTTTGCTATTGGGTTTTCATATGAGATCGTTAAAATTTCTGATTTTATGTTCTTTGCTACAAAGAACCCTAATTTTGGCTATTTATGAGAAAGTCAGAAAAGTTGCTTCGTGATTTCAACTAAAATAAGGTCTAAGCATCGAATGGATGCAGTGTTTTGGAAAGTTAGGATTAGGAAGTTGAAAAGAGCATAAATATGAGTATATAAATATATGAATTAATATATGTGTAAGTCAATACTCAATATTTATAGTTATGCTAATCTAAGGATCAATGGAGGAGTTACATCATGGGAATTGATGTGTTTTGAGTTGGATCCTGAAAAGGATCGTGTGTCACGTTAAGGATGACTGGGAGTAGAACTACAGGTCGGGCATGCAACCTGTAAGTTTGTCGTAAGGAATCCTTATTGGTGTTTCCCTACCTAGGTGGTACACGATTGCCCTGTTATGATAAGTGTGCACGAAATGAATGATTTGCAACGCAAGGTACCGGGAGCCAATATATTCAGGTTGAAAGACGGAAGATGTGGTCGAGGTCGTGCCATGTGGAGGCACGGGTGGTTCAATAGTGGCTAGGTTACGATAACATGTATTTATAGCTGCTAGATTAAGTGACTAAAGGTTAGCCCGAGGTTTTAAGCAACCGGGTTCTCGAGGATGGTGCACTTCTTTGTTTGCCAGGCTGAGGGTTTGAGGTCCTGATTAATAAAAGAAAAGGAAAATTGTCAAGGTAGTATTTGAGGATTGGTTGAGGCGACGTGCGACAACATAAGCTCACCAGATCAACAAAATCTCCAATCCTGAAGTATCCACAGCTTCAGAGTACAAGAATGGTGTGGTTCCCCTGGACTAATCCCTGATGTGGAATAGAAAGGAATAGGACTTAAATTAATGAAAGGATTGTAACTTTTAATGACAATAAGTTTTGCAAAATTACACAATTTGTTTACTTTTCTCTTCTTTGTTACTCAACACTCGCTAATTGTTATCCTATGATTTATTGGAAAACCCAATAGGTGTCGGCGAGCCATCGCAAGGACTTTAGCCATCCAGTCAGGCATAATAGCTTTACTCTCTAAGGTGGTTAGTAATATTTTTGTGTATTTCCTTCCAGCTGATGTACATGTAAAGGGTTGTAGTTGGACAATAGATCATGTACACTTTATTTTGTGAATGAAAAAGTATTAAATACTTCTTTTTGAGTATTTTTATTTGTAATTTGTTTATGAATGTTAGTTATGATTGTTGGATTAATTAATGGTTAGTAACCAGATCTGGATATGGGAGGATCCGACGGCCCAAAATTGGGGTCGCGACATTAAAGTGTTGATATCAGATTGGGGTAGCAATTTTGTAAACATGGATGTGAAGAAACTTTTGAAGGATTACGACATCGAGCACCCCATCTCTAGTCCTTACCACGTACAAACCAAAGGCATGGTAGAGGTGCCAAATAGGGATGTTAAAACTATATTATAGAAGCTTGTCCTCCTATACAGATAAGACTGGACCCAGAACATTGACCAAGTCCTTTGGGCCTACAGAACGTCTTACAACACACCATTTGGAACATCCCCATTCAGGATGGTATTTAGGAAGTCATGTCATTTGTCTATAGAGTTAGTGCACAAATCCGAATGTGCAATTTAGAAAGTCAACTAGACACACACCTAGGACAGAAGTAGAGAGAGGATCTGAATGAACTTGTGGAAATAAGAAACCATGCATACGACAACCATTTGGTGTACAAGAACAATGTGAAGTGTTGGCATCATAGATTTATTAGATGAAAGACCTTTGTCCTAGGAGAAAATGTATGATTGTATAATGCAAGGTTGATGATTTATTAGATGAAAGACCTTTTGACCTTTGTTCCCTTTGATTTTCCAAGGGAAGTTCAAGTCCAAGTAGACGGTCCATATCTAGTCCATGATGTGCATGATAACATATACGTAGAGATCTCAGATCTTGCAGATGAAGCACAAACATCCTTGGTGAATGGACATGGAACACTTTGTCGAATCAAATGAGTAGTTAGTCCGTGTTGAGGAGATCATTTTCATGCGTGAGGCAGATTCAGAAGACACAAATACAACTGCGCATGAGATCTCACAACATTGATCTCGTGCCATAAACAACATAAAAAAGATTCAGATCATTATCTCTTTGTACATCCCTCAACGCCATTGGTTCTCACACTTATTCTTTCTTCTATACTTAGGCTGACTTGAGCCTTAGTATTGGGAGGGTGGTGTTGGGACCGATGCCCGCCATGTCTATATCTTCATCCATTTCTTCTCCCCTTGAACTGACCACCCCATTTTTGGTCTTCTTCTACCTTAGGCTTACCAGAGCCTAAGTATATGGGGCCAGGTCATATTTATAATTTCAATTCTTTTCATTCTTCTATGCTTATCACAAGTTGTCTTTTCCTTAGTTATTGTGCTCTAAGGACATACCATTTATCTAATAAAAATGGCTTCTTATTCACTCTTGCACATCATCCTTGCATTCATTTAAAAAAAATCATTTTGCACTTCATCCACTTGCATTTCAAATCACCTGTATTTAATTTTCTTATGATGCATATACAAAGTGGAAAGTTAATGGGTTCTGAACCGACTGTAGAAATCGATGATGAACTCGATTTTACCTTAATCTACTTATGTTTCAGAGGAACTTCAATTTAGAAGTAGGATTTTAGGAACTTCAGGTCTTAGACTTAATTCTCCAAGTTCAAAAGACAATGTATAGACTTGACTCTTAATGTCTAACCTGGCCACCTCATTCTAAGTAGACTCTTGGATAAGGAATTATTATGTACCATGCACTGTGCACTTTGATTAACGTAGATGAGGTATTTGGAAGAGCTCGTGTTTCTTTCTTTGGTTGCGTAGACATCTAAAGACGCGAGTACTAGTTTAAAAAAAATATGTATGACAGATGGACTGCTAGAACAATTTTTCTAAAACCCAAAAAATGGGTGGACCAAAAGACTCTATATCCATCCAAGCACAAAAGATCCATGCAGTGCAACCACAATTTCTACCAAAAAGAAGCTAACAACCCAAAAAAATCGAAGCTGCAGTTAACCTGCAAATTTAGTGGAAACTTGGTTACACCGGTCACGCTTCACAGAAGAGTTGACTACACTGATGACTCTCCACTTCTTTTCCTCTTTTTTTATACTTCTCCCATTACTCGTTGTGAACTAGCACATTTCCAAACTTTGAAGGAAATACTTGACTCCATGAGGATGAGTTACTGGAGGAGGAGATTTCATGAAAGTCGGGCTTCTTGGATGGTAAGAGATAGCAACCTTCACCGAACATAGACCGCTATTCAGTGTTCATGTTAGATGCTTTAGGAGGAGGTCGATCTACGATGACTTCTGAGTTTGGTCAGGGATAATGACTTGTGCAAACTTGGAGGCTATTATTACTAAAACCTTCATTCTCATAAGTAGTTATGCTACAATATTATTCTAAAGGTGATGTCGAGCTCCATTTTCACCTTTTGTTCATGACCTTAGTATGGAACCCAAAATCATTTCACTTCTTCATTTCATTTTAGTTGCTCGGGGACGTGCAAGGTTTAAGTATAGCGGGTTGATGAATTTGTGATTCATCAATGTAAAAGATTAAAATAGGGATCCATTCTCCAGTAATTAGATGCACTTCTTCATCTATTTTCGATTATTATCATTTCACGCACTCGTAAATAATATCTGTATTTTAGCATACATAATTGCATTAAATAAGAAGCCTAAGTTCCCTTGTACATTAGCATCTTTAATTACACTAAGTTCCTTATTTTTAATTATTTTCAATTAAATCAAAATCAAATAAAATCAACTCTATAGTGTACATAGTATTACCATTAACAAAAGAAAAATACCAAAAAATGCTCACATATTTATTTGTCCAATAAAACCCAAACCCTAGTTTGAGACAAAAAGTTGTAAAAAGTGAATATCTCTTTCTTTAAGTCTCATATTGACCAATACTCACTTTTAAATTAATGTACATTCAATTACCAACAAAACAAGATGAAATTCAAAAGAGTCTGAGTTCATATGTGAAACTTGGGTTTTAGGACCTCATTGTATATTGTATAAATTGAGTAATTTTACCTTATTATTTTATGTCAGATGTAATTTTTTAATTTCTTTTTCATTTATTTTTTTTGATTCATGTTTTAATAAAAAATAACCGAAAATCCAAAAAAAATTGAGGCAAAAATTAAAGAAAATAAATAAACCAGTATATGTTTTTATTACTCTATACATATGTCCCATA
Source organism: Ottelia alismoides (assembly GCA_037367405.1). Classification (NCBI taxonomy): domain Eukaryota; kingdom Viridiplantae; phylum Streptophyta; class Magnoliopsida; order Alismatales; family Hydrocharitaceae; genus Ottelia; species Ottelia alismoides. Next base: position 510,546 of record JAZKJV010004280.1, on the reverse strand, counting down.
TTTTATATATTTATTTTATTAATTTTTAAAAATAAAAAAATAGATTATTATGTAGATATTTTCTCTATATTTTAGATGACTTTATATTGTTTTTATCTGATTTAAAAATTACAATTTTTTTGCAAAATACAGAAATACAATATTTTATATGTATAGAGTACCACCAAAAATACATTTTATACAGATTATCTCTTTCCATTTCGGTCCTTCACGAAAGTTTAAGATCACGTCGAGACAAATAGTATTCATGTATACTACTTTTTAATTAGACCTCGTTTCTTTTTTTTCTTTTTTATTTTTCTTTTAATTTATTTTATGAATTTTTTGGGAGTGATACATGGCCTCTCATAGAGCGGTCAAGTGTCACCCCTTTATTATCCTTTATTATTTATTAATATTATTATTATATTGATTCGATATTATTATTATATTTTTCATTATTTTTAATTTTTATTTTTAATATTTTTCGCACCCTCTCTCTCTCTCCATTGCAACTGCTCCCCACACCTTTGATTCTTGTAGTGGCGCAGAACAGCTGCCTCACGCATCTTCATTGTGGTTGCTTCCCTCGATCGGTGTTCCCTCCTCTCCTCTCACCAAATTACCTTCCAATCCATGCTTTCCTCTCTCCACAACCGCTTACATCCCCGTGTCTTGTAGCCGTCGTAACCACCTCCGTGAAACCTGAAGCCTCGCAACCACCGCTCGTCCACCTTTCCTTATCCTTGCAACTCCGCTCGTGCTACCTTTGACCATGATCGTCGCACCTCTCCCAACTAGCCATAAAGCATCGACAACTACCCACATAGAATGCTCTCCACCATTCCACAAAGAGGAGTGAGAGAGAGCTCACCGCAACCCTCATGTGAGAGCAGCAGAGACCACAGCTTGAGAAAATTCCTCCACCGCTCCAATGACCCGCATGTAACCATCCTTTTTCTCCCTTTTTCCTTCTTCCCTCTGCCTCATTCTTCCTCAAATTTTTGTCTTCTTTCTCTGCTGCATCTCCTTCCTCCTTCGAGTCCACAATACTTCTTTAACCAAATCCCAAATCAGCCACCTGACCGCCACCCTCGTCGTCGCCATTACGCCCCTAATCGATCTCTTCCATCATACCACTCACCCGTCAACTTCCCATAGCCCTTCCATACCTCGCACCTCTGCATGTTTGTTGTAACCGCCATCACCTATGTTGATGACACTAGCCCCACTTCATCCCTAGCTGTTATGTCGACTCCAACACTTGGCCATGTCACACTTCCGCTTTACTGCCACGTGATGTTCACCCAAGCATGATCAAGCCATCGACAACCCTTACCACTGATTGCTCACCACCGACCTACCATGCTCTGCCACCCATCTTGATCCTTATATTCGCACATGGATCCATCAAGCATCGACTTCATCACCACCTCATGGAACAAGACCGTCGGTTGGCCCTTGCCCTCAGACGTGCCTCATCCCCATCCGTGGGCCTCCACCTCAACCATTGCTATTAACACCACCCACCCATGCCCCAACTCAATCCTTAATGCTCCTTCGCCCACCGTAGAGAGCCTCCCCCTCCCCCCCAAATTCCAAGCCGCGGGGTGCCTCGAAGCGACTAGAAGTGGACCTCATAGAGGCTTGGAAACCAAGCCACAAGTCTGGAGCCTCCGTAGCCCAAACCTCCCCCTCGTCAAAAGCCCCCGTATGTGAGGGTGGGGGAAATATGTAGAGAAACCCTTGAAGCTCCAAGACTTCATGCCTACATCCTCTCCATTGTGAATCTCACGTGCAAGAGACAAAAATTGCATCAACTACCCCTCGTGTTACGTAATTCATGAAGGAGTCCCCACTAGCCAATTGGCATGTGCATGACATGAGCATCATAGCAAAATTGTAGGAAGCACCCCCATAGTCTTGGTAGTTGCATCATCAACATTTTTTGTATTTATTCTATTTTCTGTAGTGGCATATTGTCCCTTGTGTTGCCATATATGTTTGAGCATTCATTGTCCATCCATTTTTAAATCCAAAAATAGCATATTGTATAACCATTTAGTCTTTATCTTATGGATGTTTATAAGTAATTTTGTGAGCTATGGTTGATTAAATTTAATTAATTTGGTGGAAAATTGCATATTTTACCTAGTACACGCTCTAAAATTGATATTAGATTGATTATTGCTCTAAAAATTCCCAAAAAGTCATGGTAGGTAGAATTAAGTGTGTTTTACATTGTGCCCCAAAATCATGTCATTTACACGTATATTGAGACTAGAATAAACTAAGTGGTGATTTAGTAATTATTTTTTAATAGGTTGTAGACCTGATATGTTTAGAAGTTACTATTTTTCTTGGATACTCTCACATAGACCTATATAGGATAATTTTATTTCTAAGAACTAAAAAGGTTTTCTATTTATTAAAATTAATTTACAAAAAGTCACCGTGCATGCATATTTAATTCATAATAAATCATTTCAAATAAGAAGTTATCAAAAAAATCGTATTAGGCTATTTATGAATATTTTCACATTCTCGTCAAGTTTTAGAATTATATGATATCATTTGACAAAAAATTTGATTTCCGGTCCCTAAACTTCCCTGAAATTACATTACAATATTAATTGCATAAAATAAAAAAATGTTTCTTGAAACTAGGTGTTAAGATAATCTAGAAACTGATCTAAGGTGACGGTAGCCTCCGTGAGCTCGACCTTGGGCTTGCCCATGTAAAAACATCTAACCGCTTGCTTTAATTGTAAAATTAATGAAGTGGTCTTTATGATTAATCCGAATTGCATACCTACAATGAACACAATAAAATGTTAATTTCACACAATTAGCGTGGCATTTAATGGTTAATCAAGCTGCTACCCCTGCTAGTGACTAACAACATAATCATAAACATCGCACCAATCACAATCTGATGTGGTCCTTGACTAATAATAGAATCATTGTTTGAACATCTCATTGAACATAACCATGTTGCAACTAATACAAAATAAATGCCACACAAATACCAAACTAACATAGATCCAAAAAAAGTTGTTCAAACTTGTGTGCTTGAATAACAACGTAAACACAAACAATTTACAAATTTATTTGATACATTGATTTTACACACACACACACACACTAAGGGCATAGAGGGGAATCACCAGATGGGGCGGGTCATCGTCACGGTCACGTCACGTCACGAAAGAATAGGAGCTGAACTATAACACCCTCCCAATCAGCTCCAGATGTACATGTTAATGCATTCTTCCCATGGGAGTCTCGCAGTTGGTGTTCCCTCTCGTGTGACATGCAAAGATCTCATTGCATGTCCCTCGAATCCTGCCTGAGGCAGTCGACCTCTTGCTGCAACGTAGCGCCAGCTCATCCGAGCTATGTGTACATGGTGGTAGACAAACCACCAAGTAGGACTCAACTAGAATGCAAAAAAAGAAGGAGGGAAGACGTGACGAAATGCAACCTCTTCCAAAGTTGTAAGGTCTAGAAGGTCACGAGCCTATTGTGGTTGGGATGTTTGCATGAACTCGATCAAGTGACCCTTCATATGCAAAGTTTACTTATCCGATCATGTTGGTTGTCATTGATAAATTTAATAACAAGTCTTACTTAATATGCCTTGGCATAACTCTCATGAGTAAAGACCAAATTGTCGTCTTTATATTTGATCGTTTGTATCATCTCTTACAATCAGACTCAACTTAATTTATCTTTCGTCGCGGACTACAAGAGTAGACGAATCGCTAATATTGCATTTCTTACACGTGAAACTAACACAAGAAGATCTATCTTACATGTTTGCTTTTCAGCTAATTTGCACTTGTCCTTCCCAATGTATAGGTAGGACCATGAGCCTTATTCTAGTTGACCTTATTTTTCTCATATGTACTATGCAAGTAAGAAATAAGTAAGTGATCTATATAAGATTCCTCTTAAGAACACATAACCTACATCTTAATCTCACAAAATACTAATACTTACATGAAATTCTCCGCTTCCCCAATAAGAGACGGCATCCAACTACGTTGTAGGATGCCAGTAGTAGGGGCAGATTCTGCCTCACTTCCTCCACAATCAAGAAGTTGTCGAGATGCTACAATCGATGGGAGACAATCACCAAGAATGAAGTTCCAATAAAACATAAACATACATGAGCTCTAAGAGGCAAGTACTAAACTTGCTATTGCGTGCAAGCGTTGATGAATTATGAGTTGGTGTAGGTATTTTTATGTCTTTATTATGTTGCAGGAGAGTTAGTGATATTAAATATACCCAAAAGGTTTTCCAGTATGTTTTTCTCAATGTGCATTACATTGAGATTATGACGTATGGTCAACTTTCTCTAGTGAGGCAACTCCATGAAGAATGCACTCTTCTTTTTAAAGACCATACTATTCAAATCTTATAAATCTTTCTCAAATGAAGTCGGATCTCTTTCAACTATAACAACTTTTCCATTATTACATACTCATATTGTTATATAGTATCTGCTTCAAAAACTCTACTTGAAAACATGCCCGAGGCAGGAAAGGATTTTCTATTGAACTTATCCTTGTGTACACTGTTCCACCAGCGATGCGATATTGGAGGAAATCTACGGTGACCCATATGGCATATCTTCTTACTCTCATTCAGACTAATATGCAAAGTTTTCTCCATGCAAACATGGCATACATATTTCCCCATTGTACTATATCTAAAGAGATTGGCGTAATAAGAAAGCCATTTATAATCCATAACAAAGCTCCATATATCATAAATGATTGCTTTGCATTCACATCAAATGTCGCTACTGAAGGAAGTAAAAAAATTATTTACACGCATCACGAAAATGTAGGATATTTGGCAAACATTTTGCCAAAATAATCTTAGTTCATCGTATAAATTATAAAATGAGCACAACAATTTGTACATTCGAAATTAGAAATTCTATTGAAATAATTTCCAAAATAATTTCTGATACTCACATTGAATAAAAGAAGGAGATTAGGTTGACCTTGAAGCGTGAGTTTCTAAATGAAGAATCCTCCCGAATCAAGTTCGATTTGAAGAAGTCTCTCTTGTGGGCACAAAGATATTCACATTTCTTCCAAAGAACCCAAACGTCGACCAGAGCAACAAGAATAGGCGTATGAGAGATGGAGACTCTCAAGACTCATCTATATTTCTAGGGGCACAAAACTTCTAGGGACTATTGCTCTCCAAAATTGTGTTGCAAAAGAGTGGGCCTTACCCTCCTTCTATACTTATACCAAATGTCCAACATTTGTGTTGTAGTCTCTTCGATTTAAATCAAGGGCTTATAGCAAGTCCTAATTCAATGAGGATTATCTTATTTTTATATCCAATAAATATTAGCTAATTAACAATAAATAAGCAACAACTTAGCTTAACTAAATTTTGTTAGGGTTGTTGTGTTTTTATCTATTAAGTGTTCGTGAGCTGAATCCTGCTTCCATGACCATTACTAATCATAGTCAAAACCATTTGGAGCTAATAAATGAGCTCAAGGATCTTGTATATTTCCATTTCCATTATCATTTCATTTTCCAACATTTGAACTGTGAAATTGGAGTTGAAATTGGAAATTAGATTCAAATGAATTGTGATTTAATCCAATAAAATCACAAATGATCTAGCTAAATGGAGCCACTAAAATCTATCATGTTTCATCACTTCCTTAGAGTGGAAGTATCATGGTAGATGATCCATTACAACAGATGTATCCCTAAGTATTCCCAATACTCATTCGCCATCATATTGGAAGGCTTTGAAAAATCCAATGTTCAAACCCTGGTTTGATGTTCTTCTTTAGAATATATCAATTAATTTCTCATTTGATAGTAGGGTGACAATATTAATCATATTCTTTCCAAAAACATATATTAATATTTGGAATTCATGTATTATTTCATAAACAAGATGACCATGCATGGATTTCATTTTGTCACCAAATCATATCATGAGTGACGTATGTTTCCCAATCCATCAACTATGAACTTGTATGATTCCTTTGAGAGATCACACATCTCATATGACTTCATATGCACACCAACTCGTCGGTATATGGAACTTGACTAGGTCACTAACCTATTGGTCTATCAATTGTGCATACTCATGCATATAGATGCATATCTGTCCCTGGTCAAATGATGTGTGCCATATGAAGGATATGGTTAGATCCTCAAGCGCATCACGGAAGCGTGAGCGTCGTATCGAATACGACGAGGAGCGACTAGTCGGACTAGTTGCTCGATGCAGCGGAATTTAAAAAATTTTCTCACGACGAAACCACATGATCCAAGAACACTTCTCGGATCGTTTCGTCTAAACCACAAACAAGTAATAGGATTACCTCTTGAAGCGTGGTTGCGATCGAGTCTCTAAATGAAGAGACCTCCTGTCTCAAGTCCGATCCGACGGAGGAGACGCTTGCGAGCGCGGGGATGAACCGCGTACTTCTCGCAATCCATGTTGACGATCCAAGCGACGGATCTCCTGATCTCGACACATGAGATCCATCGTCTTCTTCACGAGCGAGGCGCACCGAAGGAGACGGAGATCCACGAGCAGAAGAACGGGCAGCATAACGACGATGCCGCGGCGATGGAGAACCTCTCCATGGCATCCATGGTGGACGACCATGAGAGGGAGAGAGAGGGCTGACCTCTAGAGAGAAAGAGAGAGAGAGAGATGCTTCTCAAGCATTGTGTGTAAAGAGAGAGCATGGGTATGCCTCTCTATTTATAGGGTTTTGGGATCCATGGATCTCAATCCATGGGACATATAAAATCAATGGGTGAGATTGATTTATGTCAATCCAATGGCTAAGATTGTTGTTGGTAAAACCAACAAATTTAGATCAAAAAATATTTGACAAAATCAAATACAAATTAATCCAAAATCAAACCAATAAATAAGGAGAGAAGATACATGGAGATTTCATCTCCATGTACCTTCCAAAGTGGACGGCCACACATTCCTTATAGGAATGATGTGCCGCCCCCCACTTTCCATGGAGAGAGCAATCTCATGGAAATCCATGAGATTGCATATCTCCTTGAAAATCTCCTCTATTTATTTCCAACAACTTTTGTTGGCTTTTTATTCTTCAAAAATAATTCACAATTATATTTGAGAATATTGCAATCTTGCCATAGAAAAATTGTGAATCAAATTCACAACCCAAAACAACATATAATTTACATTGTCAATTAATTACACAATGTGTATCCAATACACATAATAATTAATCAACACATATAAATTATAATTAACTCTCTCTAATACATTATAAATCACATTTATAATATATTATGAATAACTGGATATTACTATCCACATTATTCTTATCCATAATAATTAAATCACATTTAATTATATTGGATAACTTATTCTCATGTGCTCAAATAATATGAATCACATTCATATTATTTACATCTTTGATAATCAAATCACATTTAATTATCTAAGATAACTCTCCTTATAATATGAATCAAATTCATATTATTTATGATAATTAAATCACATTTAATTATCCATTTTCTCAATGCTCGGATACATATATCAACAATAGAATTATCCATGAACTCTTTCAAGGATAATGCGCTTTCTCCGCGAATACTTGGAGATAAGGACAGGGCGATTGTATTGTTCCACGTATAGTGACATGGATATTGAGATCACATCTCAAATCCAGATCTCGGGCCTCACATAGATGCTTGATTAAATCAAGACCGCAAATCTAATCTTCTCATTGAATCTGAATCACATTCAGATCAATGTCCAACATTTGGACTAAGATCAGATTACTTCTCTACTGAGAGGAGTCACTAAAATCCAGACCCGTTTCATCACTCCCTAGGAATGGAAGCGTCATGGTTATACAACCGTTTATGATCACATCACCCTCAGGTATTCCTAATACCTGTACATCCTGCATACTGGAAGACTCAGATTAAACCCGAAGTATTGGATCAACTTTATACTGTCTACTTCAGGGTTTTATCAGTAAGTTTCTCATTCGATCATTGGGAGTCGGTATTAATCATATACTTTCCAAAAGCATATATCATACCTAGGTCTTGATCATATACTTTCCAAAAGTATATATCAAACCAACAAATTCAGTCAAGCTTCCAAAGCGAGACGACCGTGCGCACGGAATTTGATTCTTCCCAATATCTCATGAGTGAGCTCATGTCTTCCGGTTCAGTAGTGAACCTGTATGATCCCTTTGAGAGATCATATTACTCATATGCCCTTATATGCACACCAGCGCGCCGGTGTATAGACCTTGATTAGGCCATCAACCTATTGGTCTGCCAAATGTACATACTCAGACATATAGTAACACATCTGTCTCCGGTCAGAGGATGTGTGCCTATATCATGACAGCATATGATATAGGACTTTGGTTATCTCGATCTCGTTAAGTCATCTCTTTGACCTAACTCATCCGACACCTCCGAATCTCTATTCCTATGCAGAGGACCTGCATCAAGAGGTCGGTCAGATATCAACCTAAATGAGATAGGATTGCCATCTCCTACTCAGGTTGGAGATCATCTCTTAATAATCATTTGACGGTGCTTGATGAGTCCTCAATCTAACTCATTAGATATTCATCTAAGCACCAGCCTCTATGATTCAATAATTGAATCAACAGCTGTATGATTATTAAGATGGCCATGGTACATAACCCTAATTGCACTAAGGGACCTATTATGCAAATTATGTATTCTTCATTTCAGATCAAGGAGTGAATTGCAACAACATTTATTGCATAATGGCTCACCGTGGGCTCGCATTTCCAACAATCTCCCACTAGCCCAAAGAGCCATTAATGGGCTAATCATTTAAACCCACACTCATGTGACAATCATAGGCTATTTAGAAAATAGCTAGGTAAGCTGATCAGTCACTCCGTTCCCAAGAGACTACGCCAAGTCCTTTTACGGCAATTGCATATCTCCTAGTAACAGTGCTCGCATCCAATGCGAATGTTGCATCTCATGCAACCGATACTCAATTTTGTTGGTTATAGTGTCCTTGACACTACATCTTATTAATTATCATAACCGGTATTCCCATAATCCTTATTAGAATACCTTCATTCCTGGAGATCTCTATCTCCTAAGGTATCTACAGTCAAGACCCTTATAGATCACTATCTACAAGATCTTAAACTTTTGAAGATAAGACCTTGAGATCACTATCTCTAAGTTTTATCATCTTTGAAGATATTATTATTACTACAATCAAGTGTTTTATCTCCATAGTAGGATTAGTAACAGTTTACTACTCCCACTGCATGGCAGACATCTGGTTCTTGTACACATCTAGCATATACCGAGCTTCTCATAATTGATGCACAAGTGCAAGCAGTTCTAGCATTCACTTCCTCAACTCTTTGAGGTGCTATCCCTTTAGACAGGTCACTACCACATCTTAAGGGAAGGAAGCCTTTCTTGGAATTTTCCAGAAAATGGAATAAGTCCAAGGTGTACTACTAATGCGACAGTCCCAATACCCTCTTCTCTTTGCTTCTGAACGACTTCAGAATTAAGATCTAAGAGGTATCCTTGAGATCGTATCTCAAGGTATGGAACAACCAAATTATAAAACACTTATTATTTATTCTTATATCATTCCAAATGATTAGAATAATATCTACATCTAGCACGATGAACACAATGGCACTCCCACTAAGCTTCACATGGTTCATCAAGATTTTATCTGAAATCGTAACATTTATAATTTCATTAAATCTTATGTTCCAACTACAAGAAACTTATTTGAGTCCAAAGATGGAGTTCTTCAGCTAGCACACCTTGCTTTCCTCAACCATGAAGCCCTGGGGCTACTTCATATGAATGTCCTCAGAGAGGTATTCATAGAGGAATGCAATCTTGACTCACATCATGAAGATGCCATAGTCAAGTTGTGCAGCTATAGTTAGCAATATTCTGATGGGTTAAAGCAAGGTCACTGTAGAGCAAGTCTTATCGCAAGCGATGCCTTCTCTTCGATGTGTAGCTCATGGCTACGAACCGTGCTTTGAAGGTCTCTACCTTCTCATCAGGTTCCCTCTTTCTCTTGAAGATCCATTTACACCTTAATGGGTCTGACCCATATAGGTGGATCCTCGAGGGTCCATATACAACACTTGTATATGAAATCTACATGACTTTTATTGCTAACATCCATCTTTCCATGTCATGATCCTCAGGAGCTTCATCACATGAAATCCGATCATTGTCAGATTTAACTGACACATGGAATCCATCCTCAAACTTATTTGAAGAGCTATTAATGTTTCATCTTTAATTATCTATTTTAGTTTCCGATTTCAGGAGCCTCATTATCTTTTCAAGATTAAATGAGTTCCTTCACTTCATTTTCATCTTGATTCTCAAGAGTCTCAACCTCTAAGAATCATATTCTCAGAGATGAGATATTTTAAGAATCTCAAGGTCATAAAGTAGGTATCTAATACCATCCTTTATTTTCCTAATGAAGTAGCACTCTCTGGTGCTAGATTCCAGCTTACCAGCTTGGGACCTTATTAAGTGTATAATGTAGTCTCTACCACATATACCTGGAAACTAAGAGATAATTATGCTAGGATTAATCATTGATTAAATCATGTCACACATGATCAATTGTATCTCCCTACAACTCCTTTGAGTTAAGGTTCATTAGGAGGATTGAGATAGGAATGATATTCATATCTCCATAAGGTATTTCTTGAATTCATCTAATAGGTACAGGCTACCTTGGTTAGATCAAATTCATTTCATCTTCCTTCAAACTTTGGTTCTAAACCAAAATTGCGAAATCTTTGAACATTTCAAAGGTTTCTTAGGTGAAGAGAAGAAATATCATATCATACATAATCATTAACAGATATCACATATCCATAATGTTTATTATGATATAGATGATTTGCATACATCAATATGCATGAGATCCTTAATACCTTGACACCTTACACCTTTCCCAAGGAAGGGTGTATTGGACATTTTTACTTTGAATACAATATTCACAAGTATGTGAGATTTGATGCTTTAGACAATCTAAAGTTTCATGTCTTACTAGTCCATTGATCTCATCAACAGACATATGTCCAAAATTTGATGTCAGATCATTAACAAATGATCTTTATCCTCCTATTGATCTTTTTAATTCTCAGTATTAAAAAAAACTTAATGAACCATTCATTAATTTTCTAATTTAATAGAGTCCACTAGATTTTAGACTACTATCTGAAATATTTCCATCATAACTCTTTATGATAGATTTATTACAGAATTTATGTTTATATCCAACAATTAGAAATAAACAATGAGTGTATTCCAATATCTAGGTCATAGAGACATTCTCTAAGACTAAGGGCTCCCACTGAAAATATGAAGTCTATTGATCTCATGGAAATTGTTGCAACACTTGCATCACTTTCAACATGGATGACCAATAAACCTTAAGATCAAATATCTAATACATATGCAACCAATTGCAAGTGTCATTAGAAAATTGAGATACAATTATTAGACCTTATCTTATCAAATAAGTAAGTCAATATCAATGATTATATGTAGATTAATCTGATGCACTATCTGATTCCTTCTCTAAGGATTCTAGATAGATTTGATAGTCATACTACCAACACATCAACTTATTGCAGTATTGGCATTCATCCAACTCTTTGAATGTCATATGGAAGTTACAGAAATATAGTCAACCTTTTGACTATATTTCTTACTTGGGTCCAACCCATGCTTCCACCGCGCTCCCTTTATCTATAAGCAACCATTACTCAAGACTAAGGATCTCTTATGTTAAATTCAAAAGAATTTAATATAAGAGCATTTCAACATTTATACATGCTTCACCCAATTCATATAATATGAATATTATGAAGCTTCATGAATGACTAGAGTATAGACAGTAGAATGATGACACTCATCATCTACATCCATCTAAACTCTTAAAACATAGGTTCAGGTAGGTACTCAAACAATTATCTCTATAGAGCTACCATTCTACATGATGTAGAGAACCATGTCATTCATGATTAAATGTCAAGAGCACATATGTATGCCAGAATATCTTTATTAATTTTATAAGGATTAATTTGATAATTACGATCATCATCGACATGTCACTTCAAAAATACATTCGATAAGATCAAGACTTATAGAGACATACAAACCTTAGGGTTTTTGTCCTATTGTCTATTTAATTATCACTTCTCATTGTTATGAGGAAACTTGCACATTGCAACCACATACATTGTGTGTCCAATTGCAAGTACAATATCTGGATCAAGGGTCCAATCCATGATATTTTACTGGTTATTATTGAGTATAGAATTGAGTGGGTTTAATGAAGGATTATCTGAAATAAAAAAATTTGCATGAGTGTATATATTTATATATATACATATTATACTTCGATTTAGGAATTTTTATATCAAAGTTGTCTTGCCATGTCAACAATGAAAGTTCATTCCCTTAATCACTTTCAATGTAAGAGATATACTTACCATAATATCTCAAGCAAGATCTGGGATCTCCTTCCTTATCTTTGTTGCATCCCAATAATATGAGAACCTACAACTCGGATAAAAAGAAGCGGGAACACATTCCGCCTTGCAAGTCCAACTTGCATTTCCCAATTCGGTCTTTAACACCCGGGCCCACCACCCCTAAGGTGATGTTGACCCGTCGTTAATTGAATCAACCGTCAACAGGAATACAACTCGCTATGCGCAATCCAATATCGCCCCAATAATATGAGGACCCGATATTGGGGTCACTACGCATACGTCCTTACTCTTTCGAGAAGCGACGAGCCCGATCCAAATGGATCATATGCAGGAGCTGTCACTTCGGACAGGTGTCTCCTACATATAATATCTGGCGACGAAACTCTTCGCCTTGACAGGAGACCATGGATGTCACTTATGTGATCCTCCATATCATATTCAAATTCTAATTAATTTCTATGAATCAAATTCATATAATTAATTCTTCCAAGGGAAATATTAACTCTAATCATATTAGAGTATTCTTAATTGGACATAATTAACTTAATCATATTAAATTAATTATCAATCCAATTTAATCAATCAAACTTAATTTTATGCTTGAATATACATATATGATATTATTCTCAAAGTACGTATTAATTCGAATTTTAATAATTAGAAAAATACATCATAATCCCTCGGACATTATCCCGGCCCTACCCGCTGTCATGGCCAGTACCGACGGGAGTGGGGCGGACCACATACGTTGCAACCCGCTGACCAGCGATCCCCGACTAGACACCATATCCACCTCGGGAAAGGATAATGCCAAATTGATTATTTTGTACTTGAGATGATCATCGGTTCTTCAACCGAAATTATACCATATAGTAATCAAAACAATTTTGATTTTAAGGAAATTTGCTAGGCAAATTCCCAAGTCCTATTCAAGCAAGAAGTTTGATGATTGTAATTCCAATTATGGTTTAGATCAAATCTAATCAACTAATTGGTTGGGGCCAAGTCAATTAAGGAAATAATCATTCTCTAATATTTCACAAATATTTTTCATAATTATTTCTCGAAATTAACAATTAATTTCATTAATTGACAATCACATGGTTCTTGATTAGGAAAGCAATTTCAGCAGTGACCCCTACTTACTAAAATTGGCATATCTCAATCATATTAAATCCAAATTAAGCAAAGTCAATTTCTAAAGTTTGCTAATTTGATTTAGGACAGAACCTAAGTGATGTTTCACGCATTTCGAGGCAAGTCTAAACAGTAATTAACATTTTAATCACGTTCAGATTCACAGTTCCCGCAACAGTGCATACATGTTCATTAAAACGACCATATCTAGAGCATACGAAATCCGATTTACGCAAACTCAGATCCTATGGTTTCCTTATTTAATGGGTAACAAAATCCAAGTGCTATTTTCGTGTTTAAATAATTTAAAAATGGCCGAAAAATACACTAAACAGATCTGCGAAATCAAATGCGATAAAAACTTTCGCGACCTAAACGAACCCAAGTCGTCCTCGGTTAGCGAATCATATTCGAAACCATCGACCTAAGGCTCTGATACCACTTGAAGGATATGGTTAGATCCTCAAGCGCATCACGGAAGCGTGAGCGTCGTATCGAATACGACGAGGAGCGACTAGTCGGACTAGTTGCTCGATGCAACGGAATTTAAAAAATTTTCTCACGACGAAACCACATGATCCAAGAACACTTCTCGGATCGTTTCGTCTAAACCACAAACAAGTAATAGGATTACCTCTTGAAGCGTGGTTGCGATCGAGTCTCTAAACGAAGAGACCTCCTGTCTCAAGTCCGATCCGACGGAGGAGACGCTTGCGAGCGCGGGGATGAACCGCGTGCTTCTCGCAATCCATGTTGACGATCCAAGCGACGGATCTTCTGATCTCGACACACGAGATCCATCGTCTTCTTCACGAGCGAGGTGCACCGAAGGAGACGGAGATCCACGAGCAGAAGAACGGGCAGCATAACGACGATGCCGCGGCGATGGAGAACCTCTCCATGGCATCCATGGTGGACGGCCATGAGAGGGAGAGAGAGGGCTGACCTCTAGAGAGAAAGAGAGAGAGAGAGATGCTTCTCAAGCATTGTGTGTAAAGAGAGAGCATGGGTATGCCTCTCTATTTATAGGGTTTTGGGATCCATGGATCTCAATCCATGGGACATATAAAATCAATGGGTGAGATTGATTTATGTCAATCCAATGGCTAAGATTGTTGTTGGTAAAACCAACAAATTTAGATCAAAAAATATTTGACAAAATCAAATACAAATTAATCCAAAATCAAACCAATAAATAAGGAGAGAAGATACATGGAGATTTCATCTCCATGTACCTTCCAAAGTGGACGGCCACACATTCCTTATAGGAATGATGTGCCGCCCCCCACTTTCCATGGAGAGAGCAATCTCATGGAAATCCATGAGATTGCATATCTCCTTGAAAATCTCCTCTATTTATTTCCAACAACTTTTGTTGGCTTTTTATTCTTCAAAAATAATTCACAATTATATTTGAGAATATTGCAATCTTGCCATAGAAAAATTGTGAATCAAATTCACAACCCAAAACAACATATAATTTACATTGTCAATTAATTACACAATGTGTATCCAATACACATAATAATTAATCAACACATATAAATTATAATTAACTCTCTCTAATACATTATAAATCACATTTATAATATATTATGAATAACTGGATATTACTATCCACATTATTCTTATCCATAATAATTAAATCACATTTAATTATATTGGATAACTTATTCTCATGTGCTCAAATAATATGAATCACATTCATATTATTTACATCTTTGATAATCAAATCACATTTAATTATCTAAGATAACTCTCCTTATAATATGAATCAAATTCATATTATTTATGATAATTAAATCACATTTAATTATCCATTTTCTCAATGCTCGGATACATATATCAACAATAGAATTATCCATGAACTCTTTCAAGGATAATGCGCTTTCTCCGCGAATACTTGGAGATAAGGACAGGGCGATTGTATTGTTCCACGTATAGTGACATGGATATTGAGATCACATCTCAAATCCAGATCTCGGGCCTCACATAGATGCTTGATTAAATCAAGACCGCAAATCTAATCTTCTCATTGAATCTGAATCACATTCAGATCAATGTCCAACATTTGGACTAAGATCAGATTACTTCTCTACTGAGAGGAGTCACTAAAATACAGACCCGTTTCATCACTCCCTAGGAATGGAAGCGTCATGGTTATACAACCGTTTATGATCACATCACCCTCAGGTATTCCTAATACCTGTACATCCTACATACTGGAAGACTCAGATTAAACCCGAAGTATTGGATCAACTTTATACTGTCTACTTCAGGGTTTTATCAGTAAGTTTCTCATTCGATCATTGGGAGTCGGTATTAATCATATACTTTCCAAAAGCATATATCATACCTAGGTCTTGATCATATACTTTCCAAAAGTATATATCAAACCAACAAATTCAGTCAAGCTTCCAAAGCGAGACGACCGTGCGCACGGAATTTGATTCTTCCCAATATCTCATGAGTGAGCTCATGTCTTCCGGTTCAGTAGTGAACCTGTATGATCCCTTTGAGAGATCATATTACTCATATGCCCTTATATGCACACCAGCGCGCCGGTGTATAGACCTTGATTAGGCCATCAACCTATTGGTCTGCCAAATGTACATACTCAGACATATAGTAACACATCTGTCTCCGGTCAGAGGATGTGTGCCTATATCATGACAGCATATGATATAGGACTTTGGTTATCTCGATCTCGTTAAGTCATCTCTTTGACCTAACTCATCCGACACCTCCGAATCTCTATTCCTATGCAGAGGACCTGCATCAAGAGGTCGGTCAGATATCAACCTAAATGAGATAGGATTGCCATCTCCTACTCAGGTTGGAGATCATCTCTTAATAATCATTTGACGGTGCTTGATGAGTCCTCAATCTAACTCATTAGATATTCATCTAAGCACCAGCCTCTATGATTCAATAATTGAATCAACAGCTGTATGATTATTAAGATGGCCATGGTACATAACCCTAATTGCACTAAGGGACCTATTATGCAAATTATGTATTCTTCATTTCAGATCAAGGAGTGAATTGCAACAACATTTATTGCATAATGGCTCACCGTGGGCTCGCATTTCCAACACCATATAGTCACAGCTACGATTCATTTCTTAGTTTATATTGACCTCATCAAGTCAACTCTTTGACTTGATTATTCCAATACTTAAGAATCGTCATTCCTATGTAGAGGCCCAGCATCAAGAAGCTGGTTGGAAATCAGTCTTTAGAGAAAGATTGTCATCTCTTTCTCAGACCAGAGATCTGTATCGAATATCACATGTTTGAAGTCAAATGTGTCTCCCAATTATGCGGTATTCAATATGACCATGGCACATAACCCTAATTGTGTAAAGGAACCTTAATAATAAAGTTCATTCACATTCATTCATTGTATTTCAAATAGACATGATAAAATAATATCTTTTATTTCATTAAAGGGTCTTCAAGGACTTACAAGTCTAATAGTCTCCTATTAGCCCTTAGAGACATTCATGTACAACTCTCAACCCCATATTAATTATATGATGGTGATGAATCTGCATATTCAACTTTATTCATTTATTTTAGCTAAAATCCCATCTTAAATACCTATAAATATTAATAAATTCATGTTTTTTTAAAAAATTCTTTATTTTTCTGTAAATATTGTAGGAAAATCATTGTTTTTAACCTGAAATAAATAAATAAAGGAAAAAAAGAAAATAAATACGATATATATATGCAATGAATAAATACAAGCCAACTCTCACCCCGAGTGAAGGTCAAGAATTGACCTGATCGGTAAGGAATAAAGTAGGGGGAGACAAAGCCACTTGTAGAAAAATAAAGAAAGTCCATCTTCATCCATCATTCATCAATTGTACATATGCATTGTTTTGTATATAATTCCTTATTCTATGGTATTTATCACTCTTTTCATCTCAAATAAAAATATTTTCTTCTTAGAACTTATACATAAAAGGGAAAAATGGGGCTTCCCCCACCCCATTTATCGCAATTTTTTTTATTTTTTTGGAAAAATATCACTGTGTATATTCATCCCTATATCCCTCCTATATGCCATTCGAATTTCGTCAGAAATAGAGATTCCTACGGCCTCCATCCAGACGTCATTTTTTTAATGGTCACAGGATTTTTTAAGTCGACCCTGTCTTGAGATAGGCCGTAGGAGTCTCTGTTTCTGACGAAATTTGAATGGTATATAGGAGGGATATAGGGATGAATATACATAGCAATATTTTCCAGAAAAAATAAAAAAAATTGATAAAAAAATGGGGTGGGGCAGCCACCTAAGGGCAGCCCCATCAACCCCTACATAAAAATAAGTTGGAAATATTAAAAATACTTGCAAGAAGATTCATTATTCATGGTGTAAATATATTCACTTTGAAAAAGCCTCAAAACCAAAATTCCTAGGCCCATACCTGGTCCATAAAAATAAAATAATAAAAAAAATCAATTTTCATTGTATTCTGAAAAAGTATGCTTCAAAATGATAGTGGTTTCGCTAAAATCGGAGTTAAGATGCAAAATACGACTTTTCAGAGTGTATTGTATAGTGTGCCTATATTATATATTGTGTGAATATTTTATTTTGTTTATTTTACGTGCATATGTGTTCATATTGTATTTTATGTTAATTGTAAATATGGTATTTTATCCAACTAAAATAAAAATAAAAATACAAAAATCAAAATATATAAAAATAAATTCGTTGTTTATAGTGTACAAATACCACTATGTATGTTCTAACTCAACCTATTTATTTAACCTAAAAAATGTTTAGTAAAGTATAAAATAAAAATATTTTTAAAATCCTTTCAAATGCTATGAATAAATAAATTAATACATTATATTAATATTTCTAAAAATAATTAATTTAAAATAAATTTGTTGTATATATAGGTATATATCCCTATGAATAAAAAGTATTATTTATTTTTATGCTATTTAACAAATTTTTTATTAAATATAATTCATACTAAATAAAATTATAAATTTATAATATTTTCTATTTAAATTATTTATTTATTTAAATTCATTTCTTAATTTTATATTTTTATTTTAATTTAATTACGTTTATAGCTATTTTGTCTTTTTCCCTTTGTCTTCTACAGGGTCCAGCTTCCCCTTTAGCCAGACCCGGGTCCGTTGACCCAAATCAACTCTTCACTCTAGCTGCCTCACTGATGAATCTGCATTTCATCTTCTTTATTCATTTATTTTATCTTAAAATACCTTATAAAACACCTGTAAATATGCCTAAATTCATCCTTTTACTAATTCTAATCTTTGTGTAAATATTATATATTTATCATTATTTTAACCTAAAATTAATAAAGAAACAAATAATGGAAAAATAAAGAAATTAAGAGATTGTATATATACAATAGATACATGCTAAATCATACCCTGAGATAAGGTCAAGACTTGACTTGATCAAAAAGGAATAAAGTAGGGGGAGATAAGGGCTAAAACACCAAACATTTCAGAAAATTCTCTTGTCACCTGTATATATTCATAACCTGTAAAATATTGTTTATATTATACATTCTTTCATTAATTTATTCATTACCAAATCCTTTGTAAATAACCATTATTTCTTATAGAAATTTGTGAACACAATTCTTTTGTAAATAACAAAAATAATTGCAATTAAAATCTGTGTATGTTGTGTAAATTACATCACTCTCCAAAATAAACAAAGTACAACTTTCAAGATAAACATCTACTCCACGTGGACTCCAAATTCATCAAACTCACTTTCATTATACTCCAAATTAAATTATCTTTAAAATGGAGGTGATTTCATAAAATTCAAAGCTGAGGTGTAAAATGTGGCCAATTGAGGTACTATTGTATAACATATGTATATACATTGTGTATATTACTTTTTTTATTTTCATATGTATATTTGTCAATATTATATTTTTAGTTAATTTTAAATATTGTATTTAACTCATATAAAATACAAATAAAAATAAAAAACAAAAATCAACAAAAAATAAAATCATGTAGTTATTGCATATGCATCGTCATGTATATACTATACTTGTACATATTTAATTAACCTAATCAATTAATTCCTACAAATGAAATAAAAATTTCATGAAAATTTTGTATAACACGGTAAATAAATAAAAAAATATATTTTTATTTATAAATAATTAATTAAAAATCGAAGTTTTGTAAATATAGGTGTACATACCTATAAATAACACCTTGTATTTATTATAATCCTTGTATATACATTATTTAATTAATTAAAAATCACTAAAATTAACTTCAATTCATTCTTAACATTTTTTATTTACATTATTTTTTTAAATTTAAATTTCGATTTTTAAATCATTTATTCCTATTTTTTCATATTTTGTCGTCATCCTTGTTTTGTCTTATTCTACATGCATTTTGATTTATTGACATGGGTCAACTGCTCAGCATGTGCCTAACTCTCGCTGATCTTACGTTCCGCGATCCCTTTGCCCCTTTTTTCCCACGCGTCTCACTTAATAACCGCTCTAGCTCCCTTCTCCTTTATTTTCGCTCATTTAATCCTCCCGGTCGCCAGCCTAACCATTCTACCAACCATGCATTGATCTGCGCCCATTTTTAATTCAAACCCATGCTGGATTTGAGTCTATAAATAATACTCTTCGACCTCCGTCGTGAGATTTGATCAGTTTTTAGCCCATTTTCTCCCTGAGTTTGAGTCCTGGCACATTGATCAGTGATAGAGGTCAACATCCTCCAAATAGGAGCGTGAGTATTTGAGCAAAATCCATGATCCAATGACATCGCAGGAGCCCTCCGCCGTACGTTCCACCACTCTGCTGAAATTGCATATCGAGACGATTACACCCTTCTCCCTTCTCTGTATGTAACATGGGTAGTTTATATTGATTTTTACTATTCATTATTGCGTTTATTTCCATAGAAACACTACGATCAAAGTTTCATCTTCAAACTCCAATCTGCATGATCAGAGGAGTTCAAGTCACGATCAACCATTCTCAACTCAACCAACACATCCACCATCTCTTTCTCCAGCGCTTCTTCACTCTGCCCACATTCATATCATCATAGATCTAAAGATCAGCTACCCCACCGATCACCTCTATCGGAGCTTCCTCCCTATTACTATTTTCTCTATTTTATACCTTAATAACTCCACCGGAGATTCGCCTCCGAGGACTAATAGCATTGTAGGGGCCATGTGTGAACCTGGAGCGAGGGCATCTATTTCGGAGGTTCACTTGAAGCCAAAACTATCCAGACATGTTGACCTTCATCTGTTGTAGTCGTTCATCTTATAGCATTCATATCAAAAGAGGAGACCTGCAGGAAACCATAGCACCATCTCATAGCCAATTTGGGCGAGTTATGAGTGAGATTTCCTCGCTCGAAGTTCGTCGGAGTCCATCATCTACACAGTTCTTCCAAAGCAACTCTACACCGCTCGATCGAGGCCCTCCACACAAGAATTGATATCAGCCATGCAAAAAGCCTTAATTCTAAGCCACGAGATCCACCATCCAGATCGAATGGTGGCCTTCCAAGCATGCTTCAATCCTGACCATCCGATCAAATCTGTAGAGCATCTGAGCCACTCCTCGTGCCACATCAATAAATGGAACATTTGCATCCAGCACCCTACCTTTATTTCATTTTCAAAAAAGTTGTTATGAGGACGTGACGTCTTGTCTTTATTTGAAGAACTGCATGTTTTCCCTTTGTATTTATTTTATTTGCACTTTAGTCCCCGTTTAATGTAAGCTTGTGTTTTGCACTTGATTTATGGAAAATTTGCAAAAACATTGTTCTACCGGTATGTTATTATTCATCCCCTAGAAATATGTTATTTGCGTTATAGTCATGTCCAGCGAGGCGCATGTGCTCACACACGAGATATTTTGGAATTTTCGCAATATTTATACTGATTTTTTCACATGATTTATCATTTAGTCTCAAAACTTTAGTTAATTAAATTTAGGCCCCTGTGCGTCTGCATTTAATTTCCATATTTAAAATCAAACAAAAATTATCAAAACTGTTTTAAAAATTCCATTAAAATTTATCTAGCTTCCAGTTCCATCCATCTAACATCCATATTTTGGATTTTCATTATTTTTATTTAAAAATTGAAAAACAGTCCCAAAATTCCCTATTTGCATCTAAAAATCTACAAAAATTATAAGATTAATTCCAAAAATGCTAAAATATTTCATTTTTGTTTCTTTTGATTTATTTTAATTTCTATATAGTTTTGGCGTTTTTATTCCTCGTGAAATAATAAATATATTAAAAATATATAAAACATTAAAAATACATAAACACTTATTTAAAAATCCAAAAAATCATAAAACCTCTCTCTGGAAAATATGAAAAAATATCTTTCATTATCTATATATTTCATCTCTTTTTGACCTTATTTGTTATTTTAAAAATCCAAAAACATCCATTTTGTTTTCTGTTTCTTTTATTCACTATTTTTTGATTTATTTAAGGACTTTAAAAATTGTTAAAAATTCTGGAAAAATAATAAAAACATTAAAAAACTACTGAAAACTTTAAAAATAAATTTAGTTTAATATTCAGGCTATTTTTGGTATATGTGAAAATATAGAAAAAAATGGTTAAGAGTGTTTGTCTTTTTTCATTAAATGTACCTTGTTTTTAAAAATAAAAAAATCTTTTGAAAAATTTAAAAAAAAATATAAAATCAGATAACTAAAAAAATAATATAAAAATTAAAATTCCATAAATATACAAAATTCAAAAAATACAAAAACCAAGCATAGTGTGCATATAGGTTCCTTTTTTCTTTTCATTTGATTTTTCATTACATAGAATAACCATCAAGATTTTTGTTGCCTCCATGAGTTCGGTCCTGTTAGATATACAAGTAAATTCAATAGTAATTTTCTCTTGCTACACTTTCTTATTTGATTCTTGCTTGATAATTGAATAAATTTTTGTTGAGGGATTTTTAGGGTTGCAACGACACTGAACTTATTTTATATATATATAACCCTAAATTTTCTCAATTCAACAAAGAGCGTCAGAGGCACGTCAAGGGTAGTTAGGTTTTTATTTTGACCTACTATTCTCGATTCTTTATACTTGTTTTTCTTTCTTTTATTTTTTTCTATATTTTCTTACATTCATTTCATTTTTCATACTCACTATATTTATTTCCATTTATTTTTGCTCATATCTTTATAACTGTATCTCTTACACATTCTTGTTTCCTCTTTCTAGCGAGGGCCCGACGAGCGATGGCAGCATTCTTAGGAGCGTTGGTGCACCCAAGCATAGGAGGAGGAGAAGAAGATTTGTAGGAGACAAGACATGTGGTGCATTTTGCAAAGATAGTTGTTGATTTAGTCTTAGCATTTTATACATTCAAATTCTTTTAAAAGAACACTATATACCTTTTGTGCGGGGTTTGTTTTACCAAGTGCTAGTGCACTTGGGGGACCTCGCCAGTTTTTATTTCACCGCATTCTTTTTTTTATTTTACGCGGTTTTATGTGCTTGAGCCCTTAGTAGTAGGTTTTATTAACTTACTAGGACCAGTTATTCGATAAGGTCCAAAGCCGTAAACACGAATTTTCTGCACCTATAGAGTAGAGTGTATTTTGGACTTATCAAATTAATCAGTTCTTGCCCTCTAATGGAAGTTATTGCTAGGTCAGTTCTCGCGCATCATTTATGTTAGTTTATTTTTTATATTTAAATTCTACGTAGATCACCCTTAATGTAGAGTGTTGATGATAAGGTACGCATCTCTTATCTCTTGCATACATCATTGAATTTCATCGCACATTGCCTTTTCCAACTTCTTTCCTTGTTTTCACTCAAACATTAAAAAGGAAATTGGAAATTTGATTATCTATTCATTGAAGAAAAGCCAAGAAAGTGACAACATTATAAAATCAGGACTACTAAAGAAACTCAACCCTAAAACTAAACATGAGGACAATAATCATTGTTTTGAGGAGAGTAGTTGTGACATTCTTATACTTTAGAGATATTAAGATTATGAAAGTTGGATCACCAATAGAATTGTAATTCTCAGTTACGGTGTACAACATTAATTTCTATAAAAGCCAACTTAGAGATTGTTATAATATCCATCTTTACAAGATGATTCTAATGGATTTTGAATCATATCAATTAGATGTCGTTATGAATTCCAATGAATTTTTAATTAAGAATAGATGATGTAATTAAGCTCAAAATCAATCCTTAATCATTATCATTAGGAAACGTTAATCGTGATTAAGGAGATTAACGATGACCATAGAGCTTAAATATAAATTAGTGTAGGCTAAACATAATCAATCTTGATTAGTACTAATTTATCGAAATTAGTGCAAATTAAGTGTCATTAGGAAAACCATGGTTTAAAGGAGCAAAACCATGGGCAAAACCATGGGTATAAAATCCATGGTATTAGGAGAGAACCATGGTATAGGGAAAAACCCATGGTATTCATCAAACCATGGGTTGAAACCATGTGTGCTTAAACCATGATTTCCCCATTTTGGAGGCCTATATATACCCCAACCCCCCTCATTCTCAAGAATCCACTCCACAACAAGCTCCTCCAAAATTTTGGTGAGAGAGGATGGGAAGCCTATAACGAAGCCTTGCCAGTAAATAGAGGAAGTATCAGAGTGTGAGCAGGGCATATTGCATATTTTAGGAGGAAGGTTAGTAAATCTAGGCCATTCTTTCTCATTTTCTTAGCATATAAGAGGGATCTATACCAAAATTTCCTTTATAAATAGGATCTTTTAAGGGGAATCTCTGTCAAAATTCTCTTAAGAAACTTAACTCTTACAAGGGGAAACTCTACTGAAATATTCTTGAGAATCTTACTTTTAAGAAAGGGTAAAGTGTATCTTTAGATAAGCCATCACAAGTATGCATAAACATGGGTTATTAGATTTCATTAATTTTCTTTCTACTAAATAGGAGGCAAATCCAATTTCTTTGGTAGATCGAGATATTTTTGTTGAAGCAAAAACATCAAAAATTCAAGGTGAATGGTCTCTCAAGCACTATTTTAAACATTAGCCCTATTATTTCACTTAAAAGTTGCTTAAGGTCTAGCTATATTTTTTAATTACTTACGAATTCATGTTACGTTTAGTTCTGGCATCATATTTTTTTAGTTATGGTACACGAAATTTTTAGATTCAGATCTGAAATGAAGAGATTTTAATGCTACGAGTTTTTACCTATGTTATAAGAATCCTAGTTTGTACATTAAAATATTGTAAAGATGACGATATATGCTAAGGATTTCCTGTATTCAAGTAGTTTACAAACTAAGTTTACATGTAAACAACACGTTTATGTAGTGATATGACTAGATATCATTCACTTTTCTTTTTAGAACTACGATTTGTGAATCAGAATGAAACACCATATAAGTAAACCCCACAGTTGCTCTCAAGAAGTCATGAACTATCCATTAGATATGGTGATGTCATTAGATATGACCCTAAAACACGTCATTACATATGACGAAGCCAATAGATATGGCAACCATTAGATGTGGTTTTTGAGGACTTTGGGTCCGCATTCTGTATGCATAAAGGTTTTGGGCCGTATGCAGGATGTTCTTTGACCTTTGGGGCAGTCTACGCATATGACTCAGATTGTTTCAGCCTTCATGGACTTAATACAGTTAGCTACAGTGGTGTTGATAGCTGTTTGAGCAATGATTATGACTAGTTACTATAGAGTTTTTTTAGCCAGAATTAAATTATGTGCAGTTATTCCTTGTTGGATGTTGAATATTCTACGCGAATAAAAGCTTGGAAGAGTATTAAGTATTGGGTTCTTCAGGTAATTTCATCAACTGTCTCTATTTTTTATGCAAAGTTGTTTCTGAAATAGCCCTTATTTTTTTCCTAAAATGATTGAGACCCATTCACTGGGTCTACACTAATGTTGAGTTCAGACTCAACCCTCCTTTGTTTATTACTATTTACATACATACTCAAGCAAGAATCTTAAAAGGAACAAGGATACTCCAAAGTAGCGGGAGGTGGTAACATTTTTGGATCTTTTGATAACTTTTGTACTTTAAGATCGAGTTATGAATCTTAGAAGAATCATGTTGTGTAATAGGAGTGTCAAATACTTCTTGTTAGTAGTAGTTGTTAGAAGAATCATGTTGTGTAATAGGAGTATCGGATACTTCTAGTAAGTAGTAGTTGTAAACAAAGCAGCTATTTTATGAGAAAGATGTTTTTCTCCGGCACTGATGAAGAGTATATTTTATTGACTAATTTCAAGTTTCGTAAAGGAATTTATTTTAGGAATTTATGCTCGCTCTGTTATGATATATGAAGAGATTGATTGGATTTTTGTCACGTCCGTCTTGGATAGCAGGGCGGGTTGTGACATCTTGTAGTATCAGAGCAAAGTTTTTGGATCTTGAAAAAGATTGATATTGGGAGTTGATTTATTAGTTTGGAAATTTGATGTAGTTATCATAATTTGATTTAAACTTAGAAGAGCATTGAAGTGTTAGTCTTGAGGATAATTAGACTTGCTATTGGAGGATTTATGTTGATGCAGGATCTAATTGAGGTTTTTTATAGGAAACAATGGTAGCAGAGCAGTCACCTATGACCACACAAGGCCCTAGTGATGAGAATGATAACAACAACAACGCATATGACATGCTGACTTTGATAGCTCAAACATTAGGAGGCATGGTTTCCCAGCCATTAAAAAACATGAATTTGAGCACCAATTGCTATTTGAACATGTAAAGAAGTTGGGAGCACAACCATTTGTATGAGACACTGATCCAAAGAAAGCTAGGGAATGGTTTAAGCATATGGAGAAAATATTTGCTTTGATGGATTGTACTGATGAAATGAAGTTGAAATATGAAATATTTATACTAAAAGATAATACAGATGATTGGTGGACATCAGTGAAGATGAAATATCCAAACCCATCTCAGATTACGTGGGAGATCTTTGAAAAGTAATTTGATGAAAAATACTTTCCAAGGGTCTATCTAGAAGACCAACATAAGGAGTTTTCGTTCCTTACTCAGGGGAGCATGACAATCGATGGATATGAGAAGCGTTTTACTGAATTATTGAAGTTTGCATCATCTTTAGTAACTACTGAAGATGAGAAGTACAGACGTTTTGAGGATGTACTTCATGTTAATATTAAGTTTATGGTTTTATCCTATGGGTACACTGACTATGGCAAGTTGGTTGAAGCAGCCCATAGAGCCAAATGGGTAGTACAAGAAAAGAAAAGATGCAATGACTAAGGAAAGAAGAGATTTGGGGACATACCACCATGGAGAGGTACTGAGAACAAATTTAGGAGAAATTTTGAAAACTCAAGGCAATATAATTTATCTGCCCAAAGATATGGACAATACTATGTTGGAGGATTTGCTGCAGGGACTTGTAGAAACTTATCACCTTCTTTTCTACAATGTAACGCTTGTGGTAAACATCATCATGGAGAATGTCGCAGAGGGACTTCTGGATGCTATTATTGTGGCCAAGTAGGACATTTGCAAAGAAATCGCCCTTAAAACTGTGGAAATGCATGAGGTCCAGCTCTGAATAATGCTTCGGATAATGTCGTATCTCATAAAAACCCAGTCATAGAAATAGATAAAAGAAACAATATTCAAGGAAGGAGAAACAAGAAAGAACAAAATGCAGAGGAAGCTTTTGGCATGACTTTACAAGAAGCCATCACTGCTGATGATGTAGTATCAGGTACCACTGTCATTTTTGGTAAAAATGCGCATACACTAATTGATTCTGGAGCTAGCCATTATTTTATATCCAGAATATTTTCTACATATGCTGATATAGAAAATGGTACTCTTGAGCATGCCTTATCCATCTCCTTACCAAAAGGGGAACGTGAAATTGTCTGCAATGTATTTAAAGATTGCTTAGTAGGGATAGGAGGATGCCAAATTTTTATGAATCTGATACCTATGGACATCAAAGAATTTGATGCAATTATAGGAATGGACTGCTTAACTACTTATCATGCCTTAGTAGATTGTTATAAGAAGGAAGTCATGTTTCAAAGAGCCGGTGATTTTGAGTTTGTATTCTATGGGGAGAGGAGAGTGTACCTGACCCAGGTCATTTCTAGCACGCTAACACAGGAATTTCTTAGAAAGGGATGTTTATCTTTTGTTGCAATTGCATATAATACAAAATCAGAAATGGTTAGTCTAGAGATATCCCTATAGTGAAAGAATTTTCTGAAGTATTTCCGAAGGAGCTACCTGGACTTCCACCAGATAGAGAGATTGAATTTGCTATTGATCTAGTACATGGTACCACTCCTATTACATTAGCACAGTATCGAATGGCTCCAACTGAGCTTAGAGAGCTTAAGATTCAGTTGCAAGAATTGATAGATAAGTGGTTATTTAGTCTAGTATTTCTCCTTGGGGGGCTCTAGTTCTTTTTGTCAATAAGAAAGATGGGTCTTTTAGACTTTGTATGGATTATCAGAGGTTTAATCGGGTGACAATACATAATAAAGATCCTCTTCCTCGAATAGATGATTTATTTGACCAATTGCAAGAGGCCTCTGTATTCTCCAAGATTGATTTGAGATTCGACTATCATCAGTTGAAGATTAGAGCAGAAGATGTCCCTAAAACTGCATTCCGAAACCGATATGGCCATTATGAATTCTTGGTGATGCCTTTTAGATTAACAAATGCCCATGCCACTTTTATGTATTTGATGAATCAGGTATTTCATCCTTTCATAGACAAATTTTTTATTGTGTTTATCGATGATATTCTGGTATACTCCCGGCCAAAGGAAGAGCATAAAGAACATTTGAGAGTTGCACTACAAACTTTGAAGGATCAACAATTATTTGCAAAATTTGATAGATGTGAGTTTTGGCTAACAAAGGTTGCATTCCTTGGACATGTCATTTCAGGAGAGGGTATTTCCGTAGTCCCAAGCAAAATAGAGTCAATTCTAAATTGGACGCAACTGACTAGTGTTACAGAGATCCGAAGTTTTCTGGGATTAGAATGATATTATAAAAGATTTGTTGAGAACTTCTCTAAGATCGCAGCTCCATTGACAAAATTGACTAGAAAGGAGGTGAAGTTTGCTTGGGATGAGGAATGCGAAAAGAGTTTCCAAGAACTTAAGAATCGACTAACCTCTCCACCGATTCTTAACCTTCCATCTGGAAAAGGTGGATTTATGGTCTATAGTGATGCATCACATCAAGGGTTAGGATGTGTCTTGATGCAGAATGAAAAAGTGATTGCATATGACTCTAGACAACTAAAATCACATGAACTGAATTATCCTACCCATGATTTGGAATTAGCTATTGTAGTGTGGAGGCACTACCTATATGATGAGACATGTCAAATTTTCACAGACCATAAGAGTCTAAAAAACATTTTCTCTCAGAAGGAGCTGAATATGAGACAAAGAAGATGGTTGGAATTGATCAAAGATTATGATTGTACCATTGAGTACCATCCAGGAAAGGCAAATGTAATAGCAGATGCTCTTAGGAAAAAGACGAGTAATGGAGTGTCATACATAAAAGTTGGAAGAAATTCCTTATTAGCACACATTAGAAGAATATATGCAAGTTTGGCCATAGATGATTCTCGAAATTTATTAGCCACTTTGCAAGTTAAGCCTATACTATATGATAGAATAAGGGAAGCTCAAACACAGGATTCTGATATTAGAAGAACAATAGACAAAGTAGAGGAAGGAGAACCATCTAATTTTACTACTAAAGGAGAACCATCTAATTTTACTACTAATGAGCATGGGGTATTACTTTTCAAGCAGAGATTATGTGTTCCAAAAATTACAGAAATTAAAGCTGAAATTTTAGAAGAAGCACATAATTCGATGTATGCAATGCACTCAGGAAGCACAAAGATGTATAGAACATTGAAGTCATCGTATTGGTGGTCTGGAATGTAAAGGGATATAACAAAATATGTCTCTAGATGCCTACTTTGTCAGCAAACTAAACCATAACACATGAGACTAGCTGGTGCATTACAGCCATTTCCAATACCCGAATGGAAATGGGAACATATCAACGTGGACTTTATTACTGGATTACCTAAGACCCGTCGAGGTCATGATGCCATATGGGTAATTGTTGATAGGTTAACAAAATCTTCTCATTTCGTAGCAGTACACATGACGTACACATTAGATCGTTTGGGAAAATTTTTTGTAGATGAAATAGTAATATTACATGGAGCTCCAGTGTCGATTGTATCAGATAGAGATCCTCTCTTTACATCTCGATTTTGGCCTAGTTTGCATAAAGCTATAAATAAAAAATTAGCATTCAGCACATCTTTTCACCCACAAACAGATGGTCAATCTGAACATACTATTCAAACTCTAGAGGACATGTTGCGAGCATGTGTATTGAGTTTCAAGGATAGCTGGGATGAACATCTATCACTCATAGAATTCTCTGATAATAATAATTATTATGCTAGAATTGAAATGGCCCCATATGGAGTATTATATGGTCGACCAAGCATAACTTCCGTTTGTTGGAATGAAGTAGGCGAACGTAAGTTAGTCGCACCGAAATTGATAAAAAAACTCAATAGAAAAGATTGAACAAATAAGGAAGCATTTGAAGATCGCACAAGATAGACAAAAAAGTTATGCACATAAGAGAAGGAGAGATCTCGAGTTTCAAGTAGGGGAGCAGGTATTCCTACTCCCCTACGTGGAAGGGTTTGATCAGATTCGATAAATGTGGGAAACTGGGTCCAAGATACATTGGTCCATATGTGTGCATTGAAAGAATAGGCAACGTGGCTTATCTCCTTCAGCTTTTACCGGAATTAGCAAGGATACATAATGTCTTTCATGTTTCTACCCATAGAAAATACATCCCAGATCCATCTCATGTTATCAAGCAGCAAGAAGTACAATTGAAGGATGACCTTACATATGAAGAAGTTCCAGTACAAATTTCGGATACCAAAGTTCAGGAACTACGAACAAAAATGATACCTTTTGTAAAAGTCCTATGGAAAAGCCATGCAGTAGAAGAAGCCACTTTGGAAAGAGAAGATAAAATGCGATCTCAATACCCGCACTTATTTCATGCTTTTTAAGGTACTTAAATTTCAAGGACGAAATTTATTCTAAGTAGCGAAGTATTCTGACATTCTTATACTTTAGAGCTATTAAGATTTTGAAAGTTGGGTCATCAATAGAACCGTAATTCTTAGTTATGGTGTACCACATTAACTATAGATCCCAACTTAGAGATTTTTATAATATCCATCTTGACAAGATGATTATAATGGATTTTGAATCATATCAATCAGATGCCGTTATGAATTTCTAAGAATTTTTGAATTCGGAATAGATGATGTTTATTAAGCTCAAAATCAATCCTTAGTCATTATTTTTAGAAAAAATTAATCATGATTAAGGAGAATAACGATGACTAACGAGCTTAACCATAGATTAGTAGGCTAAACATAATCAATCTTGATTAGTATTAATTAATCGAAATTAGTGAAAATTAAGTGTCATTTGGATAACCATAGTTTAAAGGAGCAAAACCATGGGCAAAACCATGGGTATAACCACGGTATTAGGAGAAAACCATGTTATAGGGAAAAACCCATGGTATTCATCAAACCATGGGATGAAATCATGTGTGCTTAAACCATGGTTTCCCCCTTTTGGAGGCCTATATATACCACCCAACTACCTCACTCTCAAGCATCCACTCCACAACAAAGCTCCTCCAAAATTTTGGTGAGAGAAGATGGGAAGCCCATAGCGAAGCCCGGCCAGCAAATAAAGGAAGGATCAGAGTGCGAGCAGTGCATATTGAAGATTTCAGAGGAAGGTTAGTAAATCCATGCCATTCTTTCTCATATTCTTAGTATATAAGAGGGATCTATACCAAAATTTCCTTTAGAAATAGGACCTTTTAAGGGGAAACTCTGTCAAAATTCTCTTAAGAAATATAACTCTTACAAGGGGAAACTCTGTTGAAATGTTCTTAAGATTCTTACTTTTAGGAAGGGGGAAAGTGTATCTTTAGATAAGCCATCACAAGCATGCATAAACATGGGTTATTAGATTTCATTAATTTTTTTTTACAAAATAGGAGGCAAGTCCAATTTCGTTGGTAGATCGAGATATTTTTGTTGAAGAAAAAACATCAAAAATTTAAGGTGAGTGGTGTCTCAAGCACTATTTCAATATTACCCTTATTTTATCAATCAAATTGGTTGTTTATGTTCCATCTATATTTTTTAATTACTTATGAATTCATGTTACATTTAGTTTTAAGATCATATTTGTTTATTTATGGTACATGAAATTCTTAGATTCGGATTTTAAATGAAGAGATATTGATGCTATGAGTTTTTACCTATGCTATAAGAATCCTAGTCGGTACTTTAAAATATTGTAAAGATGATGATATATCCTGAGGATTTCCTGTATTCAAGTAGTTTACAACCTAAGTTTACATGTGAACAACAGGTTTATGTAGTGATATGACTAGATATCATTCACTTTTCTTCTTAGAACTACAATTTGTGAATCAGAATGAAACATCATATAAGTAGACACCACAGTTGCTCTCAAAGAAGTCAAGTACTAGCAACTAGATATGGTGATGTCATTAGATATGACCCTGAAATATGTCATTACATATGACGAAGCCATTAGATATGGAAACCATTAGATATGGTTTTTGAGGACTTTGGGACCGCATTCTATATGCATAAAGGTTTTGGGTCGTATGCAGGATATTCTTTGGCATTTGGGGCTATCTACATGTATGACTCAGATTGTTTCAGCGTTCATGGACTTAGTACAGTTAACTACAGTGGTGTTGATATGTGTTTAAATGATGATCATGACTAGTTACTATAGAGATTTTTTAACAAAAATTAAATTATGTGCAG
This sequence comes from Ottelia alismoides, assembly GCA_037367405.1. Classification (NCBI taxonomy): domain Eukaryota; kingdom Viridiplantae; phylum Streptophyta; class Magnoliopsida; order Alismatales; family Hydrocharitaceae; genus Ottelia; species Ottelia alismoides. The sequence goes on along the minus strand of JAZKJV010004280.1, from coordinate 477,847 downwards.
TTTTTCCTTGTTGAAGTTGTATGTTTTACCTGAATAAAAGCTTGGAAGAGTATTAAGTTTTGGGTTCTTAAAGCAATTTCATCAATTGTCTCTATGTTTTATGCAAAGTTATTTATGAAATAGTCCTTATTTTTTTCTAAAATGCTTGAGACCCATTCAATGGGTCTACGCTCATGTTGATTTTAATGCAGCCTCCTTTGTTTATTACTATTTATAGACATACCCAAGCAAGAATCTTAGAAGGAGCAAGGATACTTCAAAGTAGCGGGAAGTGGTAACATTTTTGGATCTTTTGACAACTTTTGTACTTTAAGATCAAGTTATGAATCTTAGAAGAATCATGTTGTGTAATAGGTGTGTCTAATACTTCTTGTAAGTAGTAGTTGTTAGAAGAATCATGTTGTGTATAGGAGTGTCGCATACTTCTTGTAAGTAATAGTTGCAAACAAAGAAATTGTTTTATGAGAAAGATGTTTTTTAGGCACTGATGAAGAGTATATTTTGTTGACTGAATTCAATTTTCGTAAAGTAATTTATTTCAGGAATTTATCCTCGCTTTGTTATGATATATGAAGATTGATTGGATTTTTGGTATGTCGGTCTTGAATAGCAGGGCAGGTTGTGACATTAGCCACCTCATTGTTTGAATTTACATACAGAGTGAGTGAGAGACAAAGAATAATATAGAACCAAGCACCAGAATCTAATTCAGACTACTGATTATATATAAACGGCTAGCTACTTCTCATTGAGGAAACACGAGTAGTTGTTTTGTTGTCCATACTTCCCTTAGCAGAGTGGGTGGTTTCAAAGGACACTGTGCAAGGCATTGTACTTAAGTAACATGGGTAGACATTTTACGGTCCGTACTTACTCCCATACCGGCTGAAAGTTTACCTAACTAGCCATAAGAATTTGGGCCAGTCTTTAGGAGAATTTCCGGCACTAACATCTCACTAATTTTTATACAAGATTGAATTTATCACTAATTAAAACTAAAAAGATAAAATACTGAACTCTTACGGTCTCTTCTTGCATTTAAAATACCGAACTCTTATGCTCTCTGCTTGATTCCTTTTGGGGGTTTGTATTGTGTTTGATTGATAGTACTAGAGTTCCTTCCATGTCCTTTGCACCTTCTACTCGTTCTCTTCTTATTTGACCTTCGTGTTCTCACATCTCGCCTCTTCATTTCGAATATGTCATATTAGAGCATTTCTCATTTGTACTTTGCAGACTCATTTTAAACTTTAAACAGGTTGTCTTCTTCTCGGGAAGATGCACTCCACGAGTATTCCTTTTTCTCTACTTCACCCTTCACCTCATTGATCAATCCATTATTCAAGATTGACTCTAATCCTAAACTATCATTTGGGACTCTATCATTCTTGACCTTTGTGTTCTCACATTTTGCCTCTTCATATGGAAGATGCCAGATTTGAGCATTTCTCATTCGGACTTTATGGACTCATTTCAAACTCCAAACCGACCATCTTCTGCTCAGGAAGACTCACTCCACGAGTATTCCGTTTTCTCCACTTCACTCTTCACCTAATCGATCAATCCACTATTCAAGATTGACTCTACACTTGAACTGTCATTTGGGACTCAATCATTCTTGAAGACTAATCTAGTGTAGTTTACGCTTGCAGAAACCAATAAATTGCACTAGATGCACCTAAGGGAAAGGGTTCCATGGCTGAGTAGACAAGGATCAGCAATACCATGTTAGCCTCTATTTATGCCATTCAGGCTCAGTTGACAGAACATGCTGACTTTCAAGCGGGATTGAGAGATATGATTCTCAAGCTTAGGCAAGATAGGAGAGACGAGGATAGAAACCCTGGGGAGATGGGAATGGGGGAGATGAGCTTGTAGAGACAGTGGCTAAGATCTCACTTAGAGAATCCAATAATCCAGTAGCATGATAGACAATAAATGGATTCAGATTCCTGTGATTCATGGGCATTTTGAGATTAAGCCCCCTATGATACTTTTACACCCCATATTCCATAGAAATATCAATGAAGAACCTTATGTATACCTCCAATAGTTTGATCGCATATGAAGCATGATCCATTACCCTAACATCCCGTTAGAGGTGCTAAAGATGATGACATTTCCTTTTATCTTGATGGACAAGGCCCTATATTGGGTAAATCATTTAGGAAAAGTTGTCACTACATGGGAAGAGTTGAGGTTTGCTTTTCTAAGAAAATACTACCCACTTGGACACCTCAACCAAATGTGATCACTGATAGCAAACTTCTCCCAAATGTCCCATGAACCAACTCACAAGGTATGGGAATGATTCAAATATTTAACAGAGATGTGCCCCCTTTACGATATTCTAAAGACAAGCCTTGTGTAAAACTTCCTTGGGGGCTTGAGTCATGAGAAACAGAAGATGGTAGATGCCTCTTATGAGGGGAGTCATTTCAAAAAGGATGAAGATGACCTATATCAGATTTTAGAGGAGATGGCAGAGACCTCTACAGCTCTTTTTTCTTCACGTGCTTTTCAGAAGCATCATGTACCTTCTCCTACAACACCCCTCAAGGCCGTCAACATGATGGCATCATATTAAGTGGATAGGGTGGATAGTTATGATATGACCATTATAGGCAATCACCTATCCAAAGTGGACATAATTTAAAAACGGTCAAAGGAGTTGGAGAAGCTCCAAGTGATCGAACAGAGGACAAAGAACCTAGATAAGCTGGATGAGATAACAAAGCATTTGGAACTTCTTGTATGTACTATTACCTCATGAGAGAGTACAAGTGCAGCAACCAACACTTCTGCTCATGTGCAAACTTCATCCACTTCCACCCAGCAAAGTACCGGAGGACCATCCACAGTTTAGCATGTTTACTACATGCAGACCCCTGACCAGGTCCAGTAGCGTTCACAGTAGATTATATCGTACCAACAGGAGGGTCCATACATTCCTGTGCAACAGTGTCCACCTCCACCTATCATTCAAGAGGTATATGGTATCGGTTTCGACCGAGAGCGCAATCAGCCTCGTCTGTCAGGGCAAGGCCAGTTGAGTTCCCAACAGGGTTAGAGACTCGCCCACTGATTTTAGGGAGCAACGGTACTAGCACTAGCAGTTCCAACCTCCATTCTAGTCTCCACATCACTTCCACAACTGGAGTCACGGCAAATAGCACATGCAGTCTGCATATTTTCCACGGTCTTATTACTAGCAGCAGTCTGCATCGTTTCGATAATATTCACATGCTCCTCCTCCTTATTTCTAGCAGTATGGATACCAACAACCTCCTCACTGCCAATCTCATCGACATCTTGCCATTGAGCATCCAGAGACACATTCGGTGAATCCCGCACTTGATTATTTAACACTATTGATGAAGAATATGCATGATCTTACTTAGAGGCTTGACGACCTGACCACCACAAAGACACTGATCCCAGCACATGTCGAAACCAATCCCAACAACTTCAGATGCAAGGAGCAGGTACCCTATGATCCATCCACACCCAAGACATGTATGACCCTTGATTTTACATGTTTATCTGATGCCATTCATCTCAGGAGCATTAGCAGATTGCAATTACCTTCAAAATTGTTAGGATTGGGGGATCTAGCTAGTGAGAGAACTTTACCTTCCACATCATCTTATTCACCATCAATGCAGAGACCCTGTTGGAAATGCGAGCCCACGGCGAGCCATTATGCAATAAATGTTGTTGCAATTCACTCCTTGATCTGAAATGAAGAATACATAATTTGCATAATAGGTCCCTTAGTGCAATTAGGGTTATGTACCATGGCCATCTTAATAATCATACAGCTGTTGATTCAATTATTGAATCATAGAGGCTGGTGCTTAGATGAATATCTAATGAGTTAGATTGAGGACTCATCAAGCACCGTCAAATTATTATTAAGAGATGATCTCCAGCCTGAGTAGGAGATGGCAATCCTATCTCATTTAGGTTGATATCTGACCGACCTCTTGATGCAGGTCCTCTGCATAGGAATAGAGATTCGGAGGTGTCAGATTAGTTAGGTCAAAGAGTTGACTTAACGAGATCGAGATAACCAAAGTCCTATATCATATGCTGTCATGATATAGGCACACATCCTCTGACCGGAGACAGATGTGTTACTATATGTCTGAGTATGTACATTTGGCAGACCAATAGGTTGATGGCCTAATCAAGGTCTATACACCGGCGCGCTAGTGTGCATATAAGGGCATATGAGTAATACGATCTCTCAAAGGGATCATACAGGTTCACTACTGAACCGGAAGACATGAGCTCACTCATGAGATATTGGGAAGAATCAAATTCCGTGCGCACGGTCGTCTCGCTTTGGAAGCTTGACTGAATTTGTTGGTTTGATATATACTTTTGAAAGTATATGATCAAGACCTAGGTATGATATATGCTTTTGGAAAGTATATGATCAATACCGACTCCCAATGATCGAATGAGAAACTTACTGATAAAACCCTGAAGTAGACAGTATAAAGTTGATCTAATACTTCGGGTTTAATCCGAGTCTTCCAGTATGCAGGATGTACAGGTATTGGGAATACCTAAGGGTGATGTGATCATAAACGATTGTATAACCATGACGCTTCCATTCCTAGGGAGTGATGAAACGGGTATGGATTTTAGTGACTCCTCTCAGTAGAGAAGTAATCTGATCTTAGTCCAAATGTTGGACATTGATCTGAATGTGATTCAGATTCAATGAGAAGATTAGATTTGCGGTCTTGATTTAATCAAGCATCTATGGGAGGCCCGAGATCTGGATTTGAGATGTGATCTCAATATCCATGTCACTATACGTGGAACAATACAATCGCCCTGTCCTTATCTCCAAGTATTCGCGGAGAAAGCGCATTATCCTTGAAAGAGTTCATGGATAATTCTATTGTTGATATATGTATCCGAGCATTGAGAAAATGGATGATTAAATGTGATTTAGTTATCATGAATAATATGAATTTGATTCATATTATAAGGAGACTTATCTTAGATAATTAAATGTGATTTGATTATCAAAGATGTAAATAATGTGAATGTGATTCATATTATTTGAGCACAAGAGAATAAGTTATCTAATATAATTAAATGTGATTTAATTATTATGGATACGAATAATGTGGATAGTAATATCCAATTATTCATAATATATTATAAATGTGATTTATAATGTATTAGAGAGAGTTAAATATAATTTATATTAGTAGATTAATTATTAATGTGTATTGGATACACATTGTCTAATTAATTGAAAATGTAAATTACATTTTGTTTTGGGTTGTGAATATGATTCACAATATTCCAATGTCAAGATTGCAATATTCCCAAATTTAATTGAGAATTATTTTGGTGAATAAAAATCCCAACAAATAGTTGTTGGAAAATAAGTAGAGAGAAAATCAAGGAGATATGCAATCTCATGGGAATCCATGAGATTGCTTTCCAAAGAGGAAGGTGTATCTCCCTTATTTTCTCTCTCTCTATTTGTGTGGTTTAATTTGGTATTATATTTATTTGATTTATCAAATATATTTAATCAAAATTAAATCACAAGTTGTTGGCTTTTACCAACAACAATCTTGACCATTGGATTGTCATAAATCAATCTCATCCATTGATTTTATATGACACATGGATTGAGATCCATGAATCCCAAAACCCTATAAATAGAGAGGCATTCTTGACTCTCTCTTTACACACAATGCTTGAGAAGCATCTCTCTCTCTCTCTTTCTCTCTAGAGGTCAGCCCTCTCTCTCCCTCTCATGGCCGTCCACCATGGATGCCATGGAGAGGTTCTTCATCGCCGCGGCATCGTCGTTATGTTGCACGTTCTTCTGCTCGTGGATCTCCGTCTCCTTCGGTGCGCCCCGCTCGTGAAGAAGACGTCGGATCTCGTGTGTCGAGATCAGGAGATCCGCCGCTTGGATCATCAACATGGATTGCGAGAAGCACGCGATTCATCCCCGCGCTCGCAAGCGTCTCCTCCGTCGGATCGGACTTGAGACAGGAGGTCTCTTCGTTTAGAGACTCGATCGCAACCACGCTTCAAGAGGTAATCCTATTACTTGTTTGTGGTTTAGATGAAATGATCCGAGAAGTGTTCTTGGATCATGTGGTTTCGTCGTGAGAAAAATTTTTAAATTCCGCTGCATCGAGCAACTAGTCCGACTAGTCGCTCCTTGTCGTATTCGATACGACGAACACGCTTCCGTGATGCGCTTGAGGATCAAATCATATCCTTCAAGTGGTATCAGAGCCTTAGGTCGACGGTTTCGAATAGTGATTCGTTAACCAAGGACGACTTGGGTTCGCTAAGGTCGCGAAAGTTTTCATCGCATTTGATTTCGCAGATCTGTTTAGTAAATAAATTCGGCACTGTTTAAATTGTTTAAACACGAATTTTATACTTGGATTATGTTCCCCATTAAATAAGGAAACCATAGGATCTGAGTTTGCGTAAATCGGATTTCGTATGCTCGAGATATGGTCGTTTTAATGAACATGTATGCACTGTTGCGGGAACTATGAATCTGAACGTGATTAAAATGTTAATTACTGTTTAGATGCCTCGAAATGCGTGAAACATCACTTAAGTTCTGTCCTAAATCAAATTAGCAAACTTTAGAAATTGACTTTGCTTAATTTGGATTTAATATGATTGCGATATGTCAATTTTAGTAAGTAGGGGTCACTGCTGAAATTGCTTTCCTAATCTAGAACCAAGTGATTGTCAATTAGTGAAATTAATTGTTAATTTCGTGAAATAATCTTGAAAAATATTTGTGAAATAATGAAACATGATTATTTGCCTAATTGACTTGGCCCCAACCAATTAGTTGATTAGATTTGATCTAAACTATAATTGGAATTACAATCATCAAACTTCTTGCTTGAATAGGACTCGGGAATTTGCCTAGCAAATTTCCTTATAATCAAAATTGTTTTGATTACTATATGGTATAATTTCGGTTGAAGAACCGATGATCATCTCAAGTACAAAATAATCAATTTGGCATTATCCTTTCCCGAGGTGGATATGGTGTCTAGTCGGGGATCGCTGGGTCAGCGGGTTGCAACGTATGTGGTCCGCCCCACTCCCGCCGGTACTGGCCATGACAGCGGGTAGGGCCGGGATAATGTCCGAGGGATTATGATGTATTTTTCTAATTATTAAAATTCGAATTAATACGTACTTTGAGAATAATATCATATATGTATATTCAAGCATAAAATTAAGTTTGATTGATTAAATTGGATTGATAATTAATTTAATATGATTAAGTTAATTATGTCCAATTAAGAATACTCTAATATGATTAGAGTTAATAATTCCCTTGGAAGAATTAATTATATGAATGTGATTCATAGAAATTAATTTAATTTGAATAAGATATGGAGGATCACATAAGTGACATCCATGGTCTCCCGTCAAGGCGAAGAGTTTCGTCGCCAGATATTATATGTAGGAGACGCCTGTCCGAAGTGACAGCTCCTGCATATGATCCATTTGGATCGGGCTCGTCGCTTCTCGAAAGAGTAAGGACGTATGCGTAGTGACCCCAATATCGGGTCCTCATATTATTGGGACGATATTGGATTGCGCATAGCGAGTTGTATTCCTGTTGACGGTTGGTTCAATTAATGACGGGTCAACATCACCTTAGGGGTGGTGGGCCCGGGTATTAAAGACCAAATTGGGAGATGCAAGTTGGACTTGCAAGGCGGAATGTGTTCCCGCTTCTTTTTATCCAAGTTGTAGGTTCTCATATTATTGGGATGCAACAAAGATAAGGAAGGAGATCCCAGATCTTGCTTGAGATATTATGGTAAGTATATCTCTTACATTGAAAGTGATTGAGGGAATGAACTTTCATTGTTGACATGGCAAGACAACTTTGATATAAAATTCCTAAATCAAAGTAAATTATATATTTATATATATATTTATGCAAATTACTTATTTCAGATAATCCTTCATTAAACCCACTCAATGTTATACTCATTAATAACCAGTAGAATATCATGGATTGGACCCTTGATCCAGATATTGTACTTGCAATTGGACACACAATGTATGTGGTTGCAATGTGCAAGTTTCCTCATAACAATGAGAAGTGATAATTAAATAGACAATAGGACTAAAACCCTAGGGTTTGTATGTCTCTATAAGTCTTGATCTTATCGAATGTACTTTTGGAGTGACATGTCGATGATGATCGTAATTATCAAATTAATCCTTATAAAATCATAAAGATATTCTGGCATACATATGTGCTCATGACATTTAATCATGAATGACATGGTTCTCTACATTATAGCTCTATTAGAGATAATGTATTCAAATTGTTTGAATACCTACCTGAATCGATGCTTCAAAGAGTTTAGATGGATGTAGATGATGAGTGTCATCATTCTACTGTCTATACTCTAGTCATTCATGAAGCTTCATAATATTCATATTATATGAACTTAAATGAATCTTGTATATATGTTGAAATACTCTTATATTGAAATTTTTGATTTTAACATAAGAGATCCTTGGTCTTGAGCAAAGGTTGCTTATAGACAAAGGGAGCGCAGTGGAAGCATGGGTTGGACCCAAGTAAGAGGTATAGTCAAAGAGTTGATTGTACTTCTGTGACTTCCATATGACATCCAAAGAGTTGGATGAATGCCAATACTGCAATAAGTTGATGTGTTGATAGTATGACTATCAAGTCTGTCTAGAATCCTCAGAAAAGGACTCGGATGGAGCATCAGTATAATCTACATATAATCATTGAAATTGACTTACTTATTTGATAAGGTAAAGTCAAATAATTGTATCTCAATCTTCTAATAACACTTGCAATTGGTTGCATATGTATTAGAATATTAGAAATTTGATCTTAAGATTTATTGATCATCCATGTTGAAAGTGATGCAAGTGTTGCAACAGTTTCCATGAGATCAATAGACTTCATATTTTCAGTGGGAGCCCTTAGTCTTAGAGAATGTCTCTATGACCTAGATATTAGAATACACTATTGTTTATTTCTAATTGTTGGATATAAACATGAATTCTGTAATAAATCTATCATAAAGAGTTATGATGGAAATATTTCAGATAGTAATCTAAAATCTAGTGGACTCTATTAAATTAGAAAATTATTGAATGGTTCATTAAAATTTCTAATACTGAAAATTAAACCTTTAAAGATCAATAGGAGGATAAAGATCATGTGACAATGATCTAACATAATGTTTTGGACATATATCTGTTGATGAGATCAATGGACAAGTAAGAGATGAAACTTTAGAATGTCTAAAATTTCAAAACTTGCATACTTATGAATATTATATTAAAAGAAAATGTCCAATACACCCTTCTTCTTGGGAAAGGTGCAAGATGTCAAGGTATTAAGGATCTCATACATATTGATGTATGCAGATCATCTATATCATAGTGAACATTATGGATATGTGATATCTGTTAATGATTATGTATGATATGAGATTTCTTCTCTTCACCTAAGAAACCTTTGAAATGTTCAAAGATTTCGTAATTTTGGTTTAGATACAAAGTTTGAAGGAAGATGAAATGAATTTGATCTAACCATGGTAGCCTGTACCTATTAGATGAATTCAAGGAATACCTTATGGAGATATGAACATCATTCCTATCTCAATCCTCCTAATGAACCTTAACTCAATAGAGTTGTAGGGAGATGCAATTGATCATGTGTGACATGATTTGATCAATGATTAATCTTAGCATTATTATCTCTTAGTTTCCAGGTATATATATGTGGTAGAGACTGCATTTTATATACTTAATAAGGTTCCATGCAAGTAAGCTGGAATCTAGCACTAGAGAGTGCTACTTCATTAGGAAAATAAAGGATGGTATTGGATACCTACTTTATGACCTTGAGATTCTTAAAAAAAATCTCATCTGTGAGAATATGATTCTTATAGGATGACTCTCTTGAGAATCAAGATGAAAATGAAGTGAAGGAACTCATTTAATCTTGAAAAGATAATGAGGCTCCTGATATTGGAAACTGAAAGGACAATTAAAGATGAAACACTAATACCTCTTCAAATAAGTTTGAGGATGGATTCCATGTGTTAGTTAAATCTAAAAATGATCGGACTTCATGTGATGAAGCTCCTGAGGATCATGACATGGAAAGATGGATGTTAGCAATAAAAGTCTATTGTAGACTTCATATACAAGTGTCGTATATGGACCCTCGAGGATCCACCTATATGGGTCAGACCCATTAAGGTGTAAATGGATCTTCAAGAGAAAGAGGGAACCTGATGAGAAGGTATAGACCTTCAAAGCACGGTTCGTAGCCATGAGCTACACACCGAAGAGAAGGCATCGCTTGCGATAAGACTTGCTCTCCAGTGACCTTGCTTTAACCCATCAGAATATTGCTAACTATAGCTACACAACTTTTCTATGACATCTTCATGGTGTGATTCAAGATTGCATTCCTCTATGAATGCCTCTCTGAGGATATTCATATGAAGTAGCCCCAGGGCTTCATGGTTGAGGAAAGCAAGGTGTGCTAGCTGAAGAACTCCATCTTTGGACTCAAATAAGTTTCTTGTAGTTGGAACATAAGATTTAATGAAATTATAAATGTTATGATTTCAAATAAAATCTTGATGAACCATGTGAAGCTTAGTGGGAGTGCCATTGTGTTCATCGTGCTTAATGTAGATATTATTCTAATCATATAAGAATAAATGATAACTGTTTTATAATTTGGTTGTTCCATACCTTGAGATACGATTTCAAGGATACCTCTTAGATCTTAATTCTGAAGTCGTTCAGAAGCAAAGAGAAGAGGGTATTGGGACTGTCGCATTAGTAGTACACCTTGGACTTATTCCATTTTCTGGAAAATTCCAAGAAAGGCTTCCCTCCCTTAAGATGTGGTAGTGACCTGTCTAGAGGGATAGCACCTCAAAGAGTTGAGGAAGTGAATGCTAGAACTGCTTGCACTTGTGCATTAGTTATGAGAAGCTGAATGTATGCTAGATGTGTACAAGAACCAGATGTATACCATGTAGTGGGAGTAGTAAACTGTTACTAATCCTACTATGGAGATAAAACACTTGATTGCAGTAATAACAATATCTTCAAAAATGATGAAACTTAGAGATAGTGATCTCAAAGTCTTATCTTCAAAAGTTTAAGACCTTGTAGATAGTGATCTATGATGGTCTTAACTGTAGATACCTTAGGAGATAGAGATCTCCAGGAATGAAGGTATTCTGATAAGGATTATGGGAATACTGGTTATGATAATTAATAAGATGTAGTGTCAAGGACACTATAATCAACAAAATTGAGTATCGGTTGCATGAGATGCAACATTCGCATTGGATGCGAGCACTGTTACTAGGAGATATGCAATTGCCGTAAAAGGACTTGGCGTAGTCTCTTGGGAACGGAGTGACTGATCAGCTTACCTAGCTATTTTTTAAATAGCCGATGATTGTCACATGAGTGTGGGTTTAAATGATTAGCCCATTAATGGCTCTTTGGGCTAGTGGGAGATTGTTGGAAATGCGAGCCCACGGCGAGCCATTATGCAATAAATGTTGTTGCAATTCACTCCTTGATCTGAAATGAAGAATACATAATTTGCATAATAGGCCCCTTAGTGCAATTAGGGTTATGTACCATGGCCATCTTAATAATCATACAGCTGTTGATTCAATTATTGAATCATAGAGGCTGGTGCTTAGATGAATATCTAATGAGTTAGATTGAGGACTCATCAAGCACCGTCAAATTATTATTAAGAGATGATCTCCAGCCTGAGTAGGAGATGGCAATCCTATCTCATTTAGGTTGATATCTGACCGACCTCTTGATGCAGGTCCTCTGCATAGGAATAGAGATTCGGAGGTGTCAGATTAGTTAGGTCAAAGAGTTGACTTAACGAGATCGAGATAACCAAAGTCCTATATCATATGCTGTCATGATATAGGCACACATCCTCTGACCGGAGACAGATGTGTTACTATATGTCTGAGTATGTACATTTGGCAGACCAATAGGTTGATGGCCTAATCAAGGTCTATACACCGGCGCGCTGGTGTGCATATAAGGGCATATGAGTAATACGATCTCTCAAAGGGATCATACAGGTTCACTACTGAACCGGAAGACATGAGCTCACTCATGAGATATTGGGAAGAATCAAATTCCGTGCGCACGGTCGTCTCGCTTTGGAAGCTTGACTGAATTTGTTGGTTTGATATATACTTTTGAAAGTATATGATCAAGACCTAGGTATGATATATGCTTTTGGAAAGTATATGATCAATACCGACTCCCAATGATCGAATGAGAAACTTACTGATAAAACCCTGAAGTAGACAGTATAAAGTTGATATAATACTTCGGGTTTAATCTGAGTCTTCCAGTATGCAGGATGTACAGGTATTGGGAATACCTAAGGGTGATGTGATCATAAACGATTGTATAACCATGACGCTTCCATTCCTAGGGAGTGATGAAACGGGTATGGATTTTAGTGACTCCTCTCAGTAGAGAAGTAATCTGATCTTAGTCCAAATGTTGGACATTGATCTGAATGTGATTCAGATTCAATGAGAAGATTAGATTTGCGGTCTTGATTTAATCAAGCATCTATGGGAGGCCCGAGATCTGGATTTGAGATGTGATCTCAATATCCATGTCACTATACGTGGAACAATACAATCGCCCTGTCCTTATCTCCAAGTATTCGCGGAGAAAGCGCATTATCCTTGAAAGAGTTCATGGATAATTCTATTGTTGATATATGTATCCGAGCATTGAGAAAATGGATGATTAAATGTGATTTAGTTATCATGAATAATATGAATTTGATTCATATTATAAGGAGACTTATCTTAGATAATTAAATGTGATTTGATTATCAAAGATGTAAATAATGTGAATGTGATTCATATTATTTGAGCACAAGAGAATAAGTTATCCAATATAATTAAATGTGATTTAATTATTATGGATACGAATAATGTGGATAGTAATATCCAATTATTCATAATATATTATAAATGTGATTTATAATGTATTAGAGAGAGTTAAATATAATTTATATTAGTAGATTAATTATTAATGTGTATTGGATACACATTGTCTAATTAATTGAAAATGTAAATTACATTTTGTTTTGGGTTGTGAATATGATTCACAATATTCCAATGTCAAGATTGCAATATTCCCAAATTTAATTGAGAATTATTTTGGTGAATAAAAATCCCAACAAATAGTTGTTGGAAAATAAGTAGAGAGAAAATCAAGGAGATATGCAATCTCATGGGAATCCATGAGATTGCCCTCCAAAGAGGAAGGTGTATCTCCCTTATTTTCTCTCTCTCTATTTGTGTGGTTTAATTTGGTATTATATTTATTTGATTTATCAAATATATTTAATCAAAATTAAATCACAAGTTGTTGGCTTTTACCAACAACAATCTTGACCATTGGATTGTCATAAATCAATCTCATCCATTGATTTTATATGACACATGGATTGAGATCCATGGATCCCAAAACCCTATAAATAGAGAGGCATTCTTGACTCTCTCTTTACACACAATGCTTGAGAAGCATCTCTCTCTCTCTTTCTCTCTAGAGGTCAGCCCTCTCTCTCCCTCTCATGGCCGTCCACCATGGATGCCATGGAGAGGTTCTTCATCGCCGCGGCATCGTCGTTATGCTGCACGTTCTTCTGCTCGTGGATCTCCGTCTCCTTCGGTGCGCCCCGCTCGTGAAGAAGACGTCGGATCTCGTGTGTCGAGATCAGGAGATCCGCCGCTTGGATCATCAACATGGATTGCGAGAAGCACGCGGTTCATCCCCGCGCTCGCAAGCGTCTCCTCCGTCGGATCGGACTTGAGACAGGAGGTCTCTTCGTTTAGAGATTCGATCGCAACCACGCTTCAAGAGGTAATCCTATTACTTGTTTGTGGTTTAGATGAAATGATCCGAGAAGTGTTCTTGGATCATGTGGTTTCGTCGTGAGAAAAATTTTTAAATTCCGCTGCATCGAGCAACTAGTCCGACTAGTCGCTCCTTGTCGTATTCGATACGACGAACACGCTTCCGTGATGCGCTTGAGGATCAAACCATATCCTTCAGACCCAGTGTAGCAGAACTTGAGCATGGAGTTTCACCATCTTAATCTTCACCACCACCACCTTTTAGAGAGAGATGCAATTCACCATCAACAGAGAGGGAGAACACACCAGCTGTGAATTCTTCTCTTCCACCAACAAAAATAGCTTGTCCTATTTTTGATTTTATTTTTCTACCCTCATTTTGGATAACACTATATAGAGTGATTCTGTTGTCCAATTGTACATGAGGATACTATTTTGAATAATGGAATTGAGCATTTGAATGTCTCTTCTGATTTTGTGTCAAAACCAAGTAAACCAGAAAAATAAAAACAACCCTATGTGATCCTGGAGTGGTAGAGATCTTACAGAACATCTTTCTAGAGATTCCACTCCTTAAGGCCATGGACTACATGCCTGCAGTTAAAAACGGAATGAAAGAAGCATGTACTCAAAAGTGTTAAACGAAGTAGAATAGATGAAAGAAGACAAAAAAGCACATCTTTACCATAGCCCCAGTTCACGCCAACAGCAACCTCATGCTCAAAAAGAAAGATATGGGAGCACCTCACATTCGCTGCCACATATTTGATCAAGAATTTGATCGCACTCTTCTCGATAGCAGTTCCTCTATTAATCTCATGTCATCCTCTCTAGTCATTGAGTTTGGGTTAGGACCTATAAGATTGACCTAGATGATCCTTCAGTTTGCTGATAGATCGATCAAGAGGCCAAGGGAAATTTTAGAGGACGTTATTGTAATGATGCAGGGAATGACATTCCATGTTGATTTTGTTGTCATGGATATGGACACACCTGCACCATTACTTCATACCCCGATCATACTAGGTCGACCGTTCCTCTGAACGACCGAAGCGGTAGTTGATTACGGTACTGGAGATATCATCTTTCACTCTCGTAGTGACAAGGTGAAAATTGAGATGATCCCCGATCCTATGCCATCATCGCCACCATCAGCTACAGATGAGAGAGAGCTAGTTACACTAGTTCTAGAGGACTGTGATTTTCTTGCCGAGTTTAGAGAGACAAATCTGTTTACTGATTTCAAGGATACCAGGAGTTCCGTTCTCAGAAGGACCTTCTGGAAAGCACAGTCGACATGATTTCCCTTGTTGATTTTATTGATGTGTTTGTTGATGGGCAATTTGATCTGATTTTTGAGGATCAGTATGAGAGATTTAAGGTATATTCTGATATTCCATTGAGACACCATTCTGAGATTTTTGCTGATATACCTCCAATTGAGAAATATGAGCCCTTTATTAATGAGATTACATAGATTTCTAAACATCTTGATGAACCATCCCTTTCTTAACAGAGATCATTCGTTGCAGATCATTCTGAGAGTTAATATGTTGAGCCGATAGTAGCCACGGTAGACAATTCACAGAGTAGAGATCATATACCTTCTACCAGTGTAGTTACAGAGGTTATTGCAGAGCTGATTTATACCCCACTTGAGCTCAAGATTTACCATCAACGTTAAAATATGCCTTCCTTATGGGTCCCCCACAAATGTTTCTGATCATCCTCAGCTCACATTTGATCGATCATCAAGAATCTCGCATGCTAGAGGTTCTTGAGAGAAACTGCAAGGCCATTAGATAGAATATTTCATATCTCAGTGGGATTAGTCCAGCTTTGTGCTCGCATCAAACCTGCTCAGAGGATGACTGTAAACCCTCCCGTGAGTCTCAACACCATCTCAATCCGAATCTAAGGGAGGTTGTCAAGAAAGAGACCAAGAAATGGTGTGATGCTAGCTTTATTTATCTCATTTCAAATTCCAAGTAGGTTAGTCCTTTTCATGTGGTATCGAAGAAATCCGGGATTACCATTGTGAATAATGACCGTGGTGAGGAGATTCCGACCCATGTACCTACTTAATGGCATGTCTATGTAGATTACCGATGCTTGAATTCAGATACCAAGAAGGATCACTTTCCCCTTCCCTTTATTTATTAGATTATTGGGAGGTCGGCAGGGAAAGAGTTCTTTTGTTTCTTGGATAGGTACTCGGGGTATAAAAAAGTCGCTATCGCTCCTGAGGATCATGAGAAAACTACTTTCACTTGTTCATTTGGCACCTACGCCTTTATATGAATGCCCTTTGGATTGTGTAACACCTCTGCTACATTTCAAAGGTGTGTGTTGGCTATTTTTGCCAACAGGTTCGTAGTTTTCTAAAGGTCTGCATGGATGATTTCTCAGTCTACAAGTTTAGTTTTGACACATGACTTGCTAATTTAGATCGAGTCCTTCAATGTTGTTGCGAGGTAAATCTAGTGCTCTCATAGAGGAAGAGTAATTTTATGGTGACTAATGGGATTTTATTGGGCCATGTCATCTCCAAACATGGTATGGAGGCTGACCTGACTAAGATCGATATGATATCC
This sequence comes from Ottelia alismoides, assembly GCA_037367405.1. Classification (NCBI taxonomy): domain Eukaryota; kingdom Viridiplantae; phylum Streptophyta; class Magnoliopsida; order Alismatales; family Hydrocharitaceae; genus Ottelia; species Ottelia alismoides. The sequence continues at coordinate 461,265 of JAZKJV010004280.1, read as the reverse complement.
AAGCTAGAGCCACCGCAGAGTTTGAAGAAGTTGAGGTCATTTTTGGGACATGTTGGATTCTATAGTGATTCATTAAGGACTTTAGAAAGATCGCTAGTCCTTTGACTGTGTTTCTATGCAAGGAGAGTGAGTTTGTTGTTGATGTGAAATTCCTCCTTGCATTCCATCAGATGAAAGACATGTCTACTAGTGCTCATATCCTACAACCACAAGATTGGTCTCTCCCATTTAAGATCTTGACGGACGAAACATATTTTGCTGTTGGAGATGTTTTTACGATGGAGAAGGGATGGGATAACTTTTGTTATACATTATGCTATCAAGACTTCGGATGCGGCACATCGAAATTACAAAGTCTCAAAGAAGGAGATGTTAGCTATTGTGTTTGGATTAGAGAAGTTCAGATCTTACCTTGTTGGTTCGCATGTTATTGTGTACATGGATCACACTGCCATATGGTACTTACAAGAAAAGAAGGATGCCAAACCACACCATATCAGACGGATCTTTCTTCTCAAGGAATTTGATTTGGAGATTCGAGATAAACTTGTTGTAAAGAATGTTGTGGCAGATCACCTTTCCCGCATTACAAATATAGAAACTTCTGAGCAGAGTATGATCCCTATTTCAGAGACCTTTTCAGATGAGACCATTTTGTGTGTGGACTCACTCTCATGGTATGTTGATATTGTGAACTATCTTGTCTCCAAGGAAGTTCCACACGATTGGCCGAAGTACAAGGTAGATAGATTCCTGCTAGAGATACATTTTTACTAATGGAAGGATCAGTACCGATTTCGTGAGGGTGGGGATTGTATCTTGAGAAGGTACATTCCTCTTGCATTCTTCAAGAGGAATGCACCAACGTTCTTGAGTAGTGTCTCAAATTAGAGTCTGGTGGGAATCATTCGGGGAAGCGCACAGCAGCAAAGATTTTACAGAGCGGCCTATGGTGGACAGTATTATTAAGGATGCTACAGAGTATGTTCGAGGTTGTATTGATTGTCAGAAGATGGGAGGAACTGTTTGTTCCAAAGATTCCATGCCCTTGATATATATACATATTTCTAATATTTGTTATGCGTAGGGCATAAACTTCTTAGTCTCGTTTCCTGTAAGATAGGGATTTCAATACGACCGGCTTGTCGTCGATTACGTTTGTCGAAGGGTGGAGGCTATTCTCACCCGAGTCGCTTATAGTCATATGATGTGTGCCTTTCACAAGGAACATGTTATTGTGTGGTTTCGGATCCTCAAGACACTCATTTTCGATGGGGGAAGCCATTTCATTAATAGAGAAGTCAAGAAGCATGTGAAGGAGTACACCATTGAGCATAGATATTGTCGCCTTACCACCCACAGAATAATGGCTTGTGTGAGATTTCAAATAGGGAGATCAAGACTATATTGCAAAAACTTCTACGTCGAGATAGGAAGAACTGATCCTAGATGCTCGACTCAGATCGATGGGCTTATCAGACGACGTACAAGTCTCCATTGGGTATGTCTCCCAACATATTGATGTATGGAAAGCCTTACCACCTGCAAGTGAAATTAATTCACAAATCTTTATGGGCACTCCGTGTATGCAATTTGGACTCTGAGAAGACAAGAAAGAACATGATAATAGATCTGAACAAATTGTTGGAATTTTGAGATTTTGCACATGACAACTCACTCATGTATAAGGAGAAAGTTAAGCGTTGGCATGATAGACGCTTTAGAAGGAATACTTTCTCCCATGATCAAAAAGTTTGGTTGTTTGATGCTATGTTGAAGTTTTTTCCAGGAGAATTAAAAAGCGCATGGTCAGGATCTTTCATTGTGGGTTCTCATCTGACACACATCCATTTGTTGAGAATTGACAGTTGCTGAATCCATATCTAAATCATGATACATTCTTGTCCGTGGTTGATTCTATATATGTGGTATCATACGATGACTTTTTGACATCTTTTGTGTCTGATACATGAGCTGGTTTTCTCCTATAATATCCATTCATTTTGTTTGTTCTTCTCCCGTTTTTATCGTTCAACTCTATTCTGTGTGTATGCAATACTTAGGATATACTCTACTGATGAATATGCATTTCATCATCTTTATTCATTTATATTAGCTCAAAATTCCTTATACTACACATTTATATATTAATAAATCTATTTTCTTACTAACCTGCATCTGTGTGTAAATATTGTACATTTATTATTATTTTCATGTAAAATAAATAAATAAAGAAACAAAGGAAAATAAAAGAAAATAAAAGACGATATATATGTAATAAATATAGGATGACCTGAACCCCGAGAGAAGGTCAACTCTTGACCTGATCGATCAGGAATAAAGTAGGGTGAGATAGGATCCTTACTAAGAAAATCCCAAAAAATATTTTATAAATACTTTTCATTTTTTATTTTTGAACTTATTTAGTGTATATTCGTATAAAACTTACACTATTCTATTTTTCCATAAATTGACCTCAAAATAAATAATTTCTTAACAGAAGTTTGTAAATAAAAATGTTTTCTAAATAATAAAAATACTTGCAAAATAAAATCATGTATAGAATCAAAGTAACCACATTCGATAAAAGCTATAAAGTGACAATTGAAAAGACTAATTCCGGCTACATATGAACTCGAATTGAATCATACTCACTTCCATCATGTTCTAAATTAAATTATCTTTAAAATTGTAGCAGTTTCATATTTTTTGGAGTTACGATTTGAAAGACGGATTTCTGGAGCAGTTATTGTAATTTTATCACTTATTTATTATATTTATTGTATTTATATTTATTTTTATACATAATGTATTCTAAAATAATTGTAAATATTTTTTTAATAATTATATAAAATAAAAATAAAAATAAAAACAGATATATAAAACATAAAATAACATAAAATAACATTATTTCCTAATTTAACTATGTGTATAATGTACCATATGTATATATTATATGTATATAGTTAATTTTCTTAAATAACCAGCCCAAAAAATAAATAACTAAGTTTATTATTTAAATGAATAAAACGACAAAAAATATTTATTTATCTAATTAATTATGTAAATAATGAACCATATGTATATAATTTAATTAATTCTTTAATAAACCCACCATTAAGATGCCCTTTAAGTTGTTGGTATTAATAATTATTTAAATTAATATAATTTGAAAAATTATTTTATTCATTAATTTAAATAGTTTAATTTCACCATTAACATCTTTCCATATATTCCCTCTCCATTAATTCATTTTTGAAGTTCAAATTCTTTTCTATTTATTTGGCTTCTTCTACCCCATTCCAATTTGATCAATCTTTTGATGAGGGGAGCCTAATCCCCAAGAGCAATCTTATTCTAGAAAGGTGCCCAGCCCCGAGTCGTCCGGTTATAGCGAGTCGATCTTCATTGAGGTTGTCACGGCATTCATCTGCTCCCATGGTGAGATCCAAATCATTATTTTTCGTCTTTTATCTAGGTTAATTGTAGTAAAATTTGTAATTTTAATTTCATAGTTATTTTTTTATATTCATAATCTTAGCTAATCGTTCTTAAATGTTCATCATGATTTAATCAATCTCCAATTGCCAATCTCATGTCATTTCCCATTTTCTCATCACTTCATGTTCTATCTCTCACGATCTCTCACCTCCGGCCATGTATGGTGGCCGGAGACACTATTCCAATCCATCACCACCAACGAAACCCCACTCTCCCGATGAGTCTTATTTGATTTTTTTTGTACCGAGTCGTCGTACTCGAGTCGATTTTTATCCTATCTTATTTTAGGTACATGAATTTAAAAAAAGAGTTTAAAAAATATATCGTCTGTTGTTTAAAAAAATAATAAAAATATTATTGTTTGGGGGCGGCAGAATTCCCACCGTCGCCGACTATCTTTTGCCGCAGGAGCTTGACTCCATCCACCATCTCCACTGAGTGCAACCGGCAAGTCCCTATCCATTAAGAATCGCATCACCGTGAGAACTGGAGGCATGTGTTGCCTTGCCGCGAGGAGTAACCAGCCCGTCGATCGCCCCACTTATGGAGCTGCCTTCCAGATCCACCAACTCGCTCACATTGTCCTTCCACTAGCGATACCGCATCACCATCCACCGCGCCCTTCATCGGCGCCCGTGCGCCATCGCCTTGAGCGGTTCCAATCACCGACCTCTTGGAGTGACCACCTCCACTCTTGCTCGACGCCGCTCAACAGTCGCTAGGAGCACCTCCATCGCTTCTTTTTCCCACCGTCGTTCTGCCCTTAGATCGTAGATATACCGAGATTCATGCAAGCGGCCGTCCGTTGACAACCACCATCTCCTACCGTCGCCCAATGATTTGGGGGAAGAAAGGGGGTGGTACATCCTTTGATTTCGAGAAAAACTAAGGAAAAGATCGCCTCGCAATTCACGTGCACCATACGTGCACCATAGATTTTCTTAAGGAAAATGTTGCGGAGGCCCCCAATTGTTCCTAATAACTGCAATAAAGTCCTGCCTCCATTCAGTCACGTGTAACGCACACCCATCCTTATGTAATTTGCAAAATTTTTCTTGCATTTTAATTTATGTTATTTATTTATACTCAAACATTAAATAATTACAATTTAGTCCTATATTTCCCGACTTTAAATGTCATGCTTTTATCATTAAAATAAATATTAACTGTGCTCAATAAATTCTGCAAAAATCATGTTATCCTCCATTTGTGTGCATGTTCATTGTATATCTATTCATTGCATTTTATTTGCATTTGCTATTATTAAAATTCAAAAACATTGCATTTTTCACTGTTTGAAATTAGAAAATTCATAAAACTTCAAATATTGGTCCAAAAATCAAATTAAATAGAATAGTTTTCTTTCTCTATATTTTATTTACTATGCAAATTTCACACATTAAAGAATTTTAAAACCCAAAAAAACTGTAAAACACTAAAAATATTATAAAAATCATAGAAAATTGTAGCAAAATTATAAAAATTGTGATTTTGATTCTTGTGTGTAGATAATTTCTTATAGTTTTTATGAAAAAAAATACAATATTTTTAAATTTATTTTATATTTTTAAACAACAAAATATTCCTTCTTGTTCATTGTTTAGCATTATGTTGAGTTATCGATTTTAAAAAAATAAAACTTCAAAAATCCCATAAAAATCACTAAAAACACTATAAAAAATATAAATTACGAAAATGTTTTGACATTTCTAATCATTTCTACTATATTTTAAAAAAATAAAAATAGCCCTTCTTTATTTTTGTATATAAACTTTCTTTAGAAATTATACTTTTGAAAATTAAACATTTGCAAAACTAAAAACCACTAAAAAATAAAATATTAAAAAATGATAAATTAATAAATTAAAAAGGAAACCAAGCATAGTGTACATTAAGATTCCTTATTCTTCTCATTGATTTTTCAATTATTAGAATAACCCTCGGGATTTGTAGCCTTCCTGAATTCGATCTTGTTTGCTATACATGTAAATTAATTAGAAAATTCTCTTACTAGATTTTTTGTATTTATTTCAGGTTGAGTATGAAATAATTTTTTGTTTGATGCTTGATTGGATAGTGACGACACATGTGTATAATACATCTTTATAAAAACCTGAAAAAAACGATCCAACAAAATGGTGCTACTGCTGGGGAGGCACGATGAGGGTAGTTAGGTTTCTCTTTTCATATAATATTCTTGGTTGTAAATTTCTGCTTATATTTTTTCTACATTCTTTCATTATCATTGTGTTTATTCAAATTCATTTTTTCATGCTCATATTTTTATACTTATGTCTCTTACACATTCTTTCTTTCTACTTTCTTACAAGGGCCTGCAAAAGAAGGAGGCGATCTTAGGAGAGTCGAAGCACCCAAGTGAAGCAGAGGCCGAACTTTCTTCACCGACCGATAGGAGCGAGCATCGAGGAGGGCCGGAGCATGTTGAAGAGCAGACACTTTTAGCATAGATTTTATTATTATGAAAAAATCTTGTAATTTACTTGTAAATAATTTCGGTAGTTGTCCTTTTTCTTTTTCTTAGAGACACTTGGACATTATTATCGGGATCTTTTTCGTTAAGTGGCCGGTGGACTTGGGAGACCTCACCGATGTTTTCTTGCTATTTTTATCGCTTTTATTTTTATTTTTTTCTCGCAGATTTGTGTTTTCTGACTTAATTTTATTTTGATTTCTGTGAGTGAAGACCCTAGCCTTAGGTTTTATTTGGTTGAGTAAGGTAGTTATTAGGTCCAAAGTCCTAAAAGAATGTCCATTCCTATAGATCATTTAGACTTAGGAAAATAATAACTTGGTTCTTCCGAAATAGAAGTTACTGCTTAGGATGTTTCTAGCTTACATTTGCATATAGTTTAGTTTTATTTTTATGTGCATATCATACTACATGTAAAGTGTTGGCGACAAGGTACGCATCTCTAAACCCCTACATGCATCATTGTATTTAATGAAACATTGGCATTTCCGACTTCATTCCCTATTTCAACTCACATAATTTAAAAAAGATATTAGACACTCGTTAGGTGAATCATTGAAAATATCCAAAAAATGAAAATTTAAAAAAATTCAAAATTAGGACTGCTAATATTACTTGAACCCTTAAAATTATACGTAATTGATCCATATCATTGTTTTGGGGAGAGCAACCCCTTATTGTATTGGCATTTTATTTGCCACGTACACACTAAGGATTAGTGCCTCAATCCCAGGCCTGCGTACGTGTTTGTACAACTTTGTGTTTGATCACCAAACTTTAAAATTAACAAGATTAACAACCCATCTTTAACGATCATCATCAAGTTGAGTAGGCAAATATGGGGTTGCATTTTGTTTGTATGTGCATGGTATTGAGTTTGTTACATTCATTTTCTAAAGATAATTAGCAATCACCTTAAAAACTTATCATCACTCATGTTTTCCTTCCTTCCCACCCTTCACTCTGAGGGCCAAATGTTGTCCAACATTTCCCAAGCTCAGATCCCTTCACTCTGGCAGGTCAATGATCTCTTCGATCTTGACCAAGATATTTTTGAGCCTTATATTTCTGATCCATTGGACCATTTTTCTTTTACTTCGAGAGAGAACCCATTATCTTTGTGTGACAATTCATTTTCTTCATCAAATCATCCTGATTTATCACATCTCCCTGAGGGTTATCTGCGGGTGGTGTGCTCTCTATACTCGGTTTCACTCCCTTGTTGTGCATCCAATATGTCGGACCATGAGACTGAGTCTTCTAATTTTTTTGAGCTTGATCTTTCTTCTCTCCTTGACGACCCTCGTAGGGATGAGCCAACCCTTGAGTTATTCGATGTTATGCCTGATATCTCTCCATTACATGCATCGGACATCTACTATCTTATTGAGTCTATTGATCTTGACCTTCCAAACATTTTCGGGACGGTGATTGACGTGGAGTATTCCATGATTGATCCTTCTTTCTCCATGTTTCATTTTTTCAGCTCCACACATTCACTCCATGCTAATCTTGAGCCAAAGATCTCATTTGTGCTACTAGTGCCTGAGTTGACTTTCTCTTCTATTTACTCGATAGTAGACAATAGCGATAGTACGGTATTCGTATTACAGATGTCATCCTGAACCTTGATACTTCGTTGTCCTAGCCTTTGCGCCCAGCTAGGGGCGTAAACTCTAGTGCTTGTTGAGAGGCACCTCAACAATGTCTACCTTGTATATATGTGTTTCATCTTGATTTTCTTCTTCCTTCTTACATTTATCATTCACCTCTTTTTTGGGTATATCTGTGTGCTATACTTAGGATGTACTCTATCCTAAGTATATGGCAGGTGAATGATTAGAGTTGTTCAAATCCATCATGTTCATCACTCCTTTTGTTGCTTATACTTAGGGATACTCTACCATAAGTATAGGAGAAGTGATGTTGCTCATATGGTCTCTTTTGTGTTTCTATTCTTCTGATCTCTCGCTTGTCCCTCAACTTGTTGATATTCTATGCATAGGGCTATTCTACCAAACATATAGGGAGGAAAGATGGCTGTTGAGTCCGTCAATTTTTCCTTGGTTTTTCCCTTTTGTAAAGTCTTCTATACTTAATATTAATTAATCCTATGTGTCGGGGGGGGGGGGGGGGGTCACTGACTTCTATTCATTCATTTAGTTGTTCTTGTATAGTGTTCTTTTCACTCTTCTATACTTAGCATGAGTTATGTCTTCCTTTGCAGCTCTTTGGTCACTATGAGGACATAGTTCGATCAAAGTATAGGGAGTATTATATATATTGTATATATACTTTATCCATAACTCGTACTTTAAAATGGCTATATAAAATGTTATTATTTTTTTGCATATTGGGATATGTATAAAAATGCGTAAAATTCACATGTGTATATAGACTTTGGTCACCTTCCATCTTAAAAAAATTTAAAAAATGTGTCCTTTTATAAAAATATTGTATAATCTTTTTATATACTTGTATATATTTTACTAACCCTTTTTCTCTTAAAAAACCTCAAAGAAAATTGCTTTTGTATATATTTCTTGCATTTGCATGAACATTTTTCAGGATAATATTTACATTGAAACTAAGTCTGGAATAAAATTGAAGAATAGAGCTTAGTTGGACCTTAATCCACTTAATTTCAGAGGAACCCTATTGGAGTTAAGACTTTTATGGTCCTGGTGACTTAATTCTTTGAGTCCATAAGACTATGTTAACATGTCATTTTAAGTAGTCTAAGTAGAATATCTAACGACACACACATGATTCTTCTAGACCATGGCTTATCTTGGCGAAGCACTCTAAATGTAGCTCTTCATCGAGGAGATAGTTAGGAGGCAGAATCTTTTAACTTGGGGTAGTACACAGGTATGCAACAACTAGTGGGAATAAATGTCTTTCTGTAGGGAGGGTAGTGCATCTCAACATGATCAAGTAGCATTGAGGTCTAAAGACAGGATGTTGTGGGGTTGCAATAATGCTTCAAAAGAGGGACAGACTACTATCTCAAGAGGAAAAACTCATTATGTACATGCTACACCTTATATACATTAAAAAATGCATAATCTTCACAAGTGGACATGCATGATTGAAAGTAAAATGCATGCCAGAGTGTATATACAAATATAGAAAAAATAAGAAGAGCTTCAAAGCAAAATTTTTGTAATCTTATAGCTGGATGACTTGGCTACACTGGTCATGCATCTAAGTATAGGTAGCTACACCGGTTACCATCCATTCTTTTCTCCATCTCCTCTTCTTGAGTTGGTCGTACTTGAACTTAGAAGGGAATATCCCCGCTCCCCATGAAAGAGTTGGTAGACCGGTGGACTAGAGTTACCATGTTGAGAGAGGTTGTTTCTTTGCTACTTTCGAGATGGGGAGCTATATTTCACTTACACCATACAAGTAAAGATTCATAGTCATAAGAATTTATGTATATATACTTGTTCAGACCTGACTGTTGAGATGATCTGAATAGGAGTCTTATGGAACTTAAAGGTTGTTAGCTTTAAATCCATTTTCCATTAAGTTTCTACCACACTAATAAGCCAAATGTCTGACAGAGCTCCATACTACAACTTTATGAAGATAAGTTTAAAACTCAATATTGTCCAAATTTCTTTATTTTTTTCTTTCTTTTTCTTTTATTCACGTATTCGTTCAAATAATTATTTGATAAGGGACTACCAAAGGTAAAGCATAGAGGTGATGAATCTACATTTCATCATCTTTTTCATTTATTTTAGCTTAAAAACCCTTATCAAACACATGTATATATTAATAAATCCATATTCTTACTAACCTGCATATGTATGTAAATATTGTACATTTATTTTAATTTAACCTAAAATAAATAAATAAATTAAAAATTAATAAAATAAATATTGTATATATGTAATAGATACAGGTTGACCCGAACATCGAGAGAAGATCAAGACATGACCTGATCGATCTGGAATAAAATAGGGGAGATAGGGTCTTTAATCGGAAAATCCAATAAAATATTTTGTAAATACTTGTCATTCTTTATTTTGAATTTATTTAGTATATATTTGTATAAAACTTACACTATTTTATTTATCTACAAATTGATCTCAAATTAAATACTTTTATTAACATAAGTTGTAAATAAAATATTTTCTAAATAATAAAAATACTTGCTAAATAAGATAATGTTTATATTGAAAGTAACCACATTCGAAAAAAGGCCAATTCCAGGGTCCGTATGAACTCGAATTGAATCAAACTCACTTCCATCATATTCTAAATTAAACTTTAAAATGGCAGTAGTTTCATAATTTTTGGAGTTATGGTTTGAATGACGGTTTTCTGGGGTAGTTTTAACAATTTTACCACTTATTTGTTGTATTTATTTACTTATATTTATTTTTATACATAATATATTTTAAAACAACTGTAAATATTTTGTTTCAATAATTATTTAAAATAAATATAAAAATATAAAAATATAAAAATAAATATAACTGAAAATAACATAATTTCCTTATTAAACTATGTGTATAATGAATCATTGGTTTATATTATATGTATAAAATTAATTTCCTTAAATAACCACAACAAAAAATAAATAACTAATATTTATTATTTAAATTAATAAAATGACAAAAATAATTTATTTATTATGTAAATAATATACCATATGTATATAATTCAATTGATTTCTTTATTAACCCACCATTAAGGTGACTCTTTATGTTGTTGGTATTTATTATTTATTTTAAATAATATAATTTCAAAAGTTATTTTATTCATTAATTTATTTAATTTAGTTCCTCCATTAACATCTTTCCCTTTCTTCCCTATCCGTTAATTCACTTTTTGAAATTCAAACTTTTTTCTATTTATTTGGCTCCTTCTCCCTCCTTCCAATTTGATCAATCTTTTTGTAAGATGATCCTAATCTCCAAGAGTAATCTTGTGGTAGACAGGTGCCCAGTCTCCGAGCCATCCGGTGACAATGAGGTGATCTTTGTCGAGGCCATCACAACATTCATCTGCTCCCACGGTGAGATCCAAATCTTTATTATTCGTCTTTTATCTACATTAATTGTAGTGTAGTTTGTAATTTTAATTTCATAGTCATTATTTAGATTCGTAAACTAAGTCAATCATTCTCAATTGTTCATCACGATTAGATCGGCCTCCTATTACCGATCTCACAACAATTTCCAATTTCTCATCGCTTCATGTTGTATCTCTCACGATCTCTCACCTCGAACCACATACAGTGGCCGAAGACACGGTTCCAATCCATCACAAACGAATGAACCCCCCACGCTCACTGATTCTTATTTGATTTTTTGGATCGAGCTATCATGCTCGAGTCAGTTTTTATCATATTTTATTGCAGATACATTAATTTCAAAAAAAATTAAAAAAATATATATCATTTGTTGTTTAAACAAATAAAAAATTTCTTTTTGGGGGGTGACATAACTCTCGTCGTCACCGTCCATCTTTTGTTGTAGGAGCTTTGCTCCATCCGCCACTTCCACTGAGTGCAACTGGCAAGTCCCTCGCCATCCAGACTTGCGTCACCACGAGTGAAGGATACGGGAAGATGCTCAAGCACATCACGGAAGCGTGTGGATCACATCGAATGCGATCGGGAGCGTCTAGTCGCACTAGTTGCTCGATGCAGCGGAATATAAAAATTTTAAATGTGATGAGACCAAATTATCCAAGAACCTATCTCGGATCGTTTCATCTAAAACAATAGGTATAAGGGTCACCTCTTGAAGCATGGTTGCGATCAAGTCTCTAAAAGAAGAGACCTCCGATCTCAAATCCGATCCGACGGAGGAGACGCTTGCGAGCGCGTTGATATGACATGTCCTTCTCGCAATCCATGTTGATGATCCAAGTGGTGAATCTCCAGATCTCATAACACGAGATCCGACGTCTTCTTCACGGGCGAGGCGTACCAAAGGAGACAAAGATCCATGAGCGAATACTCCGATAGCATAACGATGATGCTGCGGCGATGGTGAATCTCTCAATGGATCCATGATGGACGGCCATAATGAGAGAGAGAGATGACGTGTAGAGAGAGAGAGAAGGAGAGAGCATAAGTTTACATTGTAAATGTGTGCCTCGAAGAGCAAGGGTTGCCTCTTCTTATATAGGATTTTGGGAGTCTATGGATCTCAATCCATGGACGATACACAATCAATGGTTGAGATTGATTTGTGCTTCTTTCAATGGATAAGATGATGTTGTAAAAATACAACAAAAATTGATTTAATTTGAAATAATTCATATCGATAAATCAACATAATTGATTCCAATTTAAATCGCATTTGACTAGAGAAGAGAAAATGAGAAGACTAAACCGATCCCCTAAAATTAGGAGGACGGCTACCATCATCTCATGACATCTCATTATCTCATGATATCTCCAAGATTTACAACAACAATTGTTGTATATATTTTTCACAAAAAAATAATTCACAACTATCTTGTGAAAAACTTCAATCAAGCCATTGAAATTATGTGAATCTCATTCACAACCCAAAACAAAATGTAATTATATTTTCAATTAATCATTCAATGTGAATCCAATTCACATTAATAATTAATCAACAAATATAAATCATAATTTTCTCTCGCTGATATATTATAAATCACATTTATAATATATTTGATTAATATGGATAGTTCTATCCACATTATTTATATCCGTGATAATTAAATCACATTTAATTATCTTGGATCTCTTTTCTCATGTGCCCAAATAATATGAATCACATTCACATTATTCACATCTTTGATAATTAAATAACATTTAATTATCTTAGATACCTCTCCTTGTAATATGAATCAAATTCATATTATTCATGATAATTAAATCACATTTAATTATCCATTTTTCTCAATGCTCGAATACATATATCAACAGTGAAATTATTCATGAACTCTTTCAAGGATAATGCGCTTTCTTTGCAGATACTTGGAGATAAAGACAGGGCGATTGTATTGTTCCACGTATAGTGACTTGGATATTCAGATCACATCTCAAATCCAGATCTTGCAGACCTCCCATAGATGCTTGATTTAATCAAGACCGCAAATCTTATCTTCTCATTGCATCTAAATCACATTCAGATCAATGTCCAACATTTGGACTAAGATCAGATTATTTCTCTATGAGAGGAGTCACTAAAATCCAGACATGTTTCATCACTCCCTCGGAATGGAAGCGTCATGGTTATACAATCGTTTATGATCACATCACCCTCAGGTATTCCTAATACCTGTACATCTTGCATACTGGAAGATCCATAATAAATCCGAAGTATAAGATCAATTTTACATTGTCTACTTCAGATTTTTATCATCAAATTTCTCATTTGATCATTGGAGTCGGTATTGATCATATGCTTTCCAAAAGCATATATCATACCCAAGTGTTGATTATATACTCTGCCAAAAGTATATATCAAACCTACAAATTCATTCAAACTTCCAAAGCTAGACAACCGTGAACGAAATTTGATTCGTCCCAAAATCTCATGAGTGAGCTCATGTCTTTCGGTTCAGTGATGAACCTATATGATCCGATTGAGAGATCGTATTACTCATATGCCCTTATATGCACACCAGTGCGCCGGTGTATAGACCTTGATTAGGTCATCAACCTATAGGTCTGCCAAATGTAATACTCAGACATATAGTAAAACATTTGTCTCCGGTCAGAGGATGTGTGCCTATATCGTGACAGCATATGACTTAGTACTTTGGTTATCTCGATCTTGTTAAGTCAACTCTTTGACCTAACTAATCTGACACCTCCGAATCTCTATTCCCATGCAGAGGACGTGCATCAAGAGGGCGGTCAGATATCAGCCAAGTGAGAAAAGATTGCCATCTCCTACTCAAGTTGGAGATCATTTCTTAAAAATCATTTGACGGTACTTGCTGAGTCCTAAATCTAACTCTTTAGATATTCATCCATGCACTAGCCTCTATGATTCAATAATTGAATCAATAGATGTATGATCATCAAGATGGCCATGGTACATAATCCTAATTGTACTAAGGGACCTATAATGCAAATTATTTATTCTTCATTTCAGATCAGGGAATGGTATTCCCAATAACATTTATTGCATAATGGCTCGTTGTGGGCTCGCATGTCCAACAACGAGAATCGGAGGCATGTGTCACCATGCTGCCTGGACTTGCTAGCCCGTCAATCGCCGCCACGTATGGAACCTCCTTCAAGATCCACCACCTCGCATACACCGTCCTTTCACATGCGAGACGGCATTACCATACACCGCACCCTTCACCGACGCTCATGTGCCATCGCATGGAGTGGGTCCATCTGCCAACTGCTTGGAGCGACCTCCTCCACTCTTGCTCGACACCGCTCAACAATCTCTAGGAGCACCTCCATCGCTTCTTCGCCCAACTACATTCTGACCTCAGGCCAAAGATCCACTGAGCTTTGCGTGATCCACCGACCACTGACAATTGCTATCTCCTGCCATCGCCCAAATATTTGGGGGGATAAAGGGGTGGTGCCTCCTTTGATTTCGAGAAGAACGAAGGAACATATCGTCCCACCGTTTAACCTAAGAGGCGCACGTGCGCCACACGTGCACCCCAGATTTTTTTAAGGAAGAATATTTGGAGGCCCCTCGGTGTTTCTGAAAATTATAATAAACTCCCACCTCCATTCAGTAGCATACAACACATCCCATCCTTAGGAAATTTGTGAATTGTTTCTCGCATTTTATTTCCTATTTTTTATTTATACTCAAACATTGAATAATTACATTTTAGTCTTGTACTACCAGACTTTAAATTACATACTTTATCATTGAAATAAATATTATCTATGCTCAATATATTCAGCAAAAATCATGTTCTCGTCCTGTTTTGTGATTGCTAACTGTTTAATTTTTTATTGCTTTTTATTTAGATTTGTTATGATTAAAATTCAAAAACATCATATTTTTCATTGTTTGAAATTATAAAATTCAAGAAAATTTGAATATTGCGTCAAAAATTAAAATAAATTAGAATAGTTTTTTTATATTTTTTTCTGTGCAAATTTCACCCATTCAATATTTTTAAAACCCAAAAAAATTGTAAAACTCTAAAAATACTATAAAAATCATAGAAAATTGAAGAAATTATAAAAATTAGTGATTTTGCTTCTTGTTTGTAGACAATTTCTTATAGTTTTTATGAAAAAATTCCAATAATTTTTCAACTTATTTGATATTTTTTAAAAGCAAATTATTCCTACTTGTTCATTATTTAGCATTATTTTGAGTTTGTGATTTTTAGAAAATAAATAAAAACATAAAAAATCCTTCAAAAATCATGAAAAACATTAGAAAAAGTATGAAGCACGAAGACATTTTATTTTGACCTTTCTGGTTATTTTTACTATATTTTTGAAAATTTAAAAATAGCCCTTCTTTATTTTGTATATAAACTTTCTTCGGGAATTATATTTTTGAAAATTAAAAATTTTCAAAACTAAAAACCACTAAAAAAATTAGAAATATAAACTTATATAAATTATAAAAAAATAAAAAATAAATTAAAAAGAAACCAAGCATAGTGTACATTGAGGTTCCTTATTCTTTTCATTGATTTTTCAATTATTAGAATAACCCTCGGGATTTGTAGCCTCCATGAGTTTGATCATGTTTGTTATACAGATAAATTAAATAACAAATTCTCTTGCTATATTTATTTGTATTTTTTTCAGCTTGAGAATCAAATAATTTTAGGTTTGATGCTTGATTGGGTTGCGATGACACTTATGTATAATTCATATAAATAAAAACCTGAGAAGAGTGGCTTAACATCTTTACTAAGTATAGAGGAGGTGAATGGTTTGAGTTGTTCATATTCGTCATGTTCATCACTCTTGTTGTCTCTTATACTTAGGGATCATTTACCTTAAATATAGGGGGAGTGATGTTGTTCATAGCATCTCTTTTGTGTTTTTATTTTCTTTAAGTTCTTCTGTTCTCTCGCTCATCCTTAACCTTGTTGATATTCTTTTTCTTGTCTTAGGGATCTTTCATAGTAAGCATAGGGGAGAACAAGTCGAGTCGTTGAGTTTGTTCATTCTTTTCCTCGATTTTTCCCATTTGTACAATCTTTTATACATAGGATTATTTGATCCAAATATGGGGGGTCACCAAATTTTATTCTTTTCGCCTATTCTTTGAGTCGTTGTTGTATAATATTCTTTTCACTTTTTTATACTCACCATGAGTTATGTCTTCCTTTATAGCTCTTTGATGACTATGAGGACATAGTTCGAGCTAAGTATAGGAGGGGTGTCGTATATATTGTACATACACTTTAGCCATAACTCGTACTTTTATTAGTAATATGGTTATTATACTTATAAATTATGGGATGTATATATATTCTTAAAATCCACGTGTGTATAAAACCCTTAATCGTTTATCCTCCTCTAAATAAAATTATTTATTATACATGAAACTCTTTTATAAAACTTGTATCTAAAATTTAATCCTTTTGTAAAGTCTTGCATAAAATTTGTATAATACTTGTTTATACTTGCATATATTCAGTTTACTAACCCTTTTTATTTCTTTATAAAATGCTTAAAATGCTCAAAATCTTAAAAAAATCAAAACCGTTTGAAAATGTTTAAAAAGGGATTTTTCTTATATTTCTTTCTTCTTTTAAAAAAACGTTTTTCTTACCATTGCATGTGCATTTTTCAGAATGGTATTGACATTTATACTAGTTTAGAATAAAATTGAAGAATGGAGCTTGGTTATGACCTTAATCCACTTTCAGAGGAACCTTATAGGAACTGTAGTTGAGTCTTATCAAGTTTTAGCGACTTAATTCTTTGAGTCCACAAAACTATGTTCACATGGCATCTTGATTAGTCGAAATAGAATATTTAAAAAGACACCATTATTCTTCTAGACAGTGTCTTAACTTGGACAAGCACTCTACATGTTGCTCTTCAAGGAGGAGGTGGTGAGTGGAAAGAATCCATTGGCTTGGGGTAGCACGGGTGTGTAACAACTAGTGGAAACATCTATCTTCCTCTAGGGTGGGTAGTGCATCTCAACCTAGTCTAGCAGCATTGAAGTCTAATGACATGATGTTGTAGGGTTACAATAATGCCTCAAAAGATCGATAATCTACTCGCTCAAGATGAAACTCCTTATGTACATGCTGCACATTGTATATATGTCAAAAAAATTGGAAAAACTCCAAAGAAGGGGACATGCATGATTGAAAACAAAATGCATGTCGGAGTGTATATAGTTAAATAAGCAAAGCCTATGATATTGATTACCTCATTTCATGGGAGCTTGCAACTGGATGACTTGGCTACATGGGTCATGAATCTAAGGATAGGAAGCTACACTAGCTACCATCCATTCTCTTCTTTCCTCCTCTTCTTGAGCTGGTTGCACTTGAACTTAAAAGGTAATACCCCCCTCTCTTCGAGGAAAGAGTTGCTAGACCGGGGGACTAGAGTTACCTTATTGAGGGAGGTTGTTTCTTTGCCAATCTGAGGTGAGGTGATATACTTCACTTACATCGAACAAGTAAAGATTCATAGTCATAAGAATTTGCGCATGTGGACTTGTTCTGAGCAGACTGTTGTGGCGAATTGAATAAGTGTTTTGTGGGACTTGAGGGTTGTTAGGTTTTAAATACATTTCTTAATCAGTTTCCGCCAAACTAATAATCCAAAGCTCTGACTGAGCTCCATACCACAAATTCATGAAGATTGGTTTAATACTCATTATCATTCTAAGTTCTTTATTTTTCCTTTTTACTTTTCTTTTTCTTCTATTACTTATTCTTTCAAATAAGTGTTTGCTAAGGGACTAGCAAAGATACAACACAGGCGGATCTGGAATCTGCATTTCATCATCTTTATTCATTTATGTTAGCTTAAAATCCCTTATAAAACACATGTAAATATCATTAGTTCATTCCTTTACTAACTCTATTTTTGTGTGAATATTTTGTATTTATCACTATTTTAACCTAAAATAAAGAAATAAAGGGAAAATAAATGAAATAAAAGACTGTATATATGCAATAGATACAAGCTAAATCAGACCCTGAGAGAAGGTTACGACTTGACTTGATCGACATGGAATAAAGTAGACGGAGATAAGTCCTAAAACACCAAACATTATAGAAAATTCTATTGTCACATGTATATATTCATAACATGTATAATATTGTCTATAGTACACATTCTTTAATTACCAAATCCATTCTTTAATTACCAAATCCATTTTGTGAATAAAATTCTTTTGTAAATAATAAAAATAATTGCAATTATGTGTAAATTACAGAACTCTCCAAAAGCCACAAACTACAAACTTTCAAGATCAATATCTACTCCACCAAGACTCGAAATTCATCAAACTCACTTTCATTATATTCCAAATTAAATTATCTTTAAAATGGATGTGATTACATAAAAATTAGAGTTAAGATGTGAAGCATGGCCAATTGGGGTACTATTATATAATATACCTATATACACTATGTATATTATTTAATTATTTATTTTCTTTAGCATATTTGTAAATATTATATTTTCAATTAATTATGAATACTGTATTTATCTCTTATAAAATACAAATACAAATCACAAAATCAAAAATCAATAAAAAATAAAATCAACTATATATTATATGTGTATTACCATGTATATATTGTACTTATACATATTTAATTAACATAATAAATTGATTCCTTAAAATCAAATAAAAATTTCATTAAAGTCCTTGTAAAAAAATGTAAAAAAATAAAATAGCAAATTATATATATTTATATAAATTAATAATAAATATCAATATTTTGTATATATAGTTGTATACACCTATAAAAAATGCCTTGTATTTAATTTATCCCTTGTATATACATTATTTAATTAATTAAAAATACCTCAAATTAACTTCAATTTATTTTTAAATTTTTTCATTTACATTATTTATTTTTTAAATTCATTTTCAATTTTTAAATCATGTATTCCTCATTTTTACGATTTTGTCATTATCCTTGTTTTGTCTTATTATACGTGCAATCTGATTGGCTAACCAGTGTTTGTTGACCCGGGTCACCTGCTCTGCCTGCTCCTAACTCCCGTTGATCTAGCGTTCAACCATCTCACTCACTAACTCAGCCTTCGCCCCTTTTTCCCACGCGTCTAACTCACTAACTACTCCCACTCCCTTCTCCATTATTTTCTCTAATTCATTCCTCTCGATTGCCAGCCTAACCATTCCAACAACCATGCCTTAATCTGCACCCATTTTGAATTCAAACCCACATAGGACTTGAGTCTATAAATAATACCCTTCCACTTTTGTCACGAGAATTGATCAGTTTTAAGCATATTTTCTCTCTGAGTTTGAGTTCTGGTGTGTTTATCAGTGACAAAGGTCAACATCCTTCAAGGGGTCGCACAAGTATTTTAACGAAATCTGTGATCCAATCACGTCGTCGGAACCATCCGTCGTACATTCCGCCACTCTACAGAACCCGGAGATCGAGGTGATTCCACCCTTATCCCTTCTCTGTAGGTAACATAGGTAGTTTATCTTGATTTTTGTTGTTCATTATCACCATAATTTCCATAGAAACACCGAGATTAGAGTTTCATCTTCGACCACTGATCTGCACGATCAGAGGAGTTCAAGTCATGATCAACCATTCCGAACTCGAACAACGCATCCATGATCTCTTTCTCTTGCTCTTCCACCCTCTGCCAACCTTCATATCATCAAAGAGCTGAAGATCAGCTCCCCCTCTGATCACATCTACCGGAGCTTCCTCCCATTCACTTTTTTATAAACTTTATACCTTAATAACTCCATCGGAGCTTCACTTCCAAGCACGGATTGTATTACAAGGGACAGGTCCAAACCTGGAGCGAGGGAATCTGAGTTGGAGGTTCACCTGAAGGAAAAATAATCCAAACATACTAACCTTCATCTAGCTATAGTCGTTCATCTTAAAGCACTCGGATCAAAAGAGGAAACCTACAAGAAGCCGGAGCACCATATCATAGCCGATTTGGGCTAGGTACGAGCGAGATTTCCTTGCTCGAAGTTCGTCGGAGTCCATCTTCTACCCAATTCTTCCAGAGCAGCCCTACATCGCTCGAACAAGGCCCTCCACTTCAGAATTGATCTTAGCCATTCAAACAGCCCTAATTCTAAGTCGCAACATCCATCTTCCAGATCAGATTGAGGCCCTCCAAGCACGCTTCAATCACGATCGTCCGATCGAATCTGCGGAGCATCAGAGCCGCTCCTCATGCCATGTAAATAAAGGGTATTTTTGCATCTAGCATTCTGTCTTTATTTGAACATTTGCATATTTGCCCTTTATATTTATTTTATTTGCACTTTAGTCCCTATTTGCACTAAGTTTATGTTTCGCACGTGATATGCGGAAAATTTGCAATAAAAGTATTTTATAAAAGTTTTATTATTCAGTCCCAGGAAATATTTTTTTGCATTCTAATCCTGTCCAGCAAGGCCCACGTGCTCATGCACAAGATTTTTGGACTTATTCATTATTCACCTTGGATTTTTCACATATGTTATCATTTAATCTAAAAAACTTTAAATAATTAAATTTATACCCCTTTATGTCTGCATTTAATTTCCATCTTAAAAATCAAAAAAAATTATAAAAATAATTTGAAAAATTCTATAAAAAATCATCTAGCTTCCTGTTCCATCCATCTAGCATCCATATTTTGCATTTTGCATTTTCATTATTTTTATTATATATAAAAATTCAAAAATAGTCCCAAAATTCCTTGTTTACATATAAAAATAAATGAAAATTATAAAACTTATTCCAAAAATTTTAAAAGCAATTTATTTTTATCTATTTTGATTTATTTTACTTTCTATATAATTGGGCACTTTTATTCCTCGCAAAAACCATAAAGATCTTAAAACACTTAAAAACATTAAAAATTCATAAAAACTCATTTAAAAATCGAAAAAATCATAAAACCGCTCTTTATAAATATAAAAAATATCTTTCATATTGTATATATTTCATATATTTTTGACCTTATTTGTTATTTTCAAAATCCAAAAACATCCATTCTGTTTTCTATTTCTTTTATTAACTATTTTGATTTATTTAAGGGCTTTCAAAATTGTGAAACCCCACAAAAATAACAAAAACAATAAAAAATCTATTAAAAACAAAAAATTAATTTTAGTTTAATTTTCTGGCTATTTTTGATATATGTGAAAAATACAGAAAGATTGGCTAAGTATGTTTGTCTTATTTCTTTAAATATTCATATTTTGAAAAAAAGTAAAAAAATATTTTGCAAAATTTATAATTATAAAATCATGAAACTAAAGGAAAAATATAAAAATTAAAATTCCATAAAAAATACAAAATTCAAAAATAAAAAAACCAAGCATAGTGTGCATTGAGATTCCTTTATTCCTTCCATTGATTTTTCATTGCATAGAATAACCCTTGGGATTTTTTTTGCCTCCTTGAGTTCGATCCTGTTAGCTATATAGTTAAACTAAATAACATATTCCTCTTGCTACATTTTCTTATTTGATTTTTGCTTGTGAATTGAATAAATTTTTCTTGAGGGATTTTTAGGGTTGCAAGGAAATTGCACATTAATTTCACTATTTAAAATCCTAAATTTTCTTGATTCAACACTCTCCCAAATAAGAGATGTGCTAGAGCTCCTTCTCTGATATCTTTTGACTGATCCCTTCATCAAATCAACTCGATCCCTTCTACATTCTTCTCACCGAATAATATTCTTACACACCCGAATAAAAATTTCATAAATGGAGCCATGATCTGTGCATTTTCCACTTCTCAAGATTCATAAGACCCTCATGCCTATAAGATGTCATCTCTAGCTCCACCGCCTTGCTGATCTGGTTTCCACCTTCATTTTCGTCCCAGATCGCATCCAGGAGAGAGAGAGACGGTGACAACGTGTCTTCTCCATGATCGGGAGCGCGGAATTAGTGGCTGGGAGATGCAATCTAGTTATGTGGCTAGAGCTCCACCGCCGCATCGAGTTTGTACGAGCTTTCACAGTCGTACTGAGGCGATTACCTTCATCCTTCCATTAGTAGATAGGATTAGGTAATTAACTTTTATTTCATCATTTAATTTTGTTTTGATTTATAGTAATTATCCTAAATTAGATATGCATTTCTGAGCTCTAATAAGCTAGATCAGAGCTATCTGATCGCCTTCATTCACATCTGACACGATCTTCACGTCCGCAACACCTTATTCACACATCTTCAACACCATGATCACTCTTGATATGTCGAGATCTGGATTTGGCATCCCTTCCGACCATCACCATTGGAAGCCTCCCGATCCATCATCACTTTCCCTTATTTGTGCCTAATAACACCGGCTAGAGCGTCATCTCAAGCAAGAAGGATAACTGCAGAGTTGATGATGGATCTCGCAAGGATCTAAAATAATATCATCACAAAGAGCGAAGAGAAAATGTTGCTGAGGTGACTGTTCTCAAGATAAGAGATCGATCAATAATTAACCCACAAATAAATGTGTATATTGGTGTAGTACAAGGAGGGGTGGTCGAACACAGGTGATAAACCCCAAAAACAATCATCGCGAGTCTAAGTATGTCTCACACATGGTGGAGATACAATCGTTGTGGCGACCTGCGGCGAGAACCTCGGATTCGATCAACAAATAACCCAAAATAAAGAAAAAAGCAATTAAGTATAAAAAAATGTGCAGTTAAAATTTATCATAACTCTACAACAATGTTTATAGTGTGTAAGTATGTGTAGAGGTCGAACATAGGGAGCAAAGGGTAGAAGGAGGCACAAAGATGCTCAAAACATTGTCTTTTATCTTTTGTCTATGTTATTGTTTTTGTGGGGTTTTAATTATATATTTTTTTAAAATTTTTTTATTTTTATTCTTTTTGTATTTGATTTTTATTTTTCTATTTATATATTTTCTTTTTATAATTTTATATTTTTATATTACATTTTCTATAATATAAACAATATAGCATATATAATGGTTTATATACACAATATGTAGTAGTATATTTATAAATATTAATAAATATAGATAAAGTACAAAAAAATTGGTTTTAAGTTTTTCATAATTTTCTAATGTTTTTGTAATTTTTCTGAGTGTTTGATCATTTTTATATATTTTTAAATCCAAAAACATCCCAAATAAGGGATAAATAAAATACCCAAAATTGATTTCTTTATTAAAAATAATAAATAAGAACCAAAGTTACCCATATTATTTTTAATATATAAATATTTATATCAATAAAATTATAAAATAGAAAAAAATAATTTTAGAATTTTTAAGGATTTTTTTGATTTTTAGAAACGATTTCGGGATTTTTCAATTTTTAATATTTTTTTCTATTATTAGTGATTTTTTCTATGTAAATAAAATAGGATAAAATATTATATATATAAAAAAAATTGGGATTTTGAGAGATGTTTTTTTATATTTTTTGGAAATTTCTAAATTAAACAGGGAATAAATAGGCTCCATTATAATTTTAATAAATAGATTAAATGCAAAAAATGCCAAATGAAAATAGGGGCGTGAATATATATGGCATGAAGCAATTAACTCTATTTTTATTGATTTTTAGGAGCAACATAGATAAATAGATAATACATACAAAAATCAATGTCCTGGAAGGGGCATTTTTACAAACAAAATAAAAGATATGGAGCTCGGTGCAAAAATGCCAAAAATATACTACGTTCAATTCATTTTATTAGACTAATAAACCATTAAAAAAATGTTAGGGGTTACAGTGAAAAATTTGCCATCACGTGGGAGTACACGTGACACGCCTATGAAGGACCAAAATATAAATACATAAAGTTCAGGGTCCTTTTTGTAAAATGTCCATTTATTAATAATGCTATATTTTATTTATAGAAATAAATATTAAATATATAAAACTACGGGGTAAAGCTTGCAATTTACCCCAAAGAAGGCACCGTCGGACGGCAGAAGTGATCTCACTTATACCCGTGGCAGCATCCGAACAACTAGTATTGGTTTGCGGATCGACGGTCGAGAGCAGATCACATAGAGCGATCCAAAGTCTAAAGCATGGCGTGATCCAACGATCATCGATTGATCTGGAGCAGCTGAAGAATCCAACACCAGCGAGAGGGTCTGGACGAACAGGACAAGAACTCGCTTGGGGCGAGTTTCGATCCGCTCACTAGAGTTCCTCTGGCCACTTGGAAGGCTCAGGCTAAGGGCAAAATGGAGCTTGGGCTCCTCTGCTTCAGATGGCCTCGGTGAAGTTTAGAGCTCCAGGAACCTCTTCTTTCTTCAAAATAGACTCCCAGAGAAGTCTTTTGGCCTCCAACACCTACAGGAAGAACATGCAAAGAAGACCAAGGGTGTTGGGGCCTTATTGAGTGAAATTGGTGGAAGGTGGAGTGGGCAGAGCTCCTACGACGTGCGGTGGAGGTGAAGGAGCTAAAGGTTTGATTTAGAAGGGAGCAGTTGGTCTGGAGATGAGGGAATCGTAGGCAAACGCTTTAGAAGGGAAATGAAGGTGGAATCGTGGGTCGAAAAACGACGTAGGATGAGGGAAACACTACGGGAGCTCTAGAGCTCCGGTGAACTAACTATTTCTAATCTAAGCTAACTAACTGATTAACGCATGAAATAAATTGCATAAAACTAATCCCACAACTAAACTAATCCAATTAAAGTGAATAGGCACAACTCTTACCTGGCCGAATGGCCAAGGAGCATAGGTCGCCACTGATGGCGACTGAGGTGCAATGTCCTCCTCCTTCCACCCACTTGGACCCTCTAAGGGCTCCCTCCTATCACAAGGGCCCACGCTTGGCCAGAGGCGGGGGTAGTAGGGCTCAGAAGCTAACCAAACTTGAATGGAGGAGAAGAGGTCTTTATTTATAACACATGGAGGCACCCTTATTTGAGCGGGTGATAATTAAGAATCAAATGTATGTATCATGGATCTAAGACTTAGGTGTGCATGTACATTGATTTGGGAGTAATTTCCATGAAGGGATCGAAGTCGATAGATGGATGAAAAGGCCGGGAAAAAGGGAGGAAATCGTGGGAAAAGATGGATTTGTGTCAAATAAGAGCTGAGGGGATGTCGATCGAAGGTCAACAAACGACGGCATGTGATTGGTCCACGTTGGCACACAAAATGACAAAACTACCAACTTATTAGAAATCAATTAATTAAAAATAGTAGTTGATTTTATTAATTTTTTATTATTAAATAAAAATGTTTTTTCTTAATGCAGTATTTTATTATGATTTTTATTTATTTGTTTACTTTATTTATTAATAGTTGATTTTTAATAGTGTATTTATCAGTATATTCATTTATGTTTTGTATATTTTTATTTTTATTTTGTATATTTTATTATGTTATTTTAGTCTTTTATTTTATATATTTATAACTTATTTTTATGAGTATAAATTTATTTTTATTATGTTTTTAGTATATAATTTGTACACTTAAATAAATAGATTTGTATATTTTATAGGTATATTTATAGGTATTTTACGTATGTTTTATATACATATTTTTATTTTAATGTATTTTATTTTGGGTTTATATTTTCAATAGAATATTTATACTAGTTACAATATTACAAAAAATATAAAGAATGAAGAATAAAATAATGAAATCCGCTTTTATTTATATACAAGTAATAACAAAGGTATTTTTGCCTATGTTTAACATAGACTTATTTTATTTTATTTTCTTTTTGGTTTTATTTTAGTTTCACTATTCACATATGTTATAAATTATAATTAAAAAATTATAAAAATATAAATTTGTAAAAGTAATACAGTATGAATAAATTGAATATTTTAATCGGGTCTATTATACAATAGGGGTCAAAAACCTAACTTTCACATAGTAACTCCAAAAGTATAAAATCACCACCATTAAATAGCTTGTGAAAAGTATATACAATTAGAGGTGATTTTGTTATGTTTTGAGTTTTTATTTGAATGATATGGGTCTGTGAAATTGGGTTTTTGGCTTTTTATTTTGTGTATAAAATGAACATTGTGTGTTGTCTTTGTATAAACTCAATTTTTTATTTTTATTTACATTATTATCTACAGCTTTCATGTACAAAGTTTATTCATTTGGTGAATAAATAATAAAGAATAGAATTGATGTCAAAAATGCTTAAATAACGAATAAAAGAATTGGGTTTTCATTCCATTTTTGGCCCTTATATCCCCCTACTTTATTCCTTGTCGACAAACTCAATTCTGGACTTGGTCTCTGGGTTTAGGGTCATAAAATTTCTTTGATAATTTATTCCTTTTTCTTTTCTTCTCTTTATTCTATAAATTTGGAATTAAAAACTGTATTATTTACACAATAAATGCAATAAGTCATGAATGCTATTTTGTACAAATTAATGTTATTTACAAGCATTAGCTAGGGTTTTTACAGCCCAAATGATAGAAAAAAGGTGATAGAATGGAGATCCATCAACAGGGAGAACAGGGGATTGACAACAAATTTGGCTAGAAAAGACAATAAATATTTTTGGGCTTTTGGGATATTTTTTAATTTTTGTGGTTGTTTGATTTTTTTTGAATTTTTATTTTGGTAATTTTGAAATTTTTTAATTTTATAATTTAATTTTGCTTTTTATATTTTGTGTTGTTTTTTTTCATAATAATTTTTAATAATAATAAGTACATATAGAGATTTTTATATATAGTTATTATATTTATAAATATATCTACAGTATTAAAAATTCACAAAATCAATTGTCTTTGCCTTTATTGCATTTTTTCTATTTTTGGTATTTTTCTTATATGGATTACTTTGGCAAAATATTGAATAGAATAAATAGGTCAGATTGTTTGGAAATTAAAAATATTAAATAACATCAAAATTATCCAAAACTAATTTTTATAAGTAATAAATATAGTAAATAAAATTAAGAGATATAAACAAATATTTTTGGAATTTTCCCAATTTTTATTATTTTTTTGCGTATTTTGGAGTTTTTTTAATTTTTAGTGCTTTTACTTTTTCTATTTTTAGTGATTTTTTTGTTTATATTGCAAAATAGAATAATAAAAAATATATTTTTTGTAATTTTTCAAAACATTTTTCTAATTTTTTGTATTTTTAAAAACTAGATAGTGGAAAAATCTATTAATTTTTTAATAAACAGGAAATAAACCTTAAGTACATAACCAAAAATATATATGATAGATATATATTTAAGGTGTTTATTGTAATATTGTAAGAATTTTTAGTGGCTAGGAGCTATTTTTAACAAAATAAAATCAATGAATAGAAAATACAATGTGACGTGGGCATTTACGTAAATATTTAAAGTTTAAGCTCCAAACCTGAACACCTTAGGGATAGGACCAAAAAGGCATTTTTTCCAAGATATTTCCAATAATATATACCTAGAAGGCTATTTAAGCAATTACTAAAAAAGTTCGAGGAGGGGTTGTAGAGGCTGATGTAATTTTTCTAGAAAATATTACACTAATATTATAAAAACAAGGACTAAAATGAATTAAATAAACCCCGACGGTTTAGGTGCAAAAAGCCTAATTTCCTCACACGCATAGGCATGTAAGGTGATGTGGACAAGACATAAGTGCAAATATGTAAAGTATATGGGCTATAATGCAAAATAACCAAAATAATTTACACTATATTTAATAGTTCCAGGACTAAATAGGAAAAACAAATATGGGGGTGAAGTGTGCAAAATACCCCCATGTGTGTGGGTGGACGACGATGCATGCTCCACTTATCCATGTGGCACGGTGTAGATGGTCGATGATGCTTTGATAATGGTTGCCTATGATTAGTAGGTTGATTGGGATCCAATGGCTAAAAGCAACCCTATCCAACAACAGATGGGGCTTCTGGATATGGAGAAAGTTCTGATGGTTGTGGACTTCCCTAGAAGAACAGGGAAAAAAGCAACCTAGATCGAGCTTCAATCTGTGCTGGTGGGTGAATCAGGCCACCTAGGAATGTCCCAAGTGTTGCAAAATGGAGCTAGAAGCTCTCCTAAACTGCTGACAACCTCCAAACGATCTTGAGAGCTCTGACAAGGTCCAGCAAGGTCGGAGAAGATTGGGATCTCCAAGAATGTATTCCTTGTACACAATCGACCTAGGAGGGGTCCTTCGACCCTCCAGAACATGCAGGAAGCTAAGGCGCATGAAGGCAACAGTTCTGTGGGTCTGGTTAGGTCACTGATGTGCGAAGATGTGGTTGGGCGAAGGTACTCCGGCGTAAGGCGGAGGAGGAACACCTAAATCCCGATTCAACAAGGATGGGGTTGATTGGAGGTGTGTGGGGAGTAGAGAAATGCTTGGGAAAGAAGATGGGTGTGCCAAGTGGGTTAGAGTACAGTCAGACTTGGCATGATTTTTTGGATTTTTTTAATGACTAACCTATGCTATTGGTAAACATAGGTATTGAAATTGCTAGAGATAGGGGCTTACCATCCCAAAAGAATGTGAGCTGGACCTCACGGCGGAGCAACTCTGGCGAAGTGGAGGATCTACTCTAACACACTTGATTCTTCTTGCTAAGCCCTTGGCGAATATCCTGTTGTGACAGGAGTCTCACATACAACTAGGGTTAGGGTTTCTTGTGGTAGAAGAGCATCAAATATCAAATGGGAGTGGACGTGATGCTATATACTTTGTGATCTTTGAGCCCAGATTGTACTCGAACCAATGCTCTACTGATGAATCCATAATTTATTAACATTATGTCTGCATTTTGTCTTAAAACCCTTTGCGAAGACATGTAAATACCCATTAATTTCCATCTTTTATCAAAACCTTATTCATTAATAAGAATGCACTTTTATGCATCAAATTCATGTAAATAAATAAAAGAATAAAAATAAAGAAAATAAAAGATGGCAGATTGTAAATATGTATATGTACAATATGACATTTATAATATAAATATAGTTGAAAGATATATTTATATAACCTAACCCCCAAGATCGAGTGATTGGTCGACAAACAAATAAGTAGGGAGAGATAAGGAAAGAAAACAATAAAAAGAATTAATTATATGCTTCATACATTCTTCATTATTTATCAAATAATCAGCAAATCTTCATTGATTTTTAATTAATTCATATGTACATATTTTTCACTAAACTCTTTTCGTAATTATTTTTAAAAAATTGTAGAAAAAAAATAAAAATAAGTGAAAAATATTGTCTTATACATATGCCAAGAAATTAAACTTTTAAATTGCTAAATTCTCAATTTTCAAACTAGATCGATCTTGGTTTGACATGGTTTACGCTTTATTCGTTCCCGGAAGAGTCAATTTCTCTATTAGTGTCACCCTTTCTGACCCTGCCTTTGGACTCGTATTTTGTTTGTACACAATCAACAGAGGCCTCCCTGACATATGTTGCAACGTCCTCAATAGCATGCTCTTACTTCGTCTTTCCCTTAATAGGTCATCCAACGCTTAGCGGAGGTGAGCCTTTAAGCGAATTTCTATTCCAGGTGTCGACGAGGGATGAGACTAGAAAGCATAAGTGAAGCAAGAAAAGAGTTGGGGTGAGGCATTATCTACGCGGGAAAAGAAAATGACCTCAGAAAGATTTCCCTTTTCGTGGTCAGATCTCTCTGAGATGTGGGTATTATAGAGGGTTCCTGTTAGCGTCAAATCTTCATTCCTCGCTTTCTGGGCCGAATCCTCTCCACCTGCTCTCTTCCCCTCCCTCTACTTTGATATTCCTAAAATAGATAATAGGGCAGAAGTGTCATATCACTGCTTTCTATATTTGATTCCTACATCCCGAAGAGTGAAACATTCTCATACGAACTTCAATTTCACTATACTCAACATTACATTCATTAAATAATATTCTCTAATTAATGGAGGTGATTTCACTAAAATCAGAGTCCATTTGCAAAAAGTCGGTTTGGGATCTAAGGACAACTAAGTTTCTAGATTATTTAAGAACACATTATTTATAGTATTAATGATTTTAGATTTTTTTATTTTTTTTCTTGATCTTGAGTTTTAACCAGGATTTCTTTCAGAATTTTTTAACACCTTTTAATATTTTAAATAAATCAAACTCATTATTTTATAGATGAAATTGAATTACATGTGATATACCCCTATTTACTAATATATTTAAATCAATTCAATAAAATTTGTAAAATTTCATATATACCCTATTTATTATCCTAATAGTTAATAAAATATAAAAATGATATATTATTTACTAATTTATAAATTAAAAATCAAATACCTATTTATCAAGTATTATTTATACATATTGATTAATATATTATTTATATTTCATAAAATATGTATTATTTATAAATATTAAATATTCCATATTTAAATAAATTCATTATTTATATTTTTCATTTATATTTCTAATTTAAATAATGTTATTTATTATTTAATATCAAATTTATACTCCTTTTATTTCCCTTACCTACCAGGTGCCGACACGTGTCAGCACCTGGTTCTTCTTCCTCGAGAACAGGTCGTTGGATGTTGATCAAACTATTTCTCTTCTCCCATTTCTTCTTGCGATTCCTTACCACCTAAATCTAGTCCAAACCATGCATTATATTCTCCTAAAATCCTACTTCCAAGCCAACCATTGATTGCACTCTAACCCCTTCTCGTTTTATCTATAAATCACTCCAAAGTTGGCTCGAGCCAACTAACTTCTCCTTCTCCAGAACCATATGACCAAGACCCCAACTTCCTCCATAGATTTTGACCACCTCCGATGGTAACAACACCCAAGGTCGACTCCACGTAGAAGAGGGTGCTCGGGTTGAGAGTTCTAAAGCCTTTCTTAGCTTTGCATCACCATCATGCACGGTGAGGAGCTTCGGGAACGTCGCTCCATCGAGCAGTGACCCTGGAGATAGGATGCTAAACCATTGGATTCAGTTAACACCAAATAAGGGTCATATGAGTTGAGCTCATCCTTCATTTCTTTGCTTCCCAAGTATTATGGGAACACTACAGATCGTTTACCTTTCTGCAACAGTTCAAGATGATTTGTTGTTTGGCCAGCTATCCAAGAGTTACGTAGGAGGCCATATGCCTCAGGGACTTCCCCTTCACCTTAGCAGATAAGGCTCTCAATTGGTTGAGTCACTTGGGGAGGGAGATTTCTATATGGGACGATCTGAAGACCACATTCCTACATAAATATTTTCCTCTAGGATGTACAGACAAGATGAGGAGTTAGATCTCCAATTTCACACAGTTACCACATCAATCATTCCATGAGGCATGGGATCGATTCAAGGATTTGACAAAGAGATTCCCTCATCATGAGATACCATTGAAGGTGCTTGTGCAAAATTATTTTGGAGGACTCTAACCAGATGTCCAGGGCCAAGTGAGCGCTGCAAGTGGCAGCAATTATCTGAATAGGGATGTTGAGTCAGTTTGGTCCATCTTTGAGGGGATGGCGGAGAATTCACGCATTATCGATTCCACTCAAGCATTCCAGAAGGGCCCATAGCCACCACACCACTAAAAGATTTAGAATGTGGCAAATGTTTATGAGTCTGATTCACAATCTAACATGGGAAATATTAGTGAGAAACTTACATTAGTCGACGTGATTCAGAAGCACGTCCATTACTAACTCGAGTAAAATCACTAGCCTGGGAGATGTTGATGTTGATTCTCATGCCACTCTTGAGATCAACGGTATATGGTGCGCTCCTATTCACCCTTTACCACACTTTACTCCTTAGAGCATACATCACCACATGGTCACCATACTGAGTCTGAGATGTCTTCACAGGCCCTGGCACTGAACCAGATCATGGATATGTTGAGCACACTCAAGACAGCACATACGATAGAGAAAGAGGGGGTAAACTATCATCTGGATGAGTTAACCGTGCCCAAGACCACTCTCCCAGCCCAGCCTCAAATGAATCTTAATGACAAGAGGAGGCACATGTATGATCTCTTATCCTGATTTTATTATCTAACTCCATTCGTCTTAGGAGCGGTAGATCACCACGAGCATCTGATTGAGGGGAGATGGAACATGATGAAGAGAGAGAGCCAATCCATAATGATCATATATATCTTGATGCTGAGTAGGAGGACCACCATGTTGAGGGCCAACATGATGTCTATAACGATAATATTCAGAGAGAGGGGAGTATGCAGAGACAGTTGACATGGACATGGGCGAGTCAGATGATCATACCATGCTAGACCATGCAGATACTCCCGATACAGATTTTTCTTCCCTCATTTTAGAGAGTTTTGTATATATTTATGAGACTCTTGATGTACATGTTGATGAGAATAAAAAGAATTTTGTTGTTAAGTGAGATTGTTCCTTTTGCCTATGCTTTGTATCAAAAAGGAAAGAAAAATTCCCAAAAGAATGTTGTCACTCTAGAATCTGATCGTTTATTGAAAGATCACAGTTTTTTGAAGATTCCACTCCATGATGCCTTAGATCATTTTCCTACACTCAAAGAATCAGTTGAGGAACAAATGCACAACATGTATGAAGTAGAGATCATGAGTTGAGAAACATGTATTGACCAAGGCGACTTCATGTGCTATTCAAAATAAGGTACCTAAGAAGAAGAGAGATTCTGGATCTCACTGTGTCACATGTTAGATTACAGATGCCACATTCCATCGTACTCTCTTAGATAATGGTTCCTTGATTAATTTAATTCTGTCTCATTTGCTTAATAAGCTCAAGCTAGGTCATCTTTACAAATCACGAGTGATACTTAAGATTGTTGATCAACCTGTTAAGAGACCTAGTGGTGTGTTGAGGAACATTATCGTGACCATTCAGGGCTTGAAGTTACCAGTGGACTTTACTATCCTAGATATAATGTTCCCTTTGCAGTTACACCTTGCTCCAATCATTCTTGAGAGACCCTTCTTGCAAATAGTGAGAGCACTCTTTGATTATGATCATGGGAGACTATAATTCCATACAGACAGTGGAGAGATATACATTGAGATGGAAAGAGGATGTACCAGTCCCAGATCAGTATTGTCATTTACTTCAGAGGACACCAATCTTGCAGAGGATTGTCAGTACCTAGATGAGACACAATCTCTTAATCTTGAGGGCATTTTTTTTATACCGACGATATCCTACACGAAGATGGGGTATATCACATGGTACCTAGTTTTTCATATGACTATTCTCATACAGATACAGAGTTCACATCTGATCCAAATGAGCAGTCAGTTGCAGTAGACATCTTAGTGTCCTAGATTGAGAGTACACATATTCCAGCACGAGAGTCAGTTGATCATATTTCACATATCATATAGTCTATTCATGATAGAGAGTCAGATGGTGTAATAGTTACACATATGGACACCTTCTATAGTCCGACTCCATAGACATGTATCTCAATAGAGAGATTAATGCCACATAGAGAGCTCACTTACAGTGGCAGCTTTACTTGTTCAATTAGGGATCGGTACACACGCACAACAGATGATTCAGTACGACCTAGTTTGAGATGCTCTACTATGTACAGAATGCATGACTACTCTTCCACTTCATTTCATCTTGTACAAGGATTCGTGAGCCTTTCGATTTTCTGGAGTACACCACCACTTGTTTGTTCTCCCCAGTCCACAATCGTCCCCATTTTTTGCCCGTCTTATATGCTTAGGCTACCAGATCCTATGTACAGGGGGATCGATTGCCCATTGATTTACGCTTTTTAATTTTGTTCTTTTTAATTTTATTTTGTTTTCCTTTCTTTTATACTAATTACTAGTCTCTAAGTTTTGGAAACATTCTTTTCTCTACTTAGGATACCTTATCCTAAGTATAGGGGGGACCGAGTGATTTCCTTGATTTTGTTTCTTTTTCTTTCTTTTGTTCCTTTGTCTGTATATTCATTTTACTCAATCACCTTATTTTTGTTTTCCATTATAATGACCTTGTCATAACTATAGGAAGGTTGACTGACTTCGATCTTTTATTTTTTTTTCATCCACTATTACTTAGTACGATTTATGTCCTTTTTTTCTTTTGAAGCTATGAGGACATAGCACAAGCTATGTAAAAGGTGTGTATATATATTGTATATATACTTGCACACATAACTGGTACTTTTATATATTTTTTATATCTATAAAATCCATAAAAATTGGGTAAGGGTTAATTTAAAATCCATCTGTTTATTTATTTTTTATTATAAAACCATTGTAAATAAGTAAAATATGTGTAAAATCCTTATTTAAAATTCTTAATTTAAATAGGTATTTGGAATATATATTTAATATATATAATAAAATATGTTTAAAAATCATTTAATCCTTGTAAAATTTGGGGTGTATAAAATTTGTAAAAATACTTGAGTTATCTAATCAAAATAAAATATGGGTAATTTATCTTATAAAATTTTCGTACATAGACTCGTTTATAAAAATGAAAAAATCCATAAAAATGTAAAGTCCTAAAATTCATAAAAATTACAAAATCCTTAAAATCCACAAAAATGAGTAAAAATCAGAAAAATATACTTCACAAAAACATGGTTTCATTTGCATTAGCATTTTTCAGAACAAATTTGATTTCTATAACTAAAGATTGGGAATAGTATAAAGGATTGAGCTTGATTATGTCCTTCAACTTTCATTGCAAGGAGCCTGGTTAGGAAGTGGGATGTTGACTCTTCAGGTCACTGACTTAAATCTTTGGGTTCCATGAGACCGTGTTTGGGAAGTCAACTTAAACATGCCTAAGTAGAACACTTGGTGTCCAATTTTAGACACATGCACTTTGTACTAAGCTCGACTTGCATGGGGTGGCAAAGGACGGTCCATTTTATTGGTGCATTTTCATTCTTGTCTAGTGGCATGGATGTCTAAAGACCGGAGTTGTGGGGTTGAAATAATGCTTCGGATGAGGGCAATTTTTCCAAGACCTCAAAAATGGACGGAATGAAAAGATGTTATATATGTCAAGGCATAAAAATATTGATGCAGAGAAAGCAACATTACAAAGCCAATCCAAGAAGAAGCCACCAAATAAAAATATGACTACAATGGTCCAAGCTTCCACTAAAAAGCCTATACATCTTAGTGGAGACTTAGGTACACTGGTTGGACTTCACAAGGAGATGCGACTACCCTGGTCACACTCCAGTTCTCTTCTCATTCTTCTACTTTCTCTCCCTATTCGATTGTGGACACAACACAGCCTGACCTTTGAAAGGAATACCCCTACCCCTCCTCGAGGAAAGAGTAGCTAGATGAGGGACCCATGGGAGTGTATTATTGAGATGGGTAGTTTCTTCACTTCTTCAAGTTGGAAGACCTAAAACAATTCACAAATAGTACAAATTGAATTCAAGGTTGATAGAGTTAGCGATATGTATAAGTGGATCATAGCTGGCTGCTGAGATAACCTAAATAAGGATTTGTGGAACTTGAGGACTGTTGAGATTAAAATTCTAATCCTAGATAAGGCTCTGACAAAATGCTTATTTTAGGCCCGACTGAGCTCTGTCCTTTGTCTATTCTCATGAATTGGTTTAGGAAAACAAATTCATTCTAACTTTCTTTCTTTTTCCCTTATTTTTCAAATAAGTGTTTGCTAAGGGACTAGCAAAGTTTAAGTATAGGGGGTTGATGAATCCATGATTCATTAACATTATGTCTGCATTTTGTCTTAAAACTCTTAACAAATTCATGTAAATATCCATTAATTTCCATCTTTTATCAAAACCACATTCATGAATAAGAATGCACTTTTATGCATCAAATCATGTAAATAAATAAAAGAATAAAAATAAAGAAAGAAAAGAAGGCAGATTGTCAATATGTATATGTACAATATGACTTTGTAATATAAATATAGTTGAAAGATATATTTATATAACCTAACCTCCAAGACCAAGTCAGCATTGATTGGTCGACAAATAAATAATTAGGGAGAGATAAGGAACGAAAACAGTAAAAAGAATTAATTATACACTTCAAATGCTCTTCATTATTTATCAAAAATTATCAAATCTTCATTGATTTTTAATTAATTAATATATAGTATTTTTCACTAAACTCTTTTCCTAATTATTTTTAAAAATATATAAAATTAAAATAAGTTAAAAATATTATCTTGTACATATGCCAAGAGATCCAACTTTTAAATGGTCAAATTCTCAACTTCCGAACATCATAACTTTCCCATACAAATTCCAATTTCACTCTACTAATGTTTAAAGTTCTTAAATTAGTATTCTCTAATTAATGGAGGTGATTTTACCAAAATCGAAGTTGATTTGCAAAATATCAGTTTTGGGATTTAATGACAACTTGGTTTCTTGTCTATTTATTTTATTTAGAACACATTATTTATAGTTTTAACGATTTTATAATTTTTAATTATTTTATTGATCTTGTATTTTAATCATGATTTCTTTCAAAATTTTTTGACACTATTTAATATCTTAAGTAAATCAAACACCATATGTATAGATGAATTAAACTATAGATGATATACATGTATTGATTAATATAAATAAATCAATTCATTGAAATCTATAAAAATTCATATATACCCTATTTATTATCCTAATAATTTATAAAATATAAAAATGATATATTATTTTCTAATTTATTAAATTAAAAATCAAATACCTATTTATCAATTATTATTTATATATATTTATTAATATTATCTTTATATTTCATAAAATATGTATTATTTATAATTATTAATCATTCCATAATTTTCATGTTTAACCATTTTCGTTAATATTCCTATTTTAAATAATGTTATTTATTATTTAATATTGATTTTATACTCTAGTTTTTTCCCTGGCCTACCAGGTGCTGACACGTGTCAGCAACTGGTTCTTCTTCCTCAAGAACAAGTTGTTCGATGTTGTTCCAACTATACCTCTTCACCCATTTCTTCCTACGACACCTTACCACCTAAATCCAATCCAAACTTTCCATTATATTCTTCTAACTTCATACTTCCATGCCAACCATTGATTGCACCCTAAACCCTTCTCGTTTTATCTATAAATCACTCCAATGTTGGCTTGAGCCTACTAACTTTATCTGTTCAGTTTGAAATGACCAGACACCCAACTTCTTCGTTGATCCTTACCGTATGCGACGGTAACAACGCCTTGGGAAGAGATCCACATGGAGGAGGGACGTCAGAAAAGGAGTACCAAGGTCCTTCGCCGGCCTTGCAGCGCTGCCATCGCAACGTAAAGCACTGAGAAGCCACCTCATCGAGCAAAAGCCAGAAGGTCCTACACCTTATAATCCCAGGTATTCCTCCATTCTCCCTTCTTCAATTTCTTCTCGATATTAGTGTGTGACTAGGATAGGTAATCACTATAATAATTTCTCTATTTATCCAACCATTGATTCACATTCAAAATCGATCTCCAATTCGCTTGAATTCACTTCCATTTCCATCTGAAATATCACTGTCTGGAACTTCATTTAGAGCTGTGATAAATCCTTATTTTGTGTCTGTGCCATTGTGAATCGAGCATAAACCACCTTCTTTCAAGTTCATCATGATAGACTGGAGCAACACATGTACTCATCTGGAGATCTGTCATCTTCTTCATCAAGCAATTGAGTAGTAGACCATCTACAGTTCTCAAACCCTAAAACCTTCTATCATCGCCACCATTTTCTCCAACCATTTCTCATCGTAGGAGAGCTCGAAGAGGATAGGTGATCCCCTTCATGACCTTGCAGAAGCTCGCCCACCACTGGACTTTGCCGAAGATTGAGAGGAAGATGAAATTCATCGTCGCCCTCTCCAAAATAGGAAGAACTCCGAAGAATGCATGTAGTAGGCTTGCAACACATGTCCCAAGTGAATGACCACGATCAAGCGCACTCCATCTAATCTCAACTGCATAGCTCGAAACAGTGGAAAAATTGCATTATATGCTGCTTCCACTTCAAGATTTTAGACCCGCTCCAGAGTTCAACCATATCTACAGTTAGGTCCCCGCATGGGGGATCTCACTCACTTTTTTCAAAGGAGGTCTGGTCGATTCCCCGAGTCTATTATATTCGAAAAGCACGACAATGGGGCACTGTCACCAATCCAGTGCAGAGGCAGAATACTGGACTATGTTTGCATCTACTAGGGAAGTTGGTTATAATGCTTCCAGATTTTTCTTGCAATTAGGCCCCTGACCAGGGACCTAATTAAAAGAAAGATACTATTTTCTTTGTATTTTCTTCTATCTTTTTTACATTAGACTCTAGACTATATTGTTGACACTAGACATTATTATATCGTAGTATTTTTATATTTTATTTTGTTTCGATTTCAGAGTATTTTATCAGGATTTCATCGAGATTTTATTCTTTGCTTATCGAAGCTTTTGAGTTGGTTTCCTTTTCGAGCCCATCGCTCGAGTGTTTTCTCTGCTATATAGTATCATCTACATATTCTATTGTATCACATATTATATAGTAGATAAATAATTTTAAAAAGTATCCCTTTGAAAATTAAATAAACAATAGAAAAAATAAAATAAAATAAAAATTTTAACATCAAAAACCGATTAAAAATATTTTCTTGTTTTCTTGCTTTCTTCTATACTAGTGAGCAAGTGGGGATACTTGTCCTTAATATCGGTCTTCAGTTCCCAACACAAAAAAAGAGTGTGACACAAGGTTAAACAAATTGTGAAATAAAAATCTATATATCGAAATCATACCTCGGACAGCTGAAATGGATATAGGGGCTTGCTCTTGACTAACGACATTCAACTGCCCATGTTGTGTCGGTAAGGAAGTGCGTGATGTTGGCACTATATGTCTGTTGTGGTGGGCGATGCTAGAGC
This sequence comes from Ottelia alismoides, assembly GCA_037367405.1. Classification (NCBI taxonomy): domain Eukaryota; kingdom Viridiplantae; phylum Streptophyta; class Magnoliopsida; order Alismatales; family Hydrocharitaceae; genus Ottelia; species Ottelia alismoides. Next base: position 422,330 of record JAZKJV010004280.1, on the reverse strand, counting down.
CCTCCACTTCTACGATGAAAACCCGATCCATGTGTATAGGAAGAATAGTTGGTCCTCACGCTCTGATGATGTGTACTCGAACTACTAGTACCCTGGGGATACTGTAATATGAAGTGGACAGGCTGACGACAATGGAAACACACTCATGGTGAGAGTGATCCTCCAGAAACCATATTATCTCCTCGTGATTTATGGCTCTGCTGGTGTATCGGAGGTCAGGAAGATGATGCATAACTAATAGCCAAAGCTTATCCCACGGTGTGAGATGGATTAGAACATGTGTCAGCTAGTGACACCAAAAATGTGTGGAAACAGTGATTTCTACGAGGGTGAAGTGAATCTCGATGCGATGTTCTATTGTATTATTCAATATGGGATTGGGTCTGCCCTGTAGGTTGTCATCTCTGAGTAGCCTACCACATTGTCATCTTTGTTGTCACCTCCTTGATAGAGGTGAGGTCCAAGGTAGACAAGTGATCTTGTACTTCCTTACTCAAGTCACAAATGAATTTTTGCAAGTTCTCTCGTGGGTAAGCTATGGTGGTAGGAGAGTAACGTGCAAGTTTTGTATAGCTAATCAAGTACTATTCAGCTATCATGGAGCCATGTCTCAGCTCTGCAAACTCTCTCCTCCGCTCTCGAACCAAATGGCCTGGATAGAAATCTTTGCGGAACTCGTCCAAGAATATATCCCAAGTAATTGTCTCTGTGAGGTGCTCCTTGACGGCATTCCACCATCTCTCAGCATATCCAGCTAGTGAAAATTTCACAAAGGTAAGACAAGTATTTGCTGGAGCACGAATAATTCGTGGCACCTTGGACACATGCTCCATCCACAACTCCGCATCAACTGATGTAGTGGTGCCAAAGAACTATGGTACATGGGACCTCTGGTACGTAGCGTAAGTAGTAAGATACTTCTGCAAGGCATCCAAATCCTCATATTATTTTGAATCTAGTGACGGCATTGGGTGTATGTTGGCCTCCTCCACTGAAGTTATATAAGACGGGTCAGACTGGTCCTGGAGCCTTTGAACGAGCTGCTCATGGCGTTGCTGGATGCTGTGAACGGCTTGAACTAGTAGTGCCAACTGCTGTGCCACATCCGGATCGACTCGTGGTAGCATGATCCTGCATAAGAACCATATCACTAATTATGTTTTTTTGTAACTTTGAGAGATATGTGAACATGGAATTGAATCTACTGGTCTCCTCGGACTTGCTTAGACACAAAAGCAGTAAACTATCTGTATTTCGAATACCACATAAGAATCATATTTGTGAAGTGTATTGAAATATCATTGCTCTGATACTATTCAGTGACGCCCCCAGTGATCTAGATACTCAGTAATACACATCCACACATACGATTCCACATTCAAAATACCATGTTGTGACAAACTTGCAGGAGGTAAAGAAGGTAGAACTGTATTTTTTTTCCACTCCATTTTCATTCATAGCATCACGTCCACAAAAAAATTTATACGATTCCGTAGAAATGTAGCAACATGTATGGATACATCATCTTGTCTCTCAAAAATAAGTACATGTACAAAAACTCAAAAGAATAGGAACCCACTGCACCACAAAAAGAGAGTTGCAATAAAGTCAACCACGAGCTGCCTACCATTACGGTTGTTGCTCCTACGAACTTACCGAATTCACACAAAAAGTTTATGAGAAAAGTGCCCAATATGGATATAAAACAACTAGATAGGTAAATAGAAAAGTGTATAAGAAACAGTTGTGAAAAACCCATAAAATATAAACAACTTCCCTGCTCCCAACGTCCACTAAGAAGCGTAAACCCGCAAGTAAAACCATTCCTTGCTAAACGACTTCTACCAACTCATTTTATAAATCCAACCTGGATATGTACATGTATTAAATGTCTGTTCTAACTATAAAGAGAGTAGGATAACAATAAAAATATAACCCAAGCTTTGTAGATACTCGGTGGTCTTGGTCCAGGTGGAACCTCACACTATGATTCGAAGGCAAGAAGAATGCCTTAAGGTTGGGGTGTCGCCGTAGGCATGCGGTGGCATACATTGCATCATAACTAAGTTCCCAACACGTCTACTATCTTCACTTATCAAATTGTAGTTTTGATTCGCATTTCAATTTTCAATCCGCAAATCATCGCGAGCTGCCCAAGTCCATATTCCATCAACAGAGTTCCCAACGGAAGGGTATCATCTGGTTCAATATATTTTATTCTGGATAATCGTTATTAAACACATAGTTTTACGGATTTTTATTTAATAATCTCAGTGTCGTGAATCCGGGTACTTATACATGGGACCAACACATATAAGTACCTGGAAGTCACGTCTATAAGAAAAGATGAGCTTGGACTGTAGTTTAATGCTACTTACGATCATCACTCAAACCCATTGTTAGTAACACACATTTTCAGGAAGAGTCACATAGAGCCCGTAGGCCTCATCGCCAGGCGTAGAACATAGAGAACACATCACGCAACACACAGCACAAGGCGCAAACTACTCAACGCCATGGCAGAAAAATCACTAAGACGTCAAAAGGAGCACTAAGAAATGCACATAACACACGGTGCTAAGGCAACATTAATCTCTCGACCGGGTTATTATGGTTGTCCAAGTCTCTATCCGAGTTTCCAATGAAGCATGCTTCTCCTTGGAAATTTATTTCATTTTATCAATAAGCTTAATATTCGAATTGATTAGTATGAGATCACTTAAGCACTAAACTGTGATAAGCATAGATCTAGTTTGGTCCTCTCCACTCCATGAAATCATATTGGAAGATATAATCAGGCTTGGTTGATATTTTAGGTTCTCTCCAATATATAACTGCACCCAAATCAATATACTCCATAGCTTATATGACAAACAAGGACAACTCATATTGTCAAAGCGATTTAAACATAAACCTATGAGAAAAAACATGAACACACTAGCAGGAACCACCCGTATAGCAGAATACTAGTCGGTATCGACATATTCACGCAACTTAGTGTAAACCTCAATCATTGAAGGATATACCTTTCACGGAAGGTGTCGATAAGCATACACAAAATGGGATTCCCCAATACACATGTCATGAGACGGTAAACTTGGAGATTTAATGATTTTTTTACCGACGGCTAATGCAGTTGAAACATGGTCAACAATGACACCAACTCCATTAGTTGCTTATACACTTGCAAGATGCCTTTCAGACAAAGAAAACGGCCATGAAGTATACCAGGAAAAATTATACATTTGCACCATCTGAAAGAAAAAAGAGCCACCTACCATTTCCCAATAGCAACTAAGGATAACAAAGTATATCCCAAAATATCAAAATCCCAAGTCCTCAGCTCACACAGGATCACATGGCCTTGGTATAAAGATAAAGCAATAAACATCTCTTCACGAGAACCCAAAAGAGATTCTTGGTAAAGATGACATGCATCCTTTGATTTTCAGCATGGATGAAGAACCCTAACACTTATTCTCTCGTTCTCCATTATTCAGCTAAAAGTTTCAAAGCAAGAGGCCAACCAAGAAACAAGCACCACATTTCATGGTCTCGCTCCTGCATTTTTTTTTCAACTTCAAACAACTTTATTCATCCATTTGGAAGACTCCATTGAGCCATGCACCAGTAATGGGAGTTTTAGAATCAGCAATGCCTTCTGTTTATTCCTTAATTTCCATCCAATTATAAAAACTCGGGTACATTCTTAGATTCACATCCAAACATAAAAGTTGCAATAAGAACCTTGAAATCCATGGGAAAAACGAACTAACAATTTTTTTACCAGCAGGACATCTTGTCCGATTTGACATTGTCATCCACACTAGAAGCAATAATCAGGTCATGGAGATAATTCTACAATGATGACAAAGAAATAAGCAGAAAAAAGAGAGACCTATATTGGATTTAATGATCATGCTCACAATGATTTTTCCACTTGATAAAATAATATACACCTAATTTATTTAAGTTGTAGAAGATATGGCTGTAAATTTTTTAATCAAGCAATAACCCCGTGACTACACGTGACTGAACAAATTCATCTTGGCTACGATCTCGCACACTACGCATGACCGAACATCCCTTCGACAAGCAGGGAATCGATAAAGACATTCTCCTTACATTGGACATCAACGGATATTGAGCCTAAATGTGCACCTAATGCAACTTTTGAAATCTAAAACATTTTTTTTGAAGGAAAGAGGGTGAAATCCCGAGATGGGATTCACCGCCAAAAACTTTTCAATTTATATTAATATGAAGAAAGGGAAATACATTACCTTGTTGACCAGAAACGGTACAAGGAAAGACTAGAAGCGATTACATTTTCAGAATAGAACCTCTGGCTCTTAAATATCAAATCATTTCTTCCTCCCCAGATGGCCCAAAGAACTGCAAACGGTAAAGAACAGTCGTCCATCGAGTTCATCCCAACTGACCTAACTGACCGCCAGAAATCAGTGGAACTACCATGCATTACCCAAGTTGGTCCAACCTCTGTCCACACCTGTACCGACAAAAGACAAGTAAAAAACAAATGCTCCGCATCCTCTGTATGTGTACCACATCTATCACATTGGGTATCAGGAATGCCAAGCGGTCTACCCCTTCTTGCTTTATCCCAAATCCTACCTCTTCTAAGACACCACAGAAAAATCTTCACTCTGCACGGGATCTTGCTTGCCCAGATAATCTTCATGTCTTGTTTCATGTCCGATTCCAACTCCTCACTTCTCCCTCTGAACTCCTTGTATGCCTTTTTCACTGAGAATCTTTCTCCTTCCCAAACAAAATGATCCCTTCCCTGAGAAATGAAATCAGGGGAGGGCAAGTCAGACAACATTCTTTCCAGCTCCTCCCTTCTTCGTCCAGAGATGACATGCATGAAGTGAGGATCCCACGAACCCGAGCCACCAATATCAGCTACAGTACAATCTCTTCTTGCCGCCATAGCAAACAGTGTTGGATATCTATTGCCTAGAACTTCATCCCCCGTCCAGTTGTCCTGCCAAAAGCGAAAAACCTACCCGGTCCCTAACTTTGGTATCATTCTCGACCTTAGCTGTGGCAAAATATCACGGACCCCTCTCCAAAGAGAAGACTCGAAATGCACTCTACCAGCCTCCAGTTAGCCATTGACACCATAAATATTACGTACGAGCTGGATTGCCAATCTATCTGTGTTACCCCAAATCTGCACCATCCACTTTGCTAGCAACGCTTTGTTCATGCAACCCACATCCCGAATTCCAAGGCCTCCTTCGCTTTTCTGCCTAGTAAGTTCCTCCCAGCCAACAAGATGTACTCCTGGCCTTTGTTGCTTACCATCTGACCAGAAGAATCTTCTCATCATTATCTCTATCTTTTTCCTTATGCCTGCTGGCATCAAACGAGTTGAAAAGAAGAAGATAGGAATTGCCGACAACACATGCTTTAGTAGAATCAGCTTCCCGCCCTTAGAAAGATTGATCGCCTTCCATCCTGCTAATCTTTGCTCGAATCTCCTGATGACCATGTCCCACTCTGCTCTCCTGAGCTTGCCTCCCACTAAAGGCAGCCCCAGGTACGTAATGGGCAGCTCACCAAGAGGGCATCCCAACAGTGCAGCACTCGATCTACTTTCCTCCTCATCCATCCCGAACTGGATCACGACAGACTTCTCTCTATTGATCTTGAGACCAGACATGCTACTAAATATTTCAACCAGTTGTCTCGTCCTTACGTGCATATCTTCTGTACCCCCTAGGAAAATCACCTTGTCATCTGCATACTGTAGAAGAGGAATATAAATGGATCCCATACGGAATCCATCACACCACCCATCGTTGACCGCTCTCCTGAACATCACGGCCAAAGCGTCTGCCACCAAGACAAAGAGCATCGGTGCTAACGGGCAACCCTGACGCACACCCCTTTGTGGTTGGAAAAAACCACCTTCCGGTCTGCCATTCATCAGAACCGAGTATGATGATGTTGTGACGCACCTCTTCATCCATGCTATCCAAAGGTCCTTGAAGCCACGCCGCCTAAAAGACTCCCACAAGAAGCTCCAATCCACGCTATCATATGCCTTTTCAAAGTCTATCTTCCAAATCAATCCCTTAAAATTTTCCCGACGTCATTGAAGGCAAATCTCAGATGCCATCACTAGACCATCTGCCATCTGTCTGTCTGGGATAAAAGCTGTCTGACTGTGCAGGATAATAACATCTAACACCCGCTTGAGCCTATTAGCTAGCACCTTGGTAACAATCAAGTATATTGCGTTAGACAATAAAATTGGCCTATAGTCCTCCACCCGTATTGGGTTATCCTTTTTGGGAAGAAGAAACAATAATGCACGATTAACCTTATCGAACCCACTGTTTCCATCTCTAAATTCATTGATTACAGCCATGATCTCCTCCTTCAGCATATCCCAAAACTCCTTGTAGAATAAGACTGGAAAACCATCCGGTCCTGGAGCCCCATCTGCATTCAAGCCCCACACCGCGCTTTTAACCTCATCCTCTGTAAAAGGCAGTTCAAGCCCAGACGCCTGCTCACCTGACAAAGCCTGAGCACCTGTCCCGCGCCACCCCCAGCCGTCATGTCTCCTTCTCCTCGACATTTCCACGAAATGTTCCCTGAGGGCTCGTCCCAACATAACATCACCCACCACTCTTTCCCCACCCACTTCAAGACAATGAATAAAATTCCTCCTTCTCTTGCCGGAGGCCATCAAATGAATAAACCTAGTGTTCGCGTCCCCCTCATTCAGCCACTTCTGTCTAGATCTCTGTCTCCATTCCACCTCTTCCTTCATGTCCTCCAAAAGTAACTCTTCAAGCAGTCTAGCCCGCTCAAGCACTTCATTCTGGTCCAGACCCCTCTGATCATCAAGCTCATCCAGTCGAACAATTCCTTGCTGAGCCTCTTGCCTCCGCTCCCCCCCCTGTGACCTCACTCTATGGTTGAAATCAAGCAGGAAGTTCCTTAGCATCCCCAACTTGGTTGCCATACGCCTGACTGCCGGCCCCTCCACCAGCCAGTTCCTCCATTACGTGATCACCTCATCCTTGAACCCCTCCTCCATCAACCAAGCCTTCTCAAACTTGAAATAGGATCTAGGTCGCATCTGTTCCTCCGAAGACCACAAAATTGTTGTATGGTCAGAGTGAGACCTGGGTAATGACCATGCCCGAGAGAGAGGGAATAAGTCCACTCCCTCGGATGATAAAAGAAATCTATCCAATCTCGATCTCGATCTAGCATTCCGCCAAGTGAAAGCACATCCCACCGCATCAATAACAGTGAGACCCAATTCATGAACCTGAGCTCTGAAATCGTCTGAGCCAGCATCACGCCCACCACCCCTCAGAGGCCTGTCATCCTCCAACAGGGTCACATGTAAATCACCACCAATCAGCCAAATTCCCTCTTCCCTGCGCGCACCCACCTCCAAGAGATCTGTAGCCAAGGACCCCACCGCAGGACTCGTAGGTCCATACACATTGGTTATAGTAAAAGTGACATCATCAACCTTCCTTTTCAAACACACGGTTAGTGAGAATAACGATCTCCACTCCGCCAGATTCTCAAACTCAAACATCCACCATCCAGTCAGGAGCCCTCCAGCCGCTCCCTGGGCTTCGAATTCAGCAAAATCAAACAAAGAGCCGCCTCCCAGATTTCGCCACACGTCGCACCCTGCCCTGGAGACCTTCGTCTCTTGCAACAGCACAATATCCGCATGAGACTTGTGAATTAACTTCCTGACGCCAAAACGCTTCTCAGGTCTCCCCAACCCTCTCACATTCCCTGAGAGTACCTTCATTTGGAAACCTCCTTGTTCTTCTCACGTGGTGGGACCACCCCCAGAGTTTCCACGAAACGTCTATCAAGGAGGCTGTAGAAGCTAGGCCTACCAATTGGTGACCATGGTCCTTCCGTCTCAGCAGCACCGCAACATCTTTCTGGCCCCCCCGCACTCATCTTCGACCTCAACAACAACCTCCTCTTTTCCCTCCTTCGCCAATTTTGCGGCTTCCGCTTAAAACACCACCCAACCCGCTCCCCTCCCCCACCCTGCGATACTCCCCCAACCCTCTGCAACATCTTTGCTGACCCCTTTAAACACCTAGCCTCCCCTTCCACACCATCCTTCACTCCCTCCAAAACCTCCCCGACCTAGCCTTGCAGACTCGAAGCCTCTTCTCCAGCCGCCTGCATGACCACACCCGCAACACGGCAAGCGCTCCCCCCTCCCCCTCCTGACGTCGAGGTTACCAGCCCTGCAACCCTCCTCCCCTCCTTCTCCTCGTCGGCGCTCAGAACCACTGCCAGACCTGGAGTCCCCGTCGTGCTTCCCTCGAGTCTCCTCGACCTCAGCTCAAGAGCCCCACCACCCTCCAGCCCATCCGCCAGCCGGAGGTCGACCACCAACTTGCAACACTCGTCTTGACTAGCTTTGCGTCCCCGCATCAGGACCGCCTTGCCAACGATCCCTACGTCTGTGCCTGCAGAGCTTGGTTCTCTCTGAAGGGTGTTCCCCTTGGCAGCATCCCCGGTGTCTGTTGGCGCATCCGGGTTCTCATGTCGGTTGCCCTCCTCCCTAAAAGATGGATCCGCTCGATGTCCCATACTTGCACCCGAAGACCCAGGAGAAATGGGATCTTCCTTTCCACGAAGCTTCAAGCCTTGGCCGCCCTCGTAATTTCCAGCCTGGACCGTCTCACGCGAAATCGATTGCGTGGTTTGAAACGTCCGCGAAATTAATCTCTGATTAAAAGTCCCAAAATGAATGCCAGCACATCCACTAATATATGGAACCACCGTTGTAGGATGTTGACCACGATTTGAATACAAATCCACGGGAGTTGCCACCTTTGGCGTCATTGCTTGAGGATTATCACACGCGACTAGCGGGAGCCCATGCATTGTGCCGTGATTATCATTAATTGTGGGGCAAGGCATAACCGTTGCCGTGATTTGAGGAAGCTCAAACGCCGCGCCCGAATTCGCCGGAGGCTCCGCCAAGGAGCACTTCAACACGCCGACTCGCCGTTGCCGATGGTCCACCGTATCCGTGATTTGCGGAGGCACCCCGACACGCCGCTGCTGATGCACCTTCCCTCCCAACTTCGGCTCCACCGAAGAGATCTCCAACTGAAGTCGTCGTCCCTCTACGCTCTTCATCCACCATCCCAGCATCCGAGGATGTAGCCGATGCACCCAGACCAACGGATCCCCGCTCTCCCCTGGCAGGAGACCAGTCGCAGCCAGGCCTTTCACCTCTGCAATCCCTCTCATTAACTGCCGGACTCGATGCACATTCCGCCACAAGAGCGGGATTCCCTTAACTCTTATCAGATCCATACTCCTCCAAGCCATGCTTCCATCGTCAGTCTGCGCAAATCTCCACCTGAGCAAAGACCTCCGGGAACGTGTCAAAGACAACAATGCTTTTCCTCGCCTTCGGTCAACCCCCCGGCCAGAACCCTCCAATGTGACAACGCCAGCACGTCCCCTTTGAAGCCACCTCTCGAAATCAAGCCCACGTCGGAAGACCCCTTGAAATCTAAAACATACTGGAGCTTCCTCTTTTGGATCCCAAATATACATACTTCAAGGGATGAGGAGGTTTGACTTTTATGTGTCATACTATTCACCTTGATTGGACACTACTAATATCTTAACAAAATGAAAGTTTGCTACTAATATGAATTGAAACGTGGCATTTGTTGTAAAGGCGGAATCAGATGCATGTGTCAATAGTGGTAACGATAAAACCCTTGCCAACCATCACTCCCATAGCTTAGTAACCCCTTTTTTTTCTAGACTTCCTGCATTTTAAATATCCCCTAATTTGTCACATTCAGGTAGAATTTTATAGAACATTTACCTCATGATCAAGTAGGTTACAAATATTAAGATGCACGGGAGATTATCCCTATAGGGCAACGTTTCCCTATTGCACCACCATTTTTTTAATATATCTCTACAAGTTCAGATTTGGATCCACTATATCCACCCATATACAAAGCAGCCATGGTTCCATCAAAACATACATGAAACAGCACCGAGGTCGATAAAATCGATCCTATAATACATGATTTCATGAAAGATGTTTCAAAACAAAGTTAGATTCCGAATCTAATCTATTCCAGAATCTGACAAGTCCATTCCTTCAAAACCAACCATCCACGTAGCCACCAAAAATTCATGTAAGTAGATTCCTTGCAAATTGGTCTTCTTCCTAATGCTCCAGGTGCACTTCTAATTTGAAAAAAACACAATAATCATTTCCCCTTGTAGTCCAAATATTTGTAAGGACTATTCAAGATTACCGATGAAACGACAGAACCCGCGACAGGCATTTAGCCGAAGACGGAATCTCAATGCAAATCTCATGTACATTAGAGAATGCTGGTACCTATGATTTAACGCACATGACACATGCAATGCTTGACACATGCAATGCTTGAAAGTCCATGCAGAAGGCCTATTGCAACTGGAATACGACAGTAAGAGGGATGATCCGTACGCGACACATGCATTGCTTGCTACACGAAATCTAATACCTCCATATATCTACAATCAAAGCACAACTACCCAACTCATAGATCCAACCAAGAAGTCCTAACACCCATCTCGAGGGAAGTGAAAATGCGGAAAATGACAACAAGAGGAGAGGATCCGTACCTTACAGAGACGAGTAACGAGTCTCCTGCGGAGAGATCTTCACGTTGGCACCTTCGGCTCCATGACCCGGCGTCTCCGGTGACCTTGAGTGGTGCTCAGACGATTCTAGGGTGCAGGAAGAGAGGAGGGAGGACTGGAGATGGAGCCTTGGTCGTTTTGGGAGAGAAGGGTTGTGGTTTAAGGGTGAAAATTCAGATTTGGATCTGTGTCCGGATCCGAATAAGACCGGACCGCTCTTTGCTAAAATAGTCGTAACTTGGGCTCCTGAACTCGGATTTTCATGTTCTTGTACTCGTTGTAATGTTCTCAATGAGAACTACACTTTAGACTCCTCAAATGATTTTCTTGGACATTGTATAAGTATAAAATTTGCAATTAAGTTCAGATCCAGATGAATTTGCAATTTAGCTCATGTTCGGATTCACGGTTTTCACATTGACATATTAGGAGAAAGACTTTCATCTCTGATCAGAAAGCATGGTTGTTTGGTGCGAAATTGAAGTTGTTACCTAGCAAACTTTAAAGCAAATGGTCAGGATCATTTATTGTGAGAACTGTGCGTAACAATGGTAGTATTGTCATATATGGGCTATCATCTGACCCACAACCACTTGTTGTGAATGGACAGTTGTTGAAGCCGCATGTAGATCATGATACATTCTTTTCCATGGTAGATTCCATCAATTTGGTATCAGATGATGATTCTATGACATCTTCTGCATTTGATACAAGAGCTGATATTCTTTTGTATATATCCTTTCTTTTCTTTGTTTCTTCTATCGATCTTATCATTCACCTCTTTTCCTTGTGTGTCTACTAGATTTACATGTACTCTATCCTAAGTGTAGGGGAGGTGAATGACTTGAGTTGTTCTTTTCTTTTTGTGTCATCACTCTTATTGTTTTTCCTTTACTAAGGGATCCCTTACCCTAATTATAAGGGGAGTGATGTCGTTCATTATGTTCTTATTTCACGTTTTTATTTCTTTTTATTCTTCTATTCCATCGCTTGTTCGTCAATTTGTTGATATTCTTTTTCTATACGTAGGGATATTTTATCCTAATTATAGGGGAGGACAAGCCAAGTCGTTGAGTTTATACATTCGTTTCCTCTGTTTCACCATTTGTACTGTCTCTATACTTAGGATTATTTGATCCTAAGTATAGGGGGATCATCGACTTCTATTCCTTTTATTTTTTTTCGTTTAGTCATGGTTGTATAGATTCTTTTCACTTCTCTCTACTTAGCACGAGTTATGTCTTCCTTTATCGCTTCTGTATAACTATGAGGACATGGTTCGTGCTAAGTATTGGGGGTGTCATATATATTATATATATATACTTTAGCCATAACTAGTACTTTCATTGTTAATAATATGTCTAATAAAACTAGAATAAAAATGGTTGTAAAAAGTTTGTAAAAATTCTTTGAAAAAATCCTTAGTAAATATTTTTGTAAAATATTTGTAAAATTATTTGTAAATTTTTTGTAAAGTTCTTTATAAAATTATTGCAAAAACCTTTGTAAAAGTATTTTTGCATAAATTATTAGAAATGACTTTTTTTGTAGATATTTTTAAAGTATAATATACCAAATTATTCATATTCTAAAAATATTCATTAATGTTTATAAATAAAATCTTTATAAAATATTGTAAACTAATTTAGAAAACCTTTTGTAAAATGGTTGTAAAAAGATTTTATAAAATTTTGTAAAATATCTTGTGATTTTTATTTGTAAAGTATTTTGTAAATGTTTGTAAAAACTTTTATAAATTGTTTGTAAATTTGTCACCTTGTATATAAATGACCTGTTTGTACAAATTGTTTTATATAGTAGTTCTACAAAATGTTTGTAAAAAGAAAATTTAATCACCTTATAAATATGTGAATAAAAATCTTTTTTGTGCATAAAATTCTTTTAAGAAAGCCATGTATAAAATTTATAAAATTGTATATAAAATTATTTATTAAAACTTGTTAAGAAAAGTCTTTGTAGATAAAATCCATCTTGTAAAATTTGTACATAAAATGTGCAAATATCCTTTGTTTAAAAATCTAGTATAAATTGTGTATAAAACCTGTACATATGAATTGTATAAAATGCTTTAATTTGTACAAAATCCTTGTAAATTCTTGTAAATGTGTATAATTCTCTGCATGAAAAAAATCTATAAAAATAGAAAATTATAATCCGTGAAAATGCAAAACTCTCTAAAAAGCTTTTAAAAAATATTTGTATTTTTTCCCTTTATTTCAATGAAAAAAATGTTTTTACATATTTCTTGCATTTGCATTTGCAATTTCAGAATGAAATTAGTGCTTAAACTAATATGGAATGCAATCAAAGAATGGAGCTTGGTTAAGACCTTAATCCACGTAATTTCAGAGGAACTTTATAGGAACTGAAGTTGATACTTTTCAGGTCTAGCGAATTAATTTTTTGAATCCACAAGACTATGTTCACATGTTATCTTGATTGGTCTAAGTATATTATCTCATATACACACATGGTTCTTTTAGATAATGACCTAACTTTGACATGCACTTTACATGTTGCTCTTCATTGATGTGGTGGTGAGAGTTAGAATCCTCTGGTAAGAGATGCACACGAATGGAAACATACGTAGTCACCTGATAACCGCATATGAACTATATGTAAATAAATTTATCGAAGTAGAAACTGCTAGAGAAAGAGAATTTAATCAAACAAATTAAACAAACCATAAATCGAAGATTGTTCAACTATTTATTTAACAAGACAAGTGTTCCTTGCTCGAGCACAACGAGGCAGAAAATCATGCTCATGAAAATCAAGTGATGAAATAATATTTTCATGATATTTTGATCCTTCTTTATGTTTTTTCTTCTTTAATGCTAGAAAAGTTATTTTAGTTTTGAATTTTTAATATTTTTTATTTGATTTTAGTTGTCCAATTTTTATTTGATTTTCAAAACTTATGTTCCTCAAACAATGTGATCTACAATATAATTGAATATGGTAAATATATGTACAGTGATAATATATAGTAGATCTACGAAAGTTGCTCAAGCAATGGGCCTGAGAAAGCACACAAAACAAACTCAAAACTGAGTCGAAATGCGATGAATAAAATCTGATGAAAAATTGACCAAATTCCTTTAAAATAGACTCAAAACAAAATGAAGAAAAGTAGGATGATGATGTACTTTGGTACATGGTCCATAATGTATCCAAAAATGTGTAGAAATCAATTTAAGAAAAATACAAAAACTCGAAGGCTTCCTGCAATTGGATCCCTTGTCAGGGACCTAAAAAAACTAGGATGTTTACAATTAGGTCCTTACGTGGGGACCTAATTGCAAAATAGTAAAAAGTCTGGAGGTAGTTGCAATTTCTAGAGATTCACAGGGGTATACTTGATAAAATTCCCACCGCTTCGTTATCCTATGTCCAGGATTAGAAGGCTGTCGTGCGATCAGGGTTGTCGCTTGAGTCCACATGCCGCGCACCTGCGCTTTCTGGAGATGAGCATGTTCTTTCCCAAATTGCTTATGCAGTGGTAATGATCATCTCCTCTGATCGATCTTTGGTGATGGCAGGCGATGTTTGAGACTCCTATAAGGACAGAAGGGGCTCCTCCCCATTTGAGCTCACCTACGGTGAGGATGTGGATGAAGATGATGGTGAAGATCTTGAAACTCGATGACAGTTAGGGTTTAGCACCTAGATGAAGAACAACCGCATATCTGCTACGATTACATGATGGTGATGATCAAGGACACTCCAGATGAAAAGAATGAAGCTCCAAAAGATCTTAGAGACATGCAAAGATAAATGTCTTGCTCGAATCTTAAATGTTTCGCTCGCAATATTTTTTAATTTTACAGGTCAAAATAGGTTCCGAGATCAAGGGTTCAAAGGCAAAATCAAATGCAAATCGAATCCAATTTGAGTGAGAAACTTGGTGTAGATTAAAGATGGTGATTAAGGAACTCTAGTGAATGATTTATATTCCAAATTATGGCATAAGGATCGGTGAAAAGAAAATGTGATAAAGTGAATACACGGGGTTGAAGTTGTATGAACCTCAGGTAGTCTCTCAATGGGGCGGCACTACCGGAGCTCGATGGTGCGCGAGGCATCGATGCAAAGCCCCGAAGGCTTTGGAATCTCTTCCCCGTAGGTCCACCTTCCATGCGGAGCTACCTGAGGATGTTGTCACCACCGGATTCAGGCGGAGCGGTGGGAAGAATATGGAGGTCTGGCTACTTTGTTTTTGGAGAAGGAGGAGCTTGTTCTAATGGTAGAGATTCAAATGAATAAATAGGAGAAACGACAAGGGTTTGGAGACAATCCAATGATGAGCGTTAATCTAGGTAGTCAGGACTAGGAAATGGACGATTTAGATCAAGATTTTTGTGTAGTAATCAACAAAGAAAAATGGGTGAAGAAGAGGCATTAGAATAGAAGCTCCAACAACTTCTTTGAGGAGAAGCTCCAGGTGCCGACACGTGTCAGCACCTGATGGGCCAAATGGAGAAATATTTTAATAAATACAAAATAATTAGTAAATGGAGTTATTTTGAATAGGTATAATAAGGAAAATTATAAATAATTAAATTATGTAATTGATTATATAATTTATTTTTATAAATATAAATATTTAATGAAATGTAAATATAATATTAATAAATATGTATATAATATACTTAATAATTAGATATTGTATTTTTTATTTAATAATTAAATAAATAACACATTAATTTTATATTTTATTAATTATTAGAATATAAAATAAGGTGTATGTGCATTTTTTTAGATTTTAATAAACTAATATAAATATATTAATAAATATAGGTATATAATCTACAAGTTAAACTCATTTATAAATTAGGGTATTTTGAATTATTTAATATTTAATATTGTCAAAAAATTCTTCAATGTTAAAATATAAGATAAAAATAATAATTAAATTATAAAATAAATTAAACTATAAATAGTATGTTCTAAAGAAAATAAATAGCCTAAAATTCTAGTTGTAGTTAGGTCCCAAAATTGACTTTTTGCAAATGGACTCCGATTTTATTGAAATCACCTTCATTAATTAGAGAATATTATTTTATAAACTTTAAATTGAGTAGAATGAAATTGTAGTTCTTTTGAGAAAGTATTGATGTTCGGAAGTTGATAAATTGACAATTTGAAAGTCGGATTTCTTGGTATATATGCAAGATAATACTTTTAATTTATTTTTATATTTTTCTATATATTTTTAGATTTAAATAGAGAAAAGATTATTCCAAGAAATATGTTCAAATGAATTAGTTAAAAAATTTATAGGTTTTGATACATATTTAATAATTAATGAATAATGTGTAGAGTGTATAAATAACTCTTTATATGGCTTTCTTCCTTACCCCTCCCCTCCCCCGACATATTTGTTTATCGACAAATCCATGTTGAGTTGGTCTCGGGGATTAGGTTATATAAATATATCTTGTAGCTATATTTATAATTTATAAGTCATATTGTTCATATATACATATATACAATCTGCCTTCTTTTTATTTTCTTTATTTTTTTTCTTTTATTTATTTACATGTTTTTAATATCTAAAATAATATTTTTATTCATAAATGTAGTTCTGATAGAAGATGAAATTTAATGCATATTTACATGTAATTGTTAAGGGTTTCAAGACAAAATGCAGAAAGAATGTTAATGAATCAAGAACTCATCAACCTCTTATACTTAAACTTTGCTAGTCCCTTAGCAAATACTTATTTGAACTATAAGGGAAAATGAAAGAAAGTTAGAATGAATTTGTTTTCCTAAACCAATTCTTGAGAACAGAGAGAGGACAGAGCTTGGTCAGGCCTAAAATGAGCATTTTGTCGGAGCCTTAAAATGGATTATGATTTTAATCTTAGCAGTCCTCAAGTTCCACAAATCCTTATTTAGGTTCACCTCAACGGCCAGCTCAGATCCACTTCTCCATATTGCTAACTCTATCAACCTTGAATTCAATTTGTACTGTGCGTGAATTCTGTTAGCTCGTCTTGCTTAAAGAAGCCAAGAAACTGCCCATGACATTACCAATCGGTTCATCAACAAGCTACTCTTTCCTTAAGGAGGGGGATATTCCATTCTAAGGTCAGGTCGTTCTGTGTCGACAATCGAATAGAGAGAGAATGTATAAGAATGAGAAGAGAACTAGAGGGTGACCAGTGTACTCACATCTCCTTGTGAAGCCCAGCCAGTGTAGCTATGTCCCCACTAAGATGTGCAGGACTTTTGGAAGCTTGACCATTGTGGTCATATTTGGTATTTTCTGGCTTCTTTTTGGATTGGCATTGTAATGTTTCTTGCACTGCATCAATCTTTTGTGCCTCAACGGTTATAGAGTCTTTTATATCCGTCCATGTTTTAAGATCTTGGAAAAATTGTGCAACATATCCTTCCCTCATCCAAAGCATTATTTCAACCCCACAACTCCTGTTTGTATACTTCAGTGCCACTAGATAAGGATGAAAATGAACCACTAAAATGAACTGTCCCTTACAACCCCATGCAAGTCGAGCTAAGTGCAAAGTGCATGTGTCCCAAATTGGTTCACTGATGAAGAGTTAAACGAATGATACCAAGTTTTCTACTTAGGCAAGTGACATTTGATGTCCCAAACATGGTCTCATGGAACCCAAAGATTTAAGTCAATTACCTGAAGAGTCTAAATTCCAGTTCCTAAGTAGGCTCCTTTCAGTAAAAGTTAAGTTCGTAATCAAGCTCGATCCTTTAGACTATTCCTAATATTGAGTTCGAGAAATCAAATTTATTCTGAAAAATGCTAATGCAAATGCAACCATGTTTATGTGATGTACATTTTTCTGAATTGTTACTTATTTTTACGGATTTTAAAGATTTTGAAATTTTTTGAAATTTTGGACTTTGTATTTTTTGGATTTTTAAATTTTATAAACAAGTTTGTGTAAAAGAGTTTTACAAAATAAGTTACCAATATTTTATTTGTATTAAATAACTAGTAATTTTTACAAATTTTATATACAAAGAATTTTACAAAGATTAAATGACTTTTACTCATATTTTAATAAATAGGATTTTAAATAAGTATTATACATATTAAATGCATATTTTAAATTAAGAATTTTAATAAGAATTTACAAATACTTTACTTATTTACAAGAGTTTTATAAATAATAAATTAATTAGTTAATGGATTTGCAATTAACCCTTACCCACTTTTATGGATTTTATAGATATAGAAAATACATAAAAGTACTACTTATATATGCAAGTACATATACAATATATATGCACCCCCTATACATAGCTTATGATATGCCCTCATAGCATCAATAAAGAAAAAGGAGGGCATAACCCGTGCTAAGTAAAAGTGGGTGAAAAAGAATATAAAAATTAAAAGTCACTCGACCCCCTATACTTACGATCATATCATTGAAAGTATAGTGAAAGACGGAATGAGGTGGATGGGGAAAAAGAATATACAACCGAAGGAACAAAAGAAAGGGATAAAAACAAAATATAAGAAATTACTAGGTCCCCCTGATGAATCTTAGATTCATTATATAACTATGCCAATACAAACCCATTCATTAGATTAATCATATATTCTTTGATGCATAATTATTTTAGGAAGTGGTATTACATGCATTATGCATACCAGTTTCCATGCTTAGTCAAAATCCAATCACGTGGATGGTCAAATATTACTCTTCAATTTATACCCAATAAAGAGAGAAGAAAATACAAATCAAGAAGGTATTTGGAAGCACTTAAAAAATGTAAGTTATTCTTGATTTCCACCTGATATAAGTGTTAGTACCATCATTGCATAATATTTAAGCATCAATAATATTGTGTAAATGCATGTAGAAGAAATTCCCTACAGATAAAGCTACTACTACTCTTTCTGTGTGAACACTACAAATACCATATGTAATGGAATCCATTTAAGTAAATTTAGCATCCATATCCAATCCATATAACAATATTATACATAAAGCCAAGCATCATATATTTGAATCATTAGAATATTCATTAATAATAACAGTGCCCGATGGAATTAATGAAAATAATCGTGGATAAAAATGGTATAACTACCATTATGAAAAAGATACCAACGTCAAATGTTAAGAGGCATGCATGACGTGGCTGGAAGTTAATGGTAACTAAATGCAATCATGGATCCCGAGTACATTAAGGTGAAAAGGAACGGATGCCTTACGTGAAAGGGAATAGGCATGACAATGATTTGGCGCCAATCGAAAAGATGAAAGTATCAATGTAAAGGGGTGCAATATGTGGTTAAAAGTGGCAGTATAGTTATATATATATATAGGATTTCTTTCAAATAGGACTTGGTCCTTCCATCCCTAAGGAAGGTCAGCCTCTTTTTTGTATAAAACATGATGACTTTAGTATAATACATATACAGTTTTGTATTATAGTGTGAAGTTTTAATGTTTTTATTATAATGCGCAGTTTTGTATGCAGCTTTGTATTTATAACGTGCACCTATTATACAAATTGTATACGTATTCTACTAAAGTGTTCGTGATTTATACAAAAAAGGGCTGGCCTTCCTGAACTCAGGAAGGATTGCGTCCTATTTGAAAGGGCCCATATATATATATATATATATATATATATATATATATATATATATATATATATATATATATCACATTAGAGTGGGGTTTTAGAAGATGGAATTTGCCAATCACTTTCACTCCAATCTATTCTGTCATCCAACAAAAGTGCACCACCATATTTAATCATGCATCTTAGTATGGACGAAACATCAAGGTGATCACGTCGACTTGTGCATTCAGACCCCTAGTGAATCTAACTCCTGAGGATCTACCCTGAGTGCCTCTAAAAATCATTAAAAACCATAGACGTCCGTCAACCATCATTTCCTTGGACCCTCTGCGAATCTGACTCCAGAGAATTCCTCACGTGCCGCTAATCATCATATTGTTCTCTTGCTTTTATTTTATTACTTTATATTTTTATAACCATCTTATTTTGTTATCTTCTCTTTCCTGCAGTTATTCATCAAGACTATAGCGACAATCCATATAAATGGTGATTATCATCGATTCTTGGAGATCTGGGACGTGACATGAGGTTCAAGCTCGATCTGCGGCTGTAATCGCATCCAACTCACCTCGTTGTGATATAAAAATTTGCGAAGAGTTAACGTGTATGAGTCCAATTAGAGGTTGTCGCATAGAAGGGGAGTAATTAGCACTTGCCGACCTGCACTATTGTCTTTTCCAACTTTCGTTTCAATTTTTGTTACTTAAACATTTTGTAATAAATTCATCAATTAATAAAGTATTTTTATTCGCAAATAAAGTGTAGAATATTCCAGTCCCTATGGATTCGACCATGACTTACCTTATACTTTGCCTTACACATAATATAAGTTATGTCTGGTAATTTATTTGTTTGAAGTGTGTTTTTGCAGGTTCTCAATGACTATTTGACATAAAAATCAGATGCTTAAACCCTCGAAAATATGCCTCAATATTTTGGCGTCGTTGTCGGGGACAGGCAACCATTCGCTCTTTATATAAAAAAATCTTTACATTTTGCTTTTTACCTTCTTTCATTTTAATGCAGGGAAACAAGTCGCTTTGGAAAGGAGCCGCATCAAACATCAAAGTGATGCTAAAAATTTTTTGGAGCACCCATGCCATAAGTTCTCTTTTTAGGCATAATTAGGATCTATTTTATTTCCTTGTTTGCGCATATTAGAAACCAGAAAAATCAACGTCTTTTTCTGTATGACATTGCATCTATGTAGGATTTCTGCCATATAGTTCCATCTTGCATTTAAAAAGATCACTTAATTGTGTGCTGACTAATCAAGATAAAAAATTTGCATCTTAATCGGACTAGATTAAAGCGGTCAAAAAATCATAAATTCTATTTTTTTTTGCAAACTTGTTTGTTGCACCATTCTCACAAATCATGTGGTTCTTGATAATTTTCTTAAAACCATATTTCTTAGTATACTCGTCCCCGGGGTGTTTAACTAAGAGTGGTGAAGGGTTAAAGATCCAAGTTGATCTAAGAAAGGCTCCAACTTACTTACTCTCTGACTGGCCTCAGAACTAGAAGAACGACATTGTGGTAATCATTGAATTATTATGAACTACTAGATATCCTAGGAAACGTAATCAACTTGTATTCTTATCAGCAAAAGAAAATTTAAAAAGATAAAAATCTAAACTGTCAATGTTGAGTGGGAATAAACAAATTGTTTGGTGTTTGATTTGTGTATGCTTGGAAGGGGGTCAATAGGGAATCCCCTTACTGATCCCATTCAATTCGATCCATTCTACCCTCCAAAATCCAAAGTCAATCCCGAGACAAAATCCATGGCTGGTGCGCTACCTCCTCTCGATACACTCACTATAATAATGCAACAATAACAACAAATAACAGAATGCCAAGAGGTGCACGATGCCCAAGACTGATAGCACATCAAGGGCTAAACAACCCACCACCAATACTGATACAAAATCATTATATTCCTGCAAATCATCAACTCGTATCGATCATCCAACTTCCCGCAGAAGTGAGAAACTTTGAAATAAAACCTAAAACTATTTCCTTCCTCCCAAACGTTTGGGAAGAAGAGATCGAGGACCCTATGGTACGCTGAACCATAGCATCATGTGATACGCTGAACACAGGGGAGGTAAACAAGGAACATATTTACCTACGAGCCTTCCGATTCTCCCTTCAACAAAAAGCGAGCCAATGGCTTCGTAGCTATGAAGTCACGATTCGATCATGGACCGAGTTAAGAGAGGCATTCTTAAAGAAATATTTCCTCATTGGTAAGACCAATAAACTTAGACATGACATTTCTCACTTCACCCAAAAACCCACGAAGCTGATCCATGAAGCGTGGGAAAGATTTAGAGATCTTTTACGCAAATGCCCACATCATGGAATCAAAATGGAAGCAAGTACAAACATTTTATGAGGGGTTAACTGAATCATACAAAAGAGTTGTCGACGGCTCTTGCGGAGGCGACTACTTGAATAAGGGCCAGAACTTTGTATGGAAACAATATGAGGACATGGCGGATAGCTCTACAGACATTCAAATCATTGCTTCAAAGTTGGACAAAGTGGACTTGATGGCTAAACAAGTAGATCAATTAACTAAAATCATAGGGAGTCTCGTATTAGAGAAAATTACTTCGTCAGTTTGCAGGGTGGCCCCTATTCCACAAGCACCTATGGATCTAGACATCTACCAACCATCTATCCATTCAGAGGAACAAATTAATCCCGAAGCAGTTAATTGGGTGCAGGGGAATTCCAACAATAACCCTTATTCCTCCACGTATAATCCATGATGGAGGAACCATCCAAATTTTGCATGGAAGACCCCAACAAACAATAATTGAGGGTATCAAGTCACCCAACAAGGGTCAAATCAATACCACTCATACAACAAGCACTACCACCACTACAACCCTTGACTACATCATCGCAAGGACTTACTTTTGATTATCATGATTTAATTAAACTCATACAACAGTGGGCATGGAATCAAGTTTAGGTTCAGAAGCAACTGACTTAAAGTCATGTCGAGGCCCAAAAACAATTGATCGAGATTCGTTGCCAATTACCACCTCAACCACAACTACCTGCTCAAACGGTACAAAATCCTAACAACTCACAAAGCCGCCCTCCTGTCTTTTCACAACGGCCTACTCGAGGACCAGTGAGCTTTAGAATTCAGCTAGTACAAGCAAAAATGAGTCAAATGCCTCTGCTAGTGCCATCCACCAAAGAAGTCGTCGCACCACATGCACACCTCAAATATTAACCACAGTCCCACTAGGACAAAACCATCAAACACATGAGAATGATCCACCAATGCAAGACAAATCATCACCTACTACACAACCAACCTCTATATCCCCACCACCAACCTTTACACAACCGACTATTCCCTTTTTAGAGGCCCTACAAAGAAAAGTGAAGAAACAACCTTCGAATTTGACTCCTGATTTGGAGAATTTAAGGCTATAGAACAAGTTCCAGCATATTCATGTTTCTTAAAAGAAAAAATTCACTCCATAAAGAAAGCCGAGGGGAAAGAAAAAGAATGACCAACATAAGGAAGAGATGCATGCGCTACCGGTCGCATCATCTAATGTCATTTCTCAACTCCTTCCTCTTAAAATGAAAGACCCAGGGGCCCCATTGGTAAAATGCATCATTGGGGATATGACTTTCGAGCATACCTTACTCGATAATGGTACGTCAATAAATCTCTTCCAGCTGCCGTACTAAAATATTATGCAGTAAGCCAGCTAAAACATATTTCTATGATTTTGCAATTAGCAGACCGGTCTGTAAAGTGGCCATTAGGAATATTAGAGGACATTTTAGTCACAGTCCAAGGACATCAGTTCCCAATCGATTTTATCGTACTCGATATTGACTTGTCAAGAACACTTTCTCAAACTCCTACTATACATGGAAGACGATTCTTAGCCGCTACCAAGGATCATTTTGATTATGAGGTTGGGAAAGTAGAATTAGAGTCAATGGCGATATTGTTCTTGTTGATCTTGTCTACCCCGCATATCAAGAACATGATACCGAGGATTGTGGATGGATCGAGGATTGTTTGATAATTAAATAAATCATAGATGATTTAGCTCCCTTGAACATCGCTCGGGATCCTATAGAGGCTACTTTGACTTCAAATGATACTTTATTTAAAAGACAACATACTATAGTGGCCGAAGCCCTTGATTCCATCAATACTGAACCTTACAAACCATCGACAGATTCAAACATCTTTGAACTAGACCATGCATGGGATGAACTCGATGCGTTAATTTCTCTTGTATCGGAAATGATTATGCCCATGTTAGAGCCTCCTATTTCTGAAGTACTTCATAATAAGGAGGAAAATCTTACATTCACCTCACCCACCCACCCCATAATTTCAATAGAAGATTCACAATAAACAATTCAGGCCCCAGTAGTTCAATTAAAACCTTTACCCAAAGACCTAAAATATGTATTTTTAGATGAAAAAAATCAAGCATACTTGGTAATAATCAAAGCCCACTTGGAATTTGATCAAGAAAATAAATTAATGAATGTTTTGAGAAAATTTTGTGGGTAATTGTTTGGACGATATCTGATCTTCAGGGAATAAGTCCATCATATTGTACCCACCATATATATTTGGAAGACAATGCAAACCTTTTTCAAGAAATGCAAAGAAGACTAAATCCAAATCTACGAGAAGTAGTCAATACGAAAATATACAAATGGTTAGGTGCACGGATTATCTACTTGATATCATATAGTTAATGGGCCAGTCCTTTACAAGTTATATCAAAGAAAGCTGGCCTTAGCATAGTCACTAATGATAAGGGTAAAGAGATCCCCACTCGTACAACCACTTCGTGGAGGGTTTGTGTTGATTACAGGAAAATAAACCTTGCTACGAAGAAGGACCATTTCCCTCTCCCCTTCATAGATCAAATTGTTGAGAGACTCGCAGGGAGGGAAATTTTTTCTATGGTTACTCATGTTATAATCAGGTAGCTATTGCACCTGAAAACCAAGAGAAAACAACATTTACATGTCATTATGGTACATTTGCTGTTCGTCGGATGCCCTTTTGGCTATGTAATGCACTGGCTACCTTCCAATGATGTATGCTTACAATATTTGCTAATATGATGGGAGATTTTATGAAAGTATTCATGGATGATTTCTCTATATTCGGTGATTCCTTCAATGAATGCCTTGGATTTCTTGATCACGTATTGAAAAAATGCATTGAGGTGAACCTAGTCTTATAATGGGAAAAATCACATTTTCAGGTCACCAAAGGCATTTTTCTAAGTCACATTGTCTCTATAAAAGGAATGGAGGTTGATCCATCGAAATTGAGACTATAACTCACCTCTCCCCACCTACATCACTCAGAGGTGCTAGGTAATTTTTAGGACATGTTGGCTTCTATCGACGATTGATAAAGGACTTTTCAAAAATTGCTAAACCTCTTACTGAGTTACTCTCAAAGGTTCAAGCTTTTGTATTTTCTGAAGATGCCCTTCAATACTTTGAGACGTAAAAAAGGTCTATCACTGAAGCACCAATTTTGCAGTCCCCTGATTGGACCATAGACATTGAAATAGTGTGTGATGCATCAGATTATGCAGTAGGGGTGGTACTGGGCCAAAGGAAAGATGGAAAATCAGTTGCCATACATTATTCTAGCAGAACACTTGATGATGAAAAAAATACATAATCGCTGAAAAAGAACTGCTAGCAGTTGTATTTGCATTTGAAAAATTTAGGTCATACCAACTGGGTTCACATGTAGTTGTTTACACTAACCACACTGCACTGCACCACATACTCTCCAAGAAAGATTCCAAACCACGATTGATTAGATGGATACACTTTCTATAAGAATTTGACATTGAAATCAAATATAAGGCATGGGCACAAAATGTTGTGGCCGACCATTTCTTTAGACTCTACGAGTTTGAAATCAAATAAACGACCAACTCATTCCCATATCAGAAACCTTTCCAGATGCATCCATCCTTGCTATATCACAACTACCGTGGTTTGCTAATATGGTAAACTACTTAGTAACATCTCGAATTCCCGAGGAATGGCCTAAGGCAAAATGAGATCGATTCATAGTTGATTCTCGATATTACCATTGGGAAGATCCTTTATTACATAGGGAAAGGACTGATTGTATATGGAGATGTTGTATACTTTATTGTAAAATTTCAAGTATCTTATCTAATTATCACACTTTTGGGTGTGGTGGACATGACTCTGGAAAAGTACAACTGCAAAAGTATTCCAATGTGGTTTTTTCTGGTCCACACGATTTAAGGATGCCCATGATTTTGTTAAACCATATCCTACATGTCAAACTACAGGGACTATGACAAAAAGAGACATGATGACTCTAAATCCTATCGATGTAGTTGAAATTTTTGATGCAAGGGGCATTGACTTCATGAGTCCCTTCACTCAATCCAATGGGTACCTATATATCCTTCTTGCAGTCGACTACGTCGCCAGTTACGTCGAAGCCATCCCCACTCACGATGTCGATAGTGAGATAATGATCAAGTTCTTGAATGATTTATTTGCTTGATTCGGCATATCCAATGTTATTATAAGTGACGTGGGTTCATATTTCCTTAATAACTCGGTACGAAAACTAATAAGGAATAATAGAATTGAACATTGAGTTTCCACCACTTATCATCCTTAAACTAATGGATTAATTGAGGTCTCTAATCGAGAAATAAAAACCATTCTGCAAAAAAATGTTTTTTTTATCGCAAAGACTAGTCCCAACACCTTAATACAACATAAGGGCCTCTCGCACTTCTTATAAGTCTCCTTTAGGGATGATTCTGTATTGCATCATTTATGGAAAATATTGTCATCTACCTGTCGAGATCCATCATAAATCATTTTGGTCTATAAAAAATGTAACCGTGATTTAGCCCAAGGCAGCCAGAATCGACTACTTGACCTTAACGAGTTAACTGAGCTTCATTGTCGAGCATATGATAACAGCCTTATTTACAAAGAAAAGGTTAAAATTTGGCATGATGCCAACATTTCTCACAAAAACTTTTCCATTGGTTAAAAAGTATGGTTGTTTGATGCAAAGCTAAAGCTCTTTCTAAGAAAGCCCAGGTCAAAATGGAAAGGCCCATACATTGTCACACAAGTTTTTGATAATGGGTTTGTTGAAATAGCTGATTCTAAAACTTCTGCCACCCATCGAGTGAATGGACAACGCCTCAATCCTGTCATTGAATTTGACAGATCAAAGCCCATTTTGGAAACCCATGTTCTACAAATCCCCTCATGACCCAATCATTTCTTTCTTCACTGCACATCATATGTCGAACATCATCATATAGACAGTTTACTGCATATGCATTTACCATGGGGCCATGTCAAATCATAAGCTTGGGGTGACACAATCTAAAAAATTTGCATTTTTCGTGCATGTTTTCCCTACTTCAACTCTCTAAGTTTACATATAGGGAGAGTAATACCCTCACCATTAAATATCACATGAAGTATGAGATTTGGAGTGATTTTGAGCTTACAATGTGTATGACTCTCTTTTGTCCTTTTGCATTAAAATCAATGAACTTAGCCTCGATTCAACTTTTAACACTTGATATCAATAATGAACTCAAACATTATATAATAAAAAGATCAAGAACTTTGTATCACGATGATAGCTTGACATACAAAAGGTTAAGCAGGTCAGATGATGGTTGTGCTAAGAGTTTGTGAGATAATGAGTTTATCATGGAGTAGAGGAGTAGGTAGTGTTTCCACCAAAAATACGTAAGGAAGAGAGTCCATCATAAAATGTAAGAGAGTGATCCCAACTGGTCAAGCAATTGCCCATTATGAACATTTGAACCCTTCACAAACCAACCTCTTATTTGCCTTTCCACATACTTCTAAAATCCACCACGTCTTTAAAAGTCTTCCATTAATAATCCATCACGTTTGATTTCATTTGACTTCTTTCCCCCTCTTCTTCTATTATCCATTAAAAGAGAAATATTCTTCAAGATTTTATTCTCCATCTATAACAATATACAGGTCCTTTTATGTTTCCAAGTCCCAAAAGAAAGTATTAAAGCACATTGGTTCTCTTGAAAAGTGAAGAGAGATATTGCAAATAAAAGGAGAAAGAAAAGGAAAAAAATAAAGTAGAAAAAAATATTGCAAAAAAAGGAAAAAAAGAAAAAAGAAAAAAGAAGAAGAAGAAATCAAGAGAACCATATGTCATGACCATCAGATGCCATCTATATCTTCCTCTTCTCCAAAATTATCTTAGAATGATCAATAGCGTCACATATAAGACCTCACTCATATATTTCTAGAAATTTAAACCTAGTAAAGTCATCTCCACCAAATAAGCCTTAACCTAAACTCAACAAATTAACCCATTATTTTTCTTGCTGGCCAATTGGAGGAAGTTGGGTTGAGTGTTAAATTATTTATGAAGTTGGAGCTTCTGATAATACTCTGAGCCCCCGTCTCAGGTATTTCCTAGCTTAATGTATAAGAGCAAGAGGTTTGTGGATGAAAGAACTTGGTCGATTCAATACATTGGGCACTTGAGTATATCCTTATGGCTAATGACATTATTGACGCTAGATACCACTTAATCTGAATCGAGCAAGTCTCTATATTAAGTCATGTCTTGAGGACACTTGAGATGACGAAGCATTGTCGGAAGAAATTCACTTCTTATCTCAAGATTTATTAAATAAAGCATTTTTTCTAATATAACCCTCCGAGGCTATGGTCTATCTATATGTCGATTTTAGAGTGTCGAGATTCTTCTTTGCAAAACTTTTGCTATGTACTAGCAAATCATAAGCATGGGGGTATGATGAATCTTAGATTCACTATATAACAATGCCAATGCCAACCCACTCCATTAGATTAAGAATATAATTCTATAATGCATAATTATTTTTGGAAGTGATATTACATGCATTATGCATACCAATTCCATGATAAGTCAAAATCAAATCACATGGACAGTCGCATATTACTCTTCAATTTATACCCAATAATGATAGAAGAAAATGGAAAATTAAAAAAGGTATTTTGAAGCACTTAAAAAATGAAAGATATTCTCGATTTCCTCTTGATATAACGTTAATATCATCATTGCATAATATTTAAGCATCAATAATATTGTATAAATCCATGGAGAAGTAATTCTCTACAGATAAAGTTACTATTACTCTTTCTGTCTGAACAATACAAATACTATATGTAATGGAATCCCTTTAAGTAAATTTACCATCCATATCGAATCCATCTAACAATATTATACATAAAGCCAAGCATCATCTATTTGAATAATTAGAATATATGTTAAGAATAATGGTGCATGTTGTATTAATGAAAATAATCGTGGATGAAAATGGTGTAACTACCATTATGAAAAAGATACCAATGTCAAATGTGAAGAGACGTGCATGATGTGGTTGTAAGTTAATGGTATCTAATTGCTGTCATGGATCCCGAGTACATTAAGGTGAAAAGGCACAGATGCCTTGGGTCAAAGGGAATAGGTGTTGCAATAATTTGGCGCCAATCGAAGAGATGCAAGTATCAATGTGAATGGGTGCAATATGTGGTTAAAAGTGGCAGTATAGTTGTCTATATATACGTCACATTACAGTGGGGTTTGAGTGGAAGGAATTTGCCAATCACTTCCACTCCAATCTATCCTATCATCCAACAAAAGTGCACCACCATAATTAATCATACATCTTAGTATCGACGAAACATCAAAGTGATCTCGTTGACTTGTGCATTCGGACCCCTAGTGAATCTGACTCCTGAGGCTCCACCTCGAGTGCCACTAAAAATTATCCAACACCATAGATGTCCATCAACCATCATTTACTCGGACCCTCTGCGAATCCGACTCCAGAGGTTTCCTCCCGAGTCACTGACCATCATATTTTATATCCCATATATTTTATTACTTTATATTTTTATATCCATCTTATTTTTTATCTTCTCTTTCGTGCAGTTATTCATCATGACTATCGCGATGATCCATATCTAATGGTGATTATCCTTGATTCTTGGAGATCTGGGACATGACACAAGGTTGGAGCTCGATCTGTGTTGTAATCAAATCCAACTCACCTTGTCAGGATATACAAGTTCGTGAAGAGTTAACACGTACGAGACCAATTGGAGGTTGCCGCGTAGAAGGGGAGTGATCAGCATATACCGACCTGGACTATTGTCTTTTCCAACTTTCATTTCAATTTCTATTATTCAAACATTTTGCGACGAACTCATCAATTGATAAAGTAATTTTATTTGCAAATCCATAATCTTCATGTCCCTGTGGATCCAACCCTGACTTACCCTACACTTTGCTTTACACATAATATAAATTAAGTCTGGTAATTTATTTGTTTGAAGTGTGTTTTTGCTGATTCTCAATGACTATCCAACATAAAAATTAGATACTTAAACCCTAAAAAATACACCTCAACACCCCCCTATACATAGGATAAGGCATCCTAAGTATAGAAAAGAATGTTGTCAAAAAATATGCACCAATTATTAGTTTAAAAGAAAGGAAAACAAAAGAAAAGGATAAAGAACAAAATCAAAAACGAGAATCAACAGGCAATCGGAACCCTCTATACTTAGGATCTGGTATACTAAGCATATCAGACGTAAAAAAATGGAGACGATTGTGGACTACAAAGAATATACATGTGATGGTGTACTCCAGAAAACTGAAAGTCTCACAAGTCTCTGTAAGGATGAAATGAAGTGGAAGAGTAGTCATGCATCATGTACAAAGTAGATCACCTCAACATGGGTCATACTGAATCGTCTGTTGTGCTCGTGTGTAATGATCCTTGTATGAACAAGTAGAGTTGCCTATGTAAGTTAACTTGTACGTGGCATAAGTCTCTCTGCTGAAATACGTGTCGCTAGAGTCAGACTATAGAAGGTGTCTATATTTGTATCCATCACTCCATCCGACTCTCTACGCTGAATAGCCTATATGATCTGTGAAATATAATCAACTGGCTCCCATGCTGGAATATCTTTAATCTCAATTTGTAACACTGAGATATCCATTGCAACTGATTTCTCATCTGGTTCTAATAGAATCTATGTTTCTTCATGTGAACAGTCGTCTACAGAATTAGGTACCATGTGATCTACCCCATCCTCGTGTAGGATATCATGGGTATCAAAAATAGACGCTCTCAAGATCAAGAGACTGTGTTTACTTTATGTGTTGGCAATCCTCTGCAAGACTGGTGTCCATTGAAGTAAATGAAAAAACTAATCTTGGACAGCTACATCCTCTCGCCATCTCAATGTGTATCACTCCACTATCTATGCGAAGATACTCTCCCAGCATCATAATCAAAGAGAGATCCCATTGTCCACAAGAAGTTCTCCCGAGAATGATTGGAGCAAGGTGTAACTGCATAGGGCGCATCATATCTAGGACAATAAAGTCCACTGGAAACTTTAAGCCATGAACAATAGATATGATGTTCCTTAGCACTCATCTAGATCTCTTCACATCAATCTAAAAACTGTAGAGGACCTAGCTTTAGCTTATCAAGCAAAGAAGATGGAAAGAAATTAATCAAGGAACCTTTATCTAAGAGAGTACGGTGGAATGTGGCATCTGCAATCTGACATGTGAAATAGTGAGCTCTAGAATCTCTCTTCTTCTTAGGTACCTTATTCTGAATAGCACATGTAGTGGCCTTGGTTAATGCATGTTTCTCAACTTATGATTTCCTTTTTCTACGTGTTGTGCATTTGTTCCTCAATTGATTCTTGAGCGTAGGAAAGTGATCCAAGGCATAGTAAGTGGAATCTTAAAAAAATTGATCTTTTAATAATCTTTTTGTTTCAGGAGTAACAACATTCTTTTTGGAATTTTTCTTTCTTTTTCCATATAAATAATCAGCAAAAGGAACAATCTAAGGAACAATAAAATTATTTTCATTCACATCTCAAAAGAATCAGCATGTACATAGAGAGTCTTATAAGTATGTATAAAACTCTCTAAAATAGGATAAGAAAAATATGCATTGGGGTATCTGCATGGTTTGGTGTGGTATCATCGTCTGACTTACCTGTGTCCATGTCAATTGTCTCTGCATCGCTCCCCTGAATATCATCGTGATGGACATCATGCTGGTCCTCATCATGGTGATCCTCATCCTAAGAATTAAGTTTTCTATGATCAAGTTCATCATGGATTAGTTCTCGCTCCTAATTATGTGCCCTCTCCTCCTCTCGATCAGGTGCTCGCGGTGACCTACCATTCCTGAGATGAATGAAGTTTGATAAAAAAAATCAGGAAAAGAGATCGTACATGTGGTAGTGTCTACCTTATATGAATGCCTCCTCTTATTGTTCAGGTTCATCTGAGGATCTGGGAACAGCTAACTCATTTATACGATGGTTAACCCGCTCCATCTCTGTCCTATGTGTTGTCTGGAGTGTGCACAACATGTCTATTATCTGGTTCAGTGCCAAGGACTATGAAAATATCTCAGACTCAGTACGGTGTTCCGGCCTATCTACTCTCTCCTACCTAAAAGTGTGCTGCTGTGGTGTG
The DNA here is from genome assembly GCA_037367405.1 of Ottelia alismoides. Taxonomy (NCBI): domain Eukaryota; kingdom Viridiplantae; phylum Streptophyta; class Magnoliopsida; order Alismatales; family Hydrocharitaceae; genus Ottelia; species Ottelia alismoides. The sequence continues at coordinate 390,400 of JAZKJV010004280.1, read as the reverse complement.
TAAGGTTGAGGAGATCTCTGTGGTGCAAAGGTTGATTGTTGCTACTGCTGGTACTGATAAGACTGTGAATGTGTTGCAGGATACTGATGTGAATGTGGTCTCTAATAGGTGCGCTGGTGAGACTACTGTTGTGTGTAAGTTTAGCTGTGCTAGAAATATTGACGTCCAAACTTTAGAAGACTATGTTGCTGCTGCTACTAGTGTACGGTCTGAGGAGTAAAGTGTGGTGAAGGATGAACAAGAGCATACCATATCTCGTTGATATCAAGAATAGAGTGAGAATCAACATTATCCTCTCCAGGGCTAATGATCTAACTCGAGTAGGCATTAGACAAATCCTCATGCCAATCATTCTATGGAAGCTCAGTAGGTTGCATTGGCTCACTCTGAATGTACTAAATCTGACGGTGGAGGAACGGGTAAAGATCTTCGTACATGTTGAGAAGTGGAAGGAGTGTGAGTCTACTTGTACTGAAGAAACAACTCAGTCACCTTCTTCATCATATCACTCAACTGCAGAGGAAATGATGATAGTTTCTCCAACTCTCATAGAGACTGTAATTCTTGAACTTGATTCTTAATCACATTGATAGTGTAAGATTCTTACTAGTGAATCCCATGTCCGATCATGAATCAAAATCAAAAACAGGTGCCACATTCTGATGCTCTTAGTGGTGTGGTGGTTGTGTGCCTTTCTTGAATGCCCGAGTGGAATCGACTACACGTGAATTCTCCGCCATCCCCTCAAAGATGCACCAAACTGACTCGGTATCCCTATTCAGATAGTTGTCGCCACATGCGGTGCTCATTAGGCCCTATACATCTGGCTGATGTCCTCAAAAATAATTTTGTACAAGCACCTTCAAAGGTATCTCCTGATGAGGACATCTCCCTATCAAATCATTAAATCTATCCCATGCCTCATGAAATGACTCATGTAGTAGCTGTGTAAAATTGGAGATCCGACTCCTCATCATGTTCGTCCATCCCAGAGGAATGTTTTTACAAAGGAATGTGGACTTCAGATCGTCCCATGTAGAAATCTCCCTCCCAAAGTGACTCAACCAGAAAAATGCCTTATCTGTTGTGGAGAAGGGGATGGCTTTGAGGCATATAGCCTCCTGCGTAACTCCTGGATAGCTAGTCATACCAAAAATCATCTTGAATAGCTATAGAAAGGTAAATATCTCCTCTGAAGTGTACCCATAATACAAGGGAAGAAGTGAAATGAAGGACAGTCTAAGCATGTATGACCCTTGATTCGGTGGTAATCAAATCTAATGGTGTAGCATCCTCTCTCCCGGGTCATACTCATCTTCTAAAGTAGCAAGAACCGTGGAAGGTGGTAATGGGTTCCAGACCCCTACTCTTAGCGTAGTGATCTCAGCCTTAAGCTCATCCTGACTCTATATTGCTCTCTGATTTGTATGCTCATATGTTTTAATGTATCCAGAATCCCATCCCTAATGTCAGAAGTTCAATCATCTCTCCCGTCTGTACGTCTCTCATTAGTCAGTCCCTCATCAATAGCTCTGTCCTCAACAGGTCCCTTCCCTTTAGCCATGATCCTCAAATCCTCTTAAAGTGAAAAAGTCTCGTAAGAGCTCTGAGAAAAACATGCAGGAGAAATAGACGAAAAATTGAGGTGTGGGTCTACCTCAATTGAAGGGTTAAGAGGCGAGGGAGTCTGGGTCTGACTCACCTTGTTACTAGGTAGGACCAACTCAGGAAGAGTGTTATTCCGAGTCTGTGTAGACATACGATGGATGATGGAGGGTTAAATGCTCATGGAGTCTAAGAACAAAATTTGTCTAGTCGTCATCATCGATGTCAAAAGGACGTATAGAAGAGAATATTATGTCAAGTCAACAACACAAGTGTGAAGGTGTATAAGACGCAGAATAACACACAACTCGCATACAAACACAATGCAAACCCCATATTCACCAACTTCACACTGTGGAGACTATAAGAGTTCAATCTTTTATCTTTTCATATTTATTTTTGGTGATCAATCAGTTGTATTAAGCAAACTCATAGAGGGTGTCGCCCAACGTACAAGCTCATAGTCCTCCAAATAGTGGTTCCATCTTCTCGAGCTGCTTGGTTATATCAGGACCAAATTGAACTGTGAGATATGAATACACCAAAATGACACTCTTTGATCGAAGGCAAGTGCTTATAGTTGCAACCATGCATCGAAAAGTGATGCACATGTATTTATGGCACATGTCTAAGTATTGTTGGCTCCAATCCTTAAGGATGTGTCCTCACCCACTCTGTTTGGAGTGTACCTGAATACAGCGAGGAGTTTGCTCTCCTAATACAAATTTAGTCCAGGTATTTTTTTATTTTTTGTAAAGTTTTTAAAAGAGAAAAATTGTTTTTATATTTTTTGTCGGTTCTTTTTATTTTTCAAAACTATCTCACGGGATAATCATGGAATGCGGTGTAAAATGATGATGCATGCAAAGATAGAAATCATACCTTACGTCAATAGTCTATATGCAAGTGATTTGTGTAGAATTGTAAAACCTAGGATAATGCGTGTAATAGAGAGAAAAATCGATTACTAATAAGAAATTTTAGAGTAAGAATGATTTTTTTAATACATTCTGACTTTTGCCTAAGTGTGGATTAGGAATCTGGGTTTTATTTTGAGTTGTTTAATAAAATGAATGCGCACCCCTAGGCTCTACAAAATCACGTGAAACAAAGAAAAAACTGAAAAAAAAATGAAAATCGCAGTGAGGTCCCCCAAGTACACTGACACCTGGTGAAACAGACCCTGAAAAATGGTCTAAAGTCCCTGTACAATTGGGATTTACTTAGTGCACCCCTTTCTACAAAAAGAAGCATGGGCAAGTGCCCCTTCCTCTCCTACAAAAATAAGAAAATTGGCTAGTGCCCTCTCTAAGAAGAAAAAAAATAATGTCCGAAAAAAACAAGTCTGTTTGGATAATTTCTCTGCTCCTCTACAACCTGATAGGAGAAGAATAATCAGGTCTCTGCATCCTCATCTGAGTCGGCTTCCTAAAAAGCCGGCTAATTCTGTAGGCCCTGAAAAATGGATTGGCTGAACAGATAAAAGAAAAAATCAAACAAAAACTCTTCTAAAATCAAATACAAAACAAACTAAAATACAAAAAAAAATAACTATAAAGAGCTGATAAAAATCGAGAAAAGAAAATCGAAAAAAATCGAAGGAAGAAAAGTCACACAAAACTCCCAAAGAAAATGAGAGAAAATAAAAAATCCAAAAAAATTAGAAGAAAAATGAAACACATGAAAACCACAAAAAACCATTAAAAATCCTAGAAAGCACAAAAAAGAAGAAAATGAAAATGAAAAGAAAAATATCACAAGAAATAAAACTCAAAAAATTAGAAGCACGGCTACGCCTCCCCTACAATTGCACCATTTTTATAAATCATCTCTGACCGAGTAGAAAATAAATATGTAGCAGTAGAAACTACTAATGAGAGGGAGACGATTAAATGAAACAAAAATAACAAATCATGAATTGAAGTTTGTTCCACTATTTATTTAACTGGGCAAGTCTTTGTGGGTTGAACACAAGGAGGCAGAAAATCACGCTTGTGAAAATTCGAGTAAAGAAATAATATTTTTGTGATTTTTTTATCCTTCTTTTTCTTCTTTTTCTTTAATGCAACAAAACTCTTTTTGTTTTTGAATTTTTAATTTTTTTTAAATTTTCTAATTTGTTTTGATTTCAAAGGGGATATTTTTAAACAAAGTGATTTACAATATAGTAGAATATGGTAAAGATATGTAGAGTGATACTTTACAGTAGATCCACGAAAGTGGTTCGAGCAATGGGCCAGATAAAGCATGTCAAACAAACTCAAAACGGAGTCGAAATGCAAAGAATAAAATCTCCATGAAAAATGGACAAAATTCCACGAAAATCGATTCATAATAAAATGAAGAAAAATACTATGACGATGTACTATGGTCCAAGGTCCACATCGTACCAAAAAATGTGCGAAAATCAATGTATGAAAAATAGAAAAAAATAATAAGGCTTCTTGCAATTAGGTCCCTAGTTAGGGATCTAATTGTAAGAAAAACTATGACCTTTATAATTAGGTCCATATAAAGGGACCTAACTGCAAATAGTAAAAAGTCTGGAGATGACTGCAATTTTTGGAGCTTCGTGGGGGTATACTTGATGAAATTTCCACATCTTCGTTATCTTACGGTCAGCTCTTGAGTCCACGTGTGACGCGCCTGTGCATTCTAGAGATGAGTGTATTCTTCCCCAAATTACAGATGTGGCCGCGATGATCTTCCCCTCTGATCGATCTTCGGTGATGGAAGGTGACGGTTGAGACACTTGTAGAGCCAGAAGGGGCTCCTCCCCGTTCGAGCTCAGCTATGACGAGGATGTGGACAAAGATGATGGTCGTGAAGATCTTAAAACTCGATGGCGGTTAGAGTTTAGTATCTAGATGAAGATCATATGCATATATATGCTATGATTACTCGATGGCATTGATCAAAGACACTCTAGATGAAAAGAGTAAAGATCCAGAAGATCTTAGAGACCTACAAAGACAAATATCTTGCTCAAATCTCAAATGATTCAACTTCAACAATTTATATTTTTACATGCTGAAATAGGTTCCAGGATCACGGGTTCAAAGGTAAAATTGAATGCAAATCGAGAAAAATTCGAGTGAGAAACTTGGTGTGGATTAAAAATGGTCATTAAGGAATGCTAATGAGTGATTTAGAATCCTAATTATGGCATGGGGATCAATGAAAAGAGATGGTGGTGAAGTGAATAATTGGTTTTGAAGTTGTATGAATCTCCGATAGTCGCTTAACGGGGCGGTACTCATGGAGCTCGACGGCATGCGAGGCATCGATGCAAAGCTTCGAAGGCAATGGAATCTCTTTCCCAAAGGTCTACCTTCTATGTGTAGTTACCCAAAGATGTTGTCACCATCGGAGTTGGGTGGAGCGGCTTGAAGAATATGGAGGTCCAGCCAGTTTGTTTATGGAGAAGGAGTAGTTTGTTGTAATGGTGGAGATTCAAATGAATAAAAAGGAGAAACAACGAAGGTTACGAGTCAATCCCAGGGTGAGCGTGAATCTAGGTAGTTAGGACTAGGAAATCGATCGTTTAGATCAGGATTTAAGTGTAGGAATCGATGGGGGAAAATTGGTAAAGAAGAGGCCCTGGAATAGAAGCTCCAACAACTTGTTAGAGAAGAAGCTCCAAGTGCTGACACGTGTTACCACCTGGTAGGCCAGATCGAGAAATAAGTTAATAAATAGATATTACTTAGTATGTAGGCTTATTTTTTAAATTGGTGTAAAATGGAAAATTATAAATAATTAAATTATAAATTATCTTATGTATTATATATAGTTTGTATTTATAATATAAATATTTAATGAAATATAAATTTAATATTAATAAATATGTATATCGTATACTTAATAAATAGATATTCTATTTTCAATTAAATAATTTCGTAAATAACATAATAATTTCATATTTTATTAATTATTAGGATAATAAATAAGGTGTATGTGAATTTTTTCATACTTTGATAAATTAATCAAAATATATGAAAAAATAGTGATATATAATCTACAGTTTAAATTCATCTATAAATTAGGGTTTTGTGCATTATTTAAAATATTAAATAGTGTCGAAAAGTTCTGAAATAATTCATGGTTGAAATTAAAAATCAAGAAAAATTATAAAATTATAAAATCAATAAAACTATAAATAATATGTTCTAAACAAAATAAATAGCACAGAAACCCAGTTGTCAATAGGTCCCAAAATCGACTTTTTATAAACAGACTCCGATTTTAATGAAATCACCTTCATTTAATAGAGACTATTGTTTTATGAACTTTAAAGGTGAGGAGAGTGAAACTGGAGGTTGTATGAGAATATTATGATGTTCGGAAGTTGATAAATTAACAATTTGAAAGTTGGATTTCTTGGCATATATGCAAGATAATATTTTCAACTGATTTTTATATTTCCGTATACATTTTTATAATATATAGGTGAAGAGTTTGTTAAAAAATATATTCAAATGAATTAATTAAAAATATTTGAAGTTTTGATATTTATTTAATAATTTGTGGATAATGTGTAGAGTTTATAAATAACTCTTTTATGGTTTTCTTCCCTATCTTCCCCTACTTATTTGTTTGTCGACCAATCCATGCTGACTTGGTATCAGGGATTAGCTTATATAAATATATCTTGCAGCTATATTTATCCTTTACAAGTCATATTGTACATATATGCATATCTACAATCTTACTTCTTTTTATTTTCTTTATTTTTACTCTTTTATTTATTTACATGTTTCTAATGTCTAAAATGACTTTTTTATTCAAGAATGTAGTTTTATAAAAGATGAAATTTAATGTATATTTACTTGTATTTGTTAAGGGTTTTAAGACAAAATGTAGAGAGAATGTTAATGAATCATGTATTCATCATCGCCTTTATTGACTAGTGTGCCCCAACCTAGTCTTGTGGCATGAACGTCTAACGACGGGAGCTGTGGGTTGCAATAAAAATTCAAAAGAGGGTTGGTCTGCTGGCAAAATTTTTTATGACCCCAAAACATGTGCACAAAAAAAGATTCTATATTTATAGGGTTAAAATAAAGATCTATGCACTGCAACAATTCTTTCCATGAAGTTGAAGAAAATATGTATCCAATAAAAAAATCATTCATGTATATATTTGACCACATTGGTCCAGCTTCAAAGAGATTGTAGATCTTAGTGGAGACTTGGCTACATCGACAGTCTTCACAAGGAGATGTGGCTACACTGGCCACGCTCTGATTCTCTTCTTATTCTTCTACTTCTCCCCTTCTATTGTGGACACAATACGTACCTGAACTTAGATGGAAATACCCCACTCCTCGAGGAAAGAGTATCTAGAAAAGGAAATTAGGGTTACCTTGCTAAGAGAATAATTGTCTTTGGACATTCTGAAGTGGAGACATATATTTCACATACACCGTACAAGTACATTCATAGTCATCAGAATTTGCATATGAGGACTTGATCTGATCTGACCGTCGTGGTGACGTGAATATGAGTCTTGTGGAACTTAGAATGCGTTGAGTTTTAAATCCATTTCTCAAAAAGGTTCCATCAAACTAATAATCAAAAGGTTTAACCAAGCTCCATAATTTGATTGTTTGAAGAATAGATTAAAAATATAAAATGTACTAAGTTATTTATTTTCCTTTCTTCTTTTTAGTTTTAGTCACTTATTCTTCTAATAAGTGATTGCTAAGGGACTCGCAAAGGTAATGTATAGGGTGATGATGAATATGGATTTCATGATCTTTATTCATTTATTTTATCTTAAAATTCCTTCTTAAATACCTGTAAATATTAATAAATTTATGTTTTTATAAATCTTTATTCTTTTGTAAATATTTTACAAAAATCATTGTTTTTAACATAAAATAAATAAACAAAGAAATAAAGGGAGAAAATAAAGATTGTATATATGCAATAAATACATGTTGACTCTCACCCAAGTGATGGTCAAGATTTGACCAGATAGACAAGGAATAAAGTAGGGTGAGATAAGGCCATGCGTAGAAAAATGAAGAAAAATCATCTTCATTCACCATTCAACAATTGCACGTACAGATTATTTTGAATATAATTCCTTATTCTATTTTATTTATTACTCTATTCATCTCAAATATTTTTTTCTTCTGTGAACTTGTACATTAAAATAAGTCGTAAATATAAAATATAATTGCAAGAAGGTTCACTACTCATTGTGTAATAATCACACTTTGAAGAAGCCACAAAACCAAACATCCTGAACCCATATATGCTCCATAAAAACTAAAAAATAAGCAAACTCACTTTCATTGTATTCCAAATTAAATAATCTTCAAAATGCAGTGGTTTTGCTAAAATCGGAGTTAAGATGCAAAATGTTGCTTTTTAGAGTATATTGTATAGTGTGCATATACTATATATTATATGATTTTTTTATTATTTTTATGTAAATATTTGTTAATATTGTATATTATATTAACTTTGAATAGCGTATTTTGTCCAATTAAAATAAAAAGAAAAAATACAAAAAAAATAAATTTACTGTATATAGTGTACAAATACCACTATATATGTTGTAACTTCACCTATTTATTTAACCTAATAAATTATTTGTAAAAAATAAAATAAAAACATATTTAAAATACTTATAAAATGTTTTAAATAACTAAAATAATAAATATATAGTTATTAGGAAAAACAAATAATTAAAAAACAAATTTGTTGTATATAGGTATATATACCTATGAATAAAATGTATTATATATCTTTAGCCTATTTAACTAATTTATTTAATTTATTAAAATTTATTGTAAATAAGATTATTTATTTATTAATTTTTTTTACATTATTTATTTATTGAAATTCATTTTCTTTATTTATTTTTATTTATTTATATTTTTTAGCTATTCTATCTTTTTCCCTTTTGTCTTCTAATGGGTCCAGCTTCCCATTGGCCAGACTCGGGTCTGTTGTCCCGGGTCGGCTCTTCACCCCTATTGTCGCACCCGAATAAGAGATTTACCATAGCTCCTTCTTTGATTTCTTCTGGATGGTCATTTCATCGAACAAACCCGATCCCTCCTGCACTTTTCTCACCCGAATAATCATCTTACATGCCTGAATAAAATTTTATAAATGGAGCCTCGATCCACATGTTTTCCTTAGCTTTCATTTTCACATTTAATTTTGTTTTTATTTCCAATAATAAGCTTAAGTCAGATCTACATTTTTAAGCTCCAATCCACATGATCAGAGCTATGTGATTGCCTTCATTCACATTCGACCCGATCTTCCTGTCCGCAACACCTTCTTCACTCATCTTCCACACCTTGATCACTCCAAATCTGTTGAGATATGGATTTGGCTCCCCTTACGACCATCACTATTGGAAGCCACCCTATCCACCATCATTTTCCCTTATTTGAGCCTAATAACACCGACTGGAGCATCATCTCCCAGCAAGAACAATAATTGTAGGGCCTTGGACCGCTTGTAGAGCATAACTTGCTCATTTGGAGAAGCAGCTAACACGTATAACCACGTGGAATGAGCAGAAACCTACAAGAAGTGATTTGAGTGGAGATCGGTTGAAGTGTTGACAATCGAAACATATCGGAGCAAACCTTCAACATCATTCTTCCTAGTGTATTTAGAACCGCATGATCAAGAACAACTTCCCCAGTTTGCATCTGAACCATCTGATCTACCCCAATTGCCAACTGTTGATTGCCAACACCATATCAGATCCGAGTCCTTCAAAGTGCATGCTCACTGCACGTGATCGGTGAAGAGTTTACCCTTTTATGCTTTGCATTAATTTAGTTTTGTAAAGAACTCCTCTATGAGACATGTATCATCATATTGTGATTTGGTTATTTGCATATTGTTCCTTCTTGTTATTTTAATTGTAAGTCAGTCTTATTTTTGTTTATAAATGTGCAATGCACGAGACAATTTGGTCATTTTGCAATATTAATCATGTTGTTTCTTTCTACGTTTTAGTCCATACAATAAAATTATTCCCTAGATGTTTGCGCACGTAGCACGTACACTTTGCGCGCATCTTTTTGGGTCAATTCCAAAAAGCTCCCCTATATATCTTGTGTGTTGTATGCCTAGTTCATTAAATAGAAATATTTGCATCCATACCCTTTGTTGCAGTTTTTTTAATTGCTGGTATTGTATTTAATAAATAAATCATCTCTAAAAATTCCATAAAAATTACAAAAAACTCCTACTAATTAGTATTAACTCCAGTAATTTTTGTTTTGAAATTCGTTTTTAGAAATTCAAAAAGAGTCCAATTTTCTCTTGTTTATAATAAATAAATATATAAAATTTTTAAAAAGTCTTTGAAAAAATATAAAAAAATTATGGTTGTTTATTTTGGTGTTTATTAATTTCTACATAAATTTCATCTGTTCACTTCATAAAAAATAACAAAACACTAAAAAATCATAAAAATATATAAAATCATAAAAATTCCACAAAACCTAATAAAATAACTTTTTGAAAAATAATACAAAATTGTTTGTTTCTTTATATATTTCAGATATTTTTTACTTTATTTTCTATTTTAAAATCACAAAAACATTTTCCTTGTTTTCTTTTTGTTGTTTTTATTGTTTTTTATTGTTTAGAAGTCTTATTAAATATATAAAAATCCTCTAAAAATCATAAAAATGGTATAAAGTTATCTAGTTACCAAAAATATTTTTATTTTTATTTCTATACATTTTTATTTTATTTTAAAAAATCTAAAAAATTTCATTTCCTTTCTTTTTTCATTTAATTTGTTTTCTTTTATTTTGAAATATAAAAACATTTGCAAAATAAAAATTATAAAAATATGATCAGAAAACATTAAAAAATTACAAAAATGTAAATCAATAAAATTTTCAAAAAGATAAAAAATACACAAAAAACCAAGAGTAATGTTCTTTAAGTTTTCCTCTTTTATTTCATTATTTGAATTTTATTTAAATAACCATCAGGATTCATTTTTACTTCCGTGAGTTTGATCAAGTACAGTATACAAGTAAAAAAATAGCATTAGATTCATTGCTTACATTTATCTTCTCAATTATTGACTTGTGAGTTGAATAAAATAAACAATTTTTGTTTTAGGGAAATTATAGTTGCATCAACACACTATTTAATTTTCAATAATTAAATCCCTGGTTTTTTTAATAAAAAAGCTGGTCAACAACCTTTTGGGACAACAACTTTGTAAGAGGATCATAAACGTTGTCGTTAGAGGCAACCTTGGTGATTGTGATATCTCCACGCTTATGGATCTGCCAGATGATTTGATATTTCCTCTCTACGTGCTTGCTTCTTTGATTCCATTAGGGTTCCTTCACTTTTGCTATGGCACCTGTGTTATCGTGGAGCACTGGAATAGGAAATTTCGATGAGGAAACTATGCCAAGTTCCTGAATAATTTTGCACAACCACAACCTCCTTAACAAAATCCGATGTGCCTATGTATTCTACTTTAATTGTTGAATCAGCCATGGTTTCTTGCTTCTTTTATCTCCAGTTCGTAGCACCACTGATAACAAGGGTTTTATTGAGCAATAAAATATCAGTGTCGGTGTAGAAAATTGCTTTGAAACAAAACCCTAATCAATCAAACAAAAATCAATAAAATAGGAGAGAGATAGAGTAAAGTGAAGAAGAACAAGTCATCTCTCTCATGTTTTATCTACACTATATTATTTAACCAGGTAAGTTTGCATGGGTCGAACTCAAGGAGGCGGAATAACTATACTTAGGTTTTTGATGAAAAGAATATTTTTGCTATTTTTACCTCTTTTCGAAGAAATCGATAAAGCGAGAAAATCTTTTTAATCAAATTTTAGGTTTGAAACCATATTTGGTTTTATTTTTATTTTTTTTTCAATTTTTAATTTTTCAAAATTATATTTTTTAAGACATATTTTATCGACAATATAGTAGGTGAAAAATAGAGTATATAAGTGGTACTATATAGTAGAGAAAAGATGCTCGAGCAATGGATCGAGAACGACTCACAAAACTAAGTCAAAACAGATCGATAATTGAAGAATAAATCTTCATAAAATTCTCATTAAAAACTTTGAAAATCGATTCGAATAGAATCACAAAAAATACCTCGATGATATAGTAGTGTCCAAGATCCACAAAATAGTCCAAAAATGTTCAAAAATAAATGTAGGAATTTACAAGTAAAAAGATAGAGGCAGTCTCTCAAAGACATCCCTAGTCAGGGACCTATGTGCATGAAAAACTCTGGAATTTGCAAATAGGTCCCTGTGCAGGGATGTATTTGCAAAATGGCAAACTTCTGCAGGTAAAAATGTATTCTGAAAGGCTGTAGGAAATATTCAATAATTTATCCACCATTTCATTATCAACGGCTCTGATTAGATTGTGTGGGCGCATTCTGAACAATTGGTTGATAGACAAGTGAAACGAGGCTATAACTCTCGTTCTTCAAACTGTTCTTCCCCAAAATTGCGCAAGCAATGATCTTCTTCTTTGATTCTCCTATCTCTGACGGTGGCAAGGCTCTTGTAGGGACAGAAAGAGGTCGTCAACCTCCTCTGTTCTCCCCTGCGGTGAGGCAAGGTCAAAGCTGGTAGCGGTGATGTCTGGCATCCTCTCGGGTTCAAACCCCAGAGCTTGAAGATAACCTGTTGCACTCCTCGACGGATAAGATGATGATTGACCTTCATATTATAAAAAGATGCTCCAGATGATGCTTGTGTCCTGCAAGTAAGATTTATTTGCTCGATTCAAGATGAATTGGCCTAATAATTAGATGTTCTTGCACGACTACATTGAGGTCCAGAAAGAGAGAATATCTCAGAACAAAAATGGGGTGAATTGAGTGTGAATTGGAAAGTAAAATTGGTGAATAATTAAGGAGAATATGATGATGATCTGTTCCCATGATTATACAAGCTAATTGGACACACAAATCGAGACAAAATAGAAGGGGGCAGATGGGTACATGTGCTTGAAGGATATAGAATCCTTCTCATCTTTGGTCAACGGTGCGGTAAACCAAAGCTCAACGTAGTGACGAAGCTGCAATTTAAGGAAAACTAGGGCCTTGGAACCTTCATCCGTGCTCCCTCTTTCCACGCGGTGTGGCCTCTCGCCCTGACACAGCAAGGATGAGGTCAGAATCTGGTGGACAAGAGAGAGTGATGAAAAAGTAGTTTCTGGTTAGGGAGGAGTTAGTTGCAACTAGGCAACTTTAGGTAGATTTATAGATGAATCGATAGGTGGTTAGGTTGAGGTCAAGGGTGGGCGTGTTAGATGGCGGTTAGGAGATTAGAATGGAGGGTTAGGATCGGTGAGAGGTGGTAAGATGGCGCGAGTAGAACTCTGAGAATATGAGGTGTTGGAACAGAATGATCAATAGACCTTCATGAGGAAGAAGGCCCAAGTGCTGACACGCGGCGGCACCTGGTAATACAGGAGATTAAATAGCTTATAAATTAGGTATTAGTTAATAAATGGTATTATTTTAGTTAAGAATTAAAATGAAAATAAAATTTACGCAATAAGTAACTTTTATAAATAAGAAAATTTATGATATATAAATATAATATTAATAATTACGTATATAGTATATACTTAATAAATAGAGTTTAGATTTTTTATTTTATTAATTATTAAAAAGCATGCCATTTTTTATGCTTTATTAATTATTAGAATAATATAGAGAGTATATGTGAATTTTTCCAGGTTTTAATAAATTAATTTAAATATATTAATAAATATGGGTATAAGTTACACAGTTCAATTTTGTCTGTAAATTAGTGTTTTGATTTATTAAAAATAAAAAATAATGTTAGACAATTCCGAAATAAATCATGGTTAAAATACAAGATAATGAATAAATTAAAAATTATAAAATCATTAAAACTATAATTATTGTGTTCTAGATAAAATAAATAGCCTAGAAACCTAGTTGTGATTAGGTCTCAAAATCGACTTTTTGCAAATGGACTCTGATTTTAGTGAAATCACTTCGATTAATACGAGAATGTTATTTTATGAACTTCAAAGGTGGGTAGAGTGAAATTGGATTTATATGAGAAAGTTGTGATGTTCAGAAGTTGAGAATTTGACAATTTAAAAGTTGGATTCTTGGCATATATACAAGATAATTTTTTAACTTATTTTTATATTTTTTCTATACATTTTTAGAAATAATTAGGAAAAGAGTTTGGTGAAAAAGACGTTCATATAAATTAATAAAAATCAATGAAGATTTGATAATTATTTGACAAACAGGGAAGAGTGTATAGAGTGTGGAATTAATTTTTTTATTGTTTTCTTTTCTTATCTCCCCCTACTTATTTGTTCGTCAGCCAATCCATGCTAAAGTGGTCTCAGGGGTCAGGTTATAAATATATATTTCAACTATATTTATTTTATAAGTCACATTATACATATATAAATATTTACAATTTGCCTTCTTATTATTTTCTTTATTTTTATTCGTTTATTTATTTACATGATTTTGATGTTTAAACGTATTTTTTTATTCCTGAGTATGATTTTTTTTAATAAATGGAAATTAATGAATATTTACATATAATTATTAAGGGTTTTAAGATAAAATGCATAAAGAATGTTAATGAATCACGGATTCATCAACCCCCTATATTTAAACTTTACTAGTTCCTTAGCAAACACTTCTTTGAAATATAAGGAAAAAGAAAGAAAGTTGGAATGAATTTGTTTCCCAAACCATTTCATGAAAATTGACAAAGGACAGAGCTCGGTCGGGCCTAAAACAAGCATTTTATCAGAGCCTTAACTAAGATTAGAAATTTAATCTCAACAGTCCTTAAGTTCAATAAATCTTTATTTAGGTTCACATCAACATCCAACTCAGATCCACTCATCCATATTGCTTACTCTATCAACTTTGAATTGAATCTATATTGTGTGTGAATTGTGTTAGCTCTTACTGCTTAAAGAAGCTAAGAAACTGCCCAACCCAATAATACACTCTCACTGGGCCTCATCTAGCTACTCTTTCCTTGAGGAGGGGGGTATTCACTTCTAAGGTCAGGTCGTGTTGTGTCTACAATCGAATAGAGAGAGAAAGTAGAAGAATGAGAAGAGAACTATAGTGCGACAAGTGTAGGCACATCTCCTTGTGAATCCCAGCGATTGTAGCTAAGTCTCCACTAAGATGTGCATGTGTTTTGGTGGAAGCTTGGACCATTGTGGTCATATTTGTATTTGATGGCTTCTTCTTTGAATTGGCTTTGTAATGTCACTTGCACTGCTTCAATCTTTATGTGCCTCAACAGATACAGCATCATTTAATTCCGTCCATTTTTTGAGGTCTTGGAAAAATTATGCCAGCTTATCCTTACCTCATCTGAAGCATTACTTCAACCCCAATCTCTCCTTTTATACATCCGCGCCACTAGACAAGGATGAAAATGCACCACTAAAATGGATAGCCCTTCGCCACCCCGTGCAAGTTGAGCTAGGTGCAACATGCATGTGTCCAAAATTGGTTCACTGAGAAAGAGTTAAACGGATGACACCAAGTGTTCTACTTAGGCATGTTTAAGTTGACTTGCCAAATATGGTTTTATGTAACCCAAAGATTTGAAGAGTCTAAATTTCAATTCCTAACTACGCTCCTTACAATGAAAGTTAAAGGCCATAAACAAGCTCCATCCTTTAGACTATTCTCAATCTTTAGTTCTAGAAATCAAACTTTTTCTGAAAACTATTAATGCAAATGCAACCATGTTTTTGTGAAGTATATTTTCTGATTTTTACTCATTTTTATGGATTTTGTATTTTTTATGAATTTTAGACTTTGCATTTTTTATGGATTTTTTTTCATTTTTTTATAAAAAATCTATGTACAAGAAGTTTACAAGATAAATTACCCATATTTTATCGAGATTAAATAACTAATGTATTTCATAAATTTTATATACAAGGAATTTTATGAGTATTAAATGATTTTTACACATATTTAATTGATGGGATTTCAATACATATTTTAAATACATATTTTAAATTTAGAATTTTAAAAAAGGATTTGACATATTTTATTTATTTACATGATTTTGATAAATAATAAATAAATAGATGGATTTTAAATTAACCCTTAACCACTTTATATGGATTTTATAGACAAAGAAAATACATAAAAGTATGAGTTATGCACTCATGTATATATACAATGTATACGCATCCCCCTATACTTAGCTTGTGCTATGTCTTCATAGCATCAAAAGAGAAAAAGAAGGATATAACTCGTGCTAAGTAAAAGTGGACGAAAAAAGAATAGAAGAATAGAAGTCAGTCGACCCTCCTATACTTACGATCAAGTCATCATAAGTATAGTGGAAGACAAAAATGAGGTAACTGAGGAAAGTCAATATACAAACGAAGGAACAAAAGGAGAAAGAAAAACAAAATCAAGGAAATCACACGGTCCCCCACATACTTAGGATAAGGCATCCTATGTATAGAAAAGATTGTTGCCAAAAGTTAGGGACCGGTGATTAGTGTAAAAGAAAGGAAAACAAAAGAAAAGTAAAAAGAACAAAAATGAATGGCGCAAATCAACGAGTAATTGCCCCCCATACTTAGGATCTGGTATCCGAAGCATATAAGACGAGAACAAAATGGGGACAATTATGGAATGTGAAAAATATATAGGTGGTGTACTCCAGAAATATCGAAAGGCTCACATGACAGGATGAAATGGATCGGAAAAGTAGTCATGCATCATGTACAAAGTAGATCATCTCAACCTTAGTCGTATTGAATCATTTGTTGTGCATGTGCATAACGATCCCTAGCTGAACAAGTAGAGCTGTCTCTGTAAGTGAACTATGTATGTGGCATAGATCTCTCTACTAAAATATGCATCTCTGCAGTCAGACTACAGAAGGTATCTATATGTGTAAAACCATCACACCATCTGACTCTCTATGCTGAATAGACTGTATGATCTGTGAAATAAAATCAATTGACTCCCGTGCTGAATTATGTGTACTCTCGATCCGCGGCACTAAGATATCTACAGCAACTAATTGATTATCCGTATCTGATGTGAAGTCTATATCTGTATGGGAATAGTCATCTATAGAACTAGGTACCGTGTGATCTACTCCATCCTCATATAAGATGTCGTGGATATCAAAATAAACACTCTTAAGATAAAGAGACTATGTCTCATCTATGTGCTGGCAATCCTTTGCATGACTGGTGTCCTCTGAAGTAAATGGCAATACTGATCTGGGATTGCTGCATCATCTTGCCATCTCAATGTGTATGTCTCTACTGTATGTACGGAATGATACTCTCCCAATATTATAATCAAATAGTGCTCTTGTTGTCTGCAAGAAGGGTCTCTCGAGAATGATTGGAGCAAGGTGTAACTGTGTAGGGCACGCCATATCTAGGATAGTAAAGTCCACTGGAAACTGCAAACCCTGAACAATCATGATAATGTTCCTCAGCACGCCTCTAGGTCTATTAACAGATCGATATGCAAACTGAAGTACCGCTCGTACTTTGTAAAGAGGATCTAGATTGAGATTATAAAGCAAATAAAATGGAAGTAAATTAATTTAAGAACAATTATCTAAGAGATTATGATGGAACGCGACATCTACAATCTAACATGTGACATAGTGAGCTCTAGATTCACATGAAGTTGCATTGGACAATAAATGTTTCTCAACTCGTTATCTTCTTTTCCTATGTTTTGTGCATCTGTTTCTCAATTGATTCTTTAGTGTAGGAAAATGATCCAAGGCACTGTTAAGTGGAATCTTTAGAAAAATATGATCTTTCAATAAACGATCAGTTTCTAGAGTGACAACATTCTTTTTGGGCTTTTTATTTCCTTTTCCATACAAAGCATCGGAAAAAGGAACAATCTCAGGAACAACAAATCAACATCTTTATTTTCATCTAAAATGGAATCAACATGTAAGTCAAGAGTCTCATAAGTATGTTCAAAACTATCTAAAATGGAGGAAGAAAAATCAGCATCGGGAGTGTCTGCATAGTCTGGCATGGTATCATTATCTGACTCTCCCGTGTCCATGTCATCTGTCTCTACATCACTCCCCTATCTCTGATCATATCACTGGAAATAATGTGGGTCCTCATCATCATGGTGGCCCTCCTCCTTAGTATCAAAATGTGTACCATCCTGGATCAGTTCTCACTCCTCATCATGTGCCCTCACCTCTTGATCAGGTGCTCGTTGCGATCTACCGCTCCTGTGATGAATGAAGTTAGATAAAAAATCAAGAAAAGAGATCATATATTTGGTGGTGTCTACCTCATTTGTGCTTCCTCTTGTTATTCAGATTCATCTGAGGCTGGGCTGGGAGAGTGGTCTTGGGCACGGTTAAGTCATCCAGATGATAATTAACCCACTCCATCTATGTACTGTGTGCAGTCTGGAGAGTGCCCAACATGTCCATCATCTGGTTCAGTGCTAGAGCCTGCGAAGACATCTCAGACTCAGTGTGGTGACCCTGGTTATCTACTTTTTCCTGTCTAGGAGTATGTTTTTGTGGTGTGTGTAAGGCTGAAGAGAACTCTGTGAAGTGAAAGAAGACTGTTGTTGCTGGTGGTAATGATGTCGTTGTGAATGTGTAGTAGGATATCGAAAAGAATGTGGCCTCTGAAATGCATGCTGGTGAGACTACTACTGCGTGTAGTGCTGGCAGTGCTGGAAATGTGGACATCCAAGCTGCGGATAACCTGCTGCTGTTGTTCTTGGTGTACGCTCTAAGGAGTAAAGTGTGGTGAAGGCTGAATCAGAGTGTACCATATTCCATTGATCTCAAGAGTGGCCTGAGAAAACATCTCCAAGACTAGTGATATGGATTTAATCGGCATTGGACGGATCCTCATGCCAATCAATCTGTGAAGTCTTAGTAGGCTGAACCGGCTTGCTTGGAACAAACTGTATCTGATGGGTGGGAGGAGCGGGTAATGATCTCCAAATAGGCTGAGAAGTGGAAGAAGTAGTGCACGACTTCTGCTACCGAAACTGCAAATCAATCACCTTCTTCGGTAGATCGCTCAACTGCTGGGGAAGTGATGAGAGTTTTTCCAACTCTCGTAGCGGCTGCAAATCCTAAACTTTCTTCTGAATCACATTGACCAGTATAAGCTTCTCACTAATGAATCCCATATTGGATCGTGACTCAGAATCTGAAACATGTGCCACCTTTTGATGCTCTCAATGGTGAGGTGGTTGTGGGCCCTTCTAGAATGCCTGAGTGGAATCAATGATGCGTGAATTCTCTACCATCCCCGCAAAGATGGACCAAACTGACTCGGCATCCCTAATAAGATAATTGCCGCCACATGTGGTGCTCACTAGCCATATACATCCGGTTGGAGTCCTCTAAAGTAATTATGCACAAGCACCTTCAAAGGAATCTCATTATGTGGGCATCTCTCCGTCAAATCCTTGAATCAATCCCATTCCTCATGGAATGACTCATGCGATAGCTGTGTAAAGTTGGACATCTGGCTCCACATCATGTTCGTCCGTCGTAGAGGAAAATACTTATGCAAGAATTTGCACATCAGATTATCCTATGTAGAAATATCCCTCCTCAAATGACCCAACCAGCAAAGTGCGTTATCTGCTGAGGCGAAGGGGAAGGCCTTATGGCGAACAGCCTCTTGCGTAACTCCCGGATAGCAAGCCATACTAAAAATCATCTTGAACTGTTGCAAAAATGTAAACAACTCCTTTGTAGTGTTCTCATAGTACTTGAGAAGCAAAGAAATGAAGGACGATCTAAGCTTGTACGACCCTTGATTCAGTGGTAACCGAATCCAATGATGTAACATCCTAGCTTCTAGGTCATACTCATCTCTCAACATCGCGTAAACCATGACAGATGGTGGTGGGTTCCCAGCTCCTGCTCTCAATGCATCTATCTCAGCTCTCAGCTCATCCTGGACTCTACACTGATCTCTGATTTGTAGGCTTATCTGTTGTAATGTGTCTAGAATCTCCGTACTAATATCTAAGCCTAGATCATGTCTCTAAACTATGTGTCTCTCCCCAGTCGGTCTGTCCTCAACTGGTCCCTTCTCTCAAGCCATGATATTCAAATCCTTTGGGAAGGAAAAAGTCTCATAAGAACTTAGTGAAAAATGCGTAGGAGAAATAGATGAAAATTTGAGGCATGGGTCTACCTCAACAGAAGGGATGGGAGGTGAGGGAGTCTGGGTCTGATTCTCCTCATGACTAGATGGGATCAACTCGGGAAGAGAGTCATCCCGAGTATGTGAAGGCGTACGACGGACGGTAGATTGTCGAAAGCTCACTCAATCTGAGTGCAAAATCCATCTGGTTGGCATCTTCGATGTCAACAGGTATATGGGAAAGAGCACAAAGTCAAGTCAAAAACACGAGTGTGAAGGCGTATGAGATGTGGTATAACGCACACCTTGCATACAAACACAATGCAACCCCAAGTTCACCAACTTCACACAATGATGCCCGTAAAAGTTCGGTCTTTTATCTTTTTTAATTTTAAAGTTAGATGATAAAGTAAATGTTTAACAAGCTCACAGGGGTAGTCTCCTGGGGTAGTTCGTGTTTAAGACGGTGGTGTACACTGACCTAAACAAGACTACTTCTACTAACGTCTGAGGCAAGTGCTTGCAACAAGTAACATGACCTGAGAGTGAGTCCAAGCACTTAGAGCACAAGTCTAGGGATTTGGTTTCTATTCCTTAAGTGTACGTGCCTCGCTCTATTTGGAGAGTACCAACAATCAATGAGGGGATTGCTCTCCCAAGGCAAATTTTGAGTCCATATTTTTTTATTTTTTGTCATGTTTTGCTTAATTGTTTTTTATATTTAAAAATTTCATTTTTTGGATATTTTGAACAATATCTAGCAAGAGGTTTATTCTCTTTAAATTTTTCAAAAATGTGTTTCACAGAAGGAGAATCATGGAATGCGGCGGGAAACCATGATGCATGCAAAGATAGAGATCATACATGATGCCAACAGTCTATATGCAAGTGATCAGCATAGAATTTAAAACCTAAGCTAATGCATGTAAAAAGCGGTAAAAATCGTATCCTAGACAAGCAACTCTAGTGTAAGAATGGATTATTTTTCAAAACTATGAACTACGCCTAAGTGTGGATTAGGCTATAAGTCTTAATTTAGTTATCTAGTCAATCAAGCACACACCCCTAGGCTCCATGAAAACATGTGAAACAAATAAAAATTGATGAAAATTGAAAACCCACGGTGAGGTCCCCCGATTGCACCAACACCAGACGAAACAGACCCCTAAGAAAGTCTAAAGTCCATGTACGAGTCACGATGTCCTTAGTGGACACATTCTACAAAAAATCAAAACAGGCAAGCGCCCCTTCCTCCCTCACAAAACACAAAAAAATCTAAGTACAAAAATTCATCTAACTTGTTCCGAACCTCTGCAACTGACTCGTAGAGAAGGAGTCAGTCTCCGCACACTCAATTGGTTCGACTTCCGAAGAAGCCGGCTCATCCTGCATGCTGATTAACATAGATGTATCGGGGGTCTAGATGTATCTCACACACCGCGGAGACAGTCGTTGTGGCGACCCTCAATAAGTCCGGGTTAAGTCAACAATCAACACACAACAGATAATCAAATAATGACAAGCAAGGTGTGGAGTTAAAATTTATTATAACTCTAAATAAAAGATGTGTATATAAGCAAGTATGTAAAGGTCAAACACAGGGAACAAGCAAGACAGATCGGGTGAAATCAATGCACACGAGTGAATGTGATGTATTTGTCTAATAATGCTATTTTTTGTGGGTTTTTAATTTTTTTAAATTTTTTGATTTTATACTATTATTTTGGTTTTTAATTTTCTGAATTTGTATTTTCTTTTTATAGTTTATATTTTTTAATTTCTTTTTCTTTTAATTTATATATAAAATAATATAAAGGATATATATACACAAGAGAAGCAGAAGAGAGATATAAATTAGTAAAAATATCCAAAATTCAGAAAATAAAATATTTTTGTGTTTTTTGTACCTTTATAATGTTTTTTGTGATTTTTCTATATATTTCCTTTTTTTTGGTTTTTATAAAGTCAACAATACTGAAAACAACGAATAAAATACAAGTCCGAAACTAAAATGTAGATGAAAAATATCAAATAGGAACCAAAATTCTCAAAATTAATTTTACAATAAAGATAATAAAATAAAGGAGATTCAGAAACTGAAATTAAATTTTTAGGATTTTTTAGGAAATTTAAATATTTGTATAAATATTTTAAGGGTTTTGTAATTTTTAGGAGTTTTCTTTTGTATTTTTTAGTGCTTTTTGGTATGAAGTTAAAACACATAGAAAAAATAAAATATGATTTTTTTGTAATTTTTCAAAGGGTTTTCTAATTTTTATGTATTTTCTAATGCAAACAAAGATGAAAATACATGTTTTTTTAATTTTAATTAGTATTAAAATGCACCAAAATGCAAAATAAAAATACGGCATTAAAGAGTAATGAAACAGGAAGCTATGCTATTTTTTTGGGAATTTTTCGAATTTTATAGATGCATGAAATAAATACAAGAAGCAAAAATAAATTACTCTACTAGCATGGTATATTTGTAAATATCCAGTACTACAAGGACCAAAGTGCAATTTTTCCAAAAATTACATAACTTGATAAAAATAATCCAGGGCTAAAAAGTAAATCCAAAACCAGCAGACGTGTCCCTGCAAAATCACCACAATTGCACGTGATGGGCACACGCTTAGGAGAGGCCTTTTTGCAAATAACAAAACCCAAGGGCTAACTTGCAATTTTTACAAAAATATTACAACTGAATAAAATAGTTTCTGGACTTAATGGAAATAGTACAAACTACAAGGGTCTCCATGCAAAATACCTCGTCCCCCACGAACGCGAGTCGCATGAGGTGATGTGGAAAGGGACCTATATGCAATAATAAAAACTAAAAGGGTGTTTTTGCAAATTTCACAAAAAATAAACTACTGATGAATGTTTATATCCTAATTAATAAATACAAAAACGACCTGGGGTGAAAGTGCAAAATACCCAGGCCAAAGTAGATCCGACAGCGGGTACTCTTTCACTTGCCATGTGTCGAAGATCCAACGGCCAACGTCGATTCGCATGGGGACAGCTGGGATTAGATCCCAGATCTGAATTGAGTGGTGATGGGCGGCCTTAATCTGACGGCTGATAGGCGAACTGGAACGTGACCTCGATGTGACGGCGGAGGAGCAAGGAGGAAGAATAGGGAAGAATCGCATGCTAGGCGAACTTCCCCGCCCTCGATCTCGTCCCCCGACGTTCCTTCAGGATTAAAAAATGGCCGGTCAGCTTCCTGCAGCTTTCTCCTATCGTCTGGAGGCTTCAAAACAGGGTGGCTGCCACCGGAGCGCGTCAACGGAGGTGGAGGAGCGAGGCACCTCCAAGTACCTCCGACGATTTCCTATAATTGCTCCAGGCGCACGTTATGCTCCGAAACCTGCACAAAAAGGTTAAGAGGGTTGCGGGCAAACTGCCCTGACCCTCCAGTGGGGGAATGAAGGCGTATAACGATGAAGTGGAGTCTTGTCGGAGCGAGCTCCGGCGAGGGGGCGATTCGGTGATCGATCGGATGAGACACGAAAAGAACGATGGGGTTTTGATCCAACGGCTACGGTAAATGAGAAATGCAAAGAAAAATAGGGGAAATAAGAAACCTCAAAGGTGAAATCCCCTGAGGAATGACCTCGATGGCAAGACTTTGCCCGAGGTGGTGGAGACCGCCTCGACGCTTCCTCGACCCTCTTGATGAGCTGAGGATGGAGCTGTCACCTCCTTCTTACGATAGAGCACGAAAGGTGGAGAGGAGCTGGTGCCAAAGGGGTTCAAAAATTTCATATGGAGGAGGAGGGTGTATATGAAGGGTTGATGAAGTGGCTAGGAAGAACGCGGCACATAAGGCGGATCAGTGATGCAATCTCCAAGGAAAGACATGGGCGTGTATCTTGGATTATCGAGGAACAAAAGTTCAAA
This sequence comes from Ottelia alismoides, assembly GCA_037367405.1. Taxonomy (NCBI): domain Eukaryota; kingdom Viridiplantae; phylum Streptophyta; class Magnoliopsida; order Alismatales; family Hydrocharitaceae; genus Ottelia; species Ottelia alismoides. Next base: position 366,718 of record JAZKJV010004280.1, on the reverse strand, counting down.
CAGGAGCATCACGAAAGGATGAAAGATTCATCCTCAAAAAATCCGCAAAAATGGGTCAAAACCCGTTCTAACACAAAGCCAGACCTTGGTCAGAGAGTTAACCGAGGTCAATCATGGAGAGAACCTGGTTGGTCCATGTGGACCAACAAGAAAAATCCTTGGAAAAAAGCTTTAGAAAATCAATTAAAAATAGTAATTGAATTTATTAATTTTTATTTATTAAATAAAAAAGATTTTTTTTTATAAAGTTTTTTATTACGATTTTTAATTTTTCAAGATTTAAAAATATAAGTTCCCTTTTAAGGGCTATGTAGGTATATATATGTCTATGTATTTTAATATTTATTTTTATTTTGAATTTTAAATTTTATTTATTTTGTTTATTATTTTACATATTTATAACTTATTTTTATATACTTAAATATATTTTTATTTTATTTTTCTGATGTATTTTATACACTTAATAAAATAGAAGTACTAATTATATAGGTATATTTACGGGTATTATACCTATGTATTCTATACAAGTATTTTAATTTTATGTTTTTTTTGATGTTTTTATTCTACTTTTAGTATGTACATATATTATAAATAATATTTACAAAGTTATAAAAATATAAAATCATAAAAAAATGAATAATAAACAATTTGAATATTTTAATCTGTACAAGTGTACAATAGGGGTCCAAAAACTAACTTTCAAACCGTAGCTCCGAAAAATATGAAACCACCTTCATTACATAGCTTATTGGAAATTATATACAATTAAAGGTGATTTTGATACATTTCGAGTTTTAATTTGAGAGATACAAATCTGGGAAGTTGGGATTCTAGAATGTTATTCAGATTATAACTTTTTATCTGTACATTAGTGAAATCAATTTTTTTTCTATATTTAATTATCTACAACTTTCATGTACAAAGTTTCTTTATTTGAACTATAAAAAGTGGAACTAGAAATTGGTCCCAAAAAAATAAAGAATGAATTAGATAAATGGGATTTTTATTGGTTTCTGACCCTTATCTCCCCCTACTTTGTTCCTTGTCAACCTATTCATCTAGATGCCTAGGTCTCGTGGTTTCGGGTCATAAAATATATGCAATATTTTATTCTTTTTCTTTTCTTTTCTTTATTCTATTATTTTGGCTTCAAAAAAAGTATTTTATATTATATTTACACACACATGCATGGATGCTAAAATGCGGGAATTAAGGGTATTTACATGCATTTACTAGGGTTTTTGAGGCCAAAATGATAGAATAAAGATGATGAAATGTGGATTCATCATCCCCCTATACTTGCCTTTGCTAGTCCCTAGCAAACACTTATGCAATAAGTGCAGAAAAGAGAAACAAAGAAAAGAAAAAGAAGAAAGATGGATTAAATTTAATTATCAAACTTGTCTTCACAAAATCAAAAGTTTAGAGCTTAAGTCGGACCTTTGGAATTTTAGTGCGGGCGGAACCTTAATGGGAATCAGATTTGAAAACCAACAGCCTTCGAGGATCCAAAAACTCTGCTCAAGTCTCCTCAATAGCCAGGTCAGAAATATTTCAACTCATACGCAAACCCTTACGACTATGAATCTGACTCGTACAGTGTAAGTGATAGTGGCTCTCCCCAACTAGAATGACAAAGAGACTGACTTCTCCAGCATGACAACCCAATTATTCCCCAATCCATCAACTCCTTCCTCGAGGAGCGGGGCATTCCCTTCTAAGTTAAAGTGACAACCAACTCAAGAGGAGGTGGTGAAGAGAAGAATGGACGGTAGCCAGTGTCGCTACCTATCCTATGATGCAAGACTAGTGTAGTCAAGTCATCCAGCTGCAGGCTCACATAATTTGACTTTGAAACTCAAGCTTGATTATTGACTATACAACATATTCACATACTCAGGCAGGCATTTTATTTTTGCACAGGCCTGTCCACTTTTTTTGGAGTTTTTTTTTCATACTATTTACAACATCATTTACATAAGGAGTTTTTCCTCTTGAGCCAGTAGACTATCCCTCTTTTGAAGCTTTATCGCAATCCACACTCTCTTGTCTTTAGAATTCCTCATCACTGGATGGGTTGGGGTGCACTTCCCTCCCTAGAGAAGGACAAGTGTTTCCACTTGTGTGCGTCTCATACAGGCAAATCCACCCCCCTCACCACTCCAACTAAGTTGAGCCAAGTGAAAGGCGGAGGTGTCCAAGTTAGGTCATTATCAACAAGAGTCGTGCGTGTGCTCTGAAATACTCTACTTAGGCAGTCAAGAATCCATTGAACCAAGTCTCATGATCCTCAAAGAAATAAGTCAACTAGACCTGAAGTACCTCAATTCCAGCTCCTATAAGGTTCCTGTTATTAGGTAGATTTTAAGGTCCAACCAAGCTCCAATCTTCGGATTTTACTTAGACTTGTTCAACTATCAAATTCAATCGGAAAAATGCTCAAGTTATGCAAATGCTATGCAGAAAATGCAGAAAATATTTTTGTGATGCAATTTTGAAAGATTTTGAATTTTTATGGATTTTTGAAAAAAACGATGCATATGCATTTTTTTCAAAAAGATTTTTCAAATGTTTTTGGTATTTTATTTTTGCAAATGTTTTTGGGATTTTTTAAAAGAAAAGATTTTGGCTAAAAGCTAGGTTAAATATTTACATAGGGAAGCATCTTATATTTACAAGAAGTGGATTTTAAGAAATTTACAAGGGGTAAGTGCTCAAATTTATAAGTATATATATAAAGGATTTTCGTGTGATGTATTTATTCCTCAAACTTATTTGAAAAAGGTTTTTCAAACAATTTTTGAAAACTATAGTCCAAAATAATTTTTACAAACATGTACACATATTTAAAAATCATTTTGCAAAGGTTTTTCAAACAGTATATATATATATAGGTTTTCAAATATTTTTGCAACCATTTTTCAAACCATTTGCAAATAGTTTTTCAAACCTTTTTATTTCAAACAAAGAAAATAGATTTTACAAAGGTTGAAAACATGTAACAAAATGTTTTCCAGATAGTTTTCAAAAGATTTTTCACAAAGATTTTCAAACTATTTTTCAAATATTTTGCAAAAAATATTTTCACCTGATTTATTAATCAGTAAATACAAAAAGAATCTGAGGAATAACCAACATCTTTTTTTAAGGTTTTTAATGAATTTATAAGTGTAATTAGCCATATTGATTAATTAAAAATATGAAAGTACGAGTTATGGCTAAAGTATATGCACAGTATATACGACCTCCCTATACTTAGCTTGATATGTGTCCTCATAGATCGAAAAGAAAAGGAGAAGACATCACTCGAGCTGAATATAGAAAAGTCTAAAGAATAAATGAATAAGAAATGAACGAATAAATGAATTAATGAGAAGTCGACCGTCCCCCCATAATTAGGGTCAAATAATCCTAAGTATAGTAGACTGTACACAAAGCAGGGAGGGTCGAGGGTGGAAATGAACAGATCGTACTCAGACTGTCCCCCCCCCATACATAGGGTAATATATCCCTAAGTATAGACAAGAAGAGGAGACAATGGAGAGCATCAAAGAATAGAGAAACTTGAGGTGCACACCCCGCTATACTTAGGACAAAGTACGTCCTAAGTATAGCAAAATCAGAAGATGACGACAGGGTAGTAGACATAACGAACGAATGAATGATTGATAAGGACATATGGATCTATACAGTGGAATACGGAAGTGATAACCATGTATGAGATGTAGATGATGAGTCAAAGAGCACATCTCATACCAGATGAATGGGGGCAACATCAACGGTCGGCGGATCATGATCTAGATATAGTTTCAGGCGCTGACTGTTAACTCGAAAGGTAGAGGAAGCTGACAACTTGGATATATCAATACTGCCATTGTCATGTACCTTCCTGACTACATAAGGATCTTTCCATTTACTCTGTAATTTTCCTAGAAATAATTTCAGCCTAGAATCAAATAACCATACACGCTGATCTGGCTCAAACTGTTTATGGCTGATATGAGAATCATGCCATATCTTCACGTTTTCCTTGTATTGTAGGCTACTCGAAAAGGTTGTATCTCTTAGTTCCTCCAGGGTTGCCAACTCTACTTTCCTCTATTCTCCTATACTCTCAGGATCCAATAATAACTCTGTAACCACCCATAGTGACTTATGCTTGATTTCCACTGGTAAGTGGCACGACTTGCCATAGACGATATGAAAGGGAGATGTCCCCAATGGTGTCTTGAAGGAAGTCTGATAGACCCACAAGACTGAGTCCAAAAGCTGTGACCAAACCTTTCGGTCTGGGCGGACTACCTTCTGTAAAACAGTCATGATCTCCCTGTTCTATACTTCAGCAAGACCATTAGTCTGAGGATGATATGGAGTGGCAACATGATTGTCAATGCTGAACTCATCTGCAAGGGCCCTTACCTTGTCGTTGATAAAGTGAGACCCCCCGTCTGAAATCAGAACTCTAGGTACCCCGAACCATGAAATGATATATTTTTTCAAAAATCGACACACAGTCTTAGCATCTACGGTTCGGGCTGGGATGGACTCGACCCAACGACTCACATAATCCACAGCATGCAGAATGTACTCAAACCCCTGACTCTTAGGAAATGGGCCCATGAAATCAATGCCCCATGCGTCAAAAGCCTCACAAAAGTAAAGGAGCTACATGGGCATCATATCTCTCTATCCGCAAGTACCCATCTTCTGACAGTCAGTACACCTCTTTAAGAATTCGTCGGAATCCTTGAAGAGAGTAGGCCACCAAAGGTTGGATTGGATCACCTTATGTTGTCTGTCTCCCATAATGATGTCCTCCTGCCTCAAGCTTGTGGCGGTAGGTGAGGACGTTATGCTGCTCTTCTTGAGGAATACACCTCCTCCAGATACTATCCCCTCCTTCATGATAAAGGATGGGATCCACCCAATGGTATGACTTGGCCTTCGCAAGGAAGGTCTCAAATCGCTATTTGGGCCAACCTTGTGGAACCGTCTTGGCGACAAGATAGTTTACAATGTCAGTGTACCATGGGAGCGAGGCAATAGAAAGGATTGCCTCATCTGGAAATGTCTCAGTGATAGGTGCAATGGGCTCAGATTCCTCAAGGTTCTCTAATCGAAAGAGGTGATCCACCACTACATTCATAACTCTAGGTTTATCGTTAATCTCAATATCAAACTCCTGGAGCAGAAGGATCCATCTGGTAAGTCGATCTTTGGCATCCTTCTTGGCCATGAGGTACTGGATGGCAGTGCGATCTATAAAGATAGTCACTCTTGATCCAAGAATATATTATCTGTACTTATCCAAAGCAAAGACTACATCTAGCATCTCCTCCTCAGTCACAGTGTAATTCCGTTGAGCAGCATCCAAAGTCCAGCTAGCGTAGTGAATGGCATACGACAATCCATCCCTCCACTGTCCAAGCACATCCCCTACGACAAAATTAGAAGCATCTGTTATGATCTCGAATGGGAGAGACCAATCGGGTGGCTGAAGGACAGGAGCCTCAACAACTAGTTTCTTGAGAATCTCGAATGACGCAAGACACTTATCATCTATAATGAACTCAGTGTCTTTTGTTAGCAAATCAGTGAGCGGTCGGGGAATACGACTGAAGTCCTGAATGAACCATCGGTAGAAACCGACATGCCCTGAAAAAGTCCGCAATTGTTGCATATTGGATGGTGGATTGAGTTTTCTAATGATATCCATCTTGGCTGGATCAACCTCCATGCCCCTGTTGGAGATGATATGACCAAGAACCGTCCCTTGAGTCACCATGAAGTGACTCTTGTCCCAAGATAAGACAAGATTGACCTCAATGCAATGCTGCAGTACATGGTCTAGGCAGTCAAGATAAGCATCGAACCCATCGCCATAGATTGAGAAATCATCCATGAATACATCTAAACAGTCACCCACAATGTCCGAGAAAATGGACAACATGCACCATTGGAATGTTGCTGGAGCGTTACACAAACCAAAAGGCATCCGTCTGAAAGCATATGTCCCAAAGGGACAGGTGAATGTCATTTTGTCCTGGTCTTCGGGCGCAATGGCCACTTGGTTATAGCTGGAGTACCCGTCAAAAAAAAGTAGTGACTCTTCCCAGCTAGCCTCTCGATAATCTGATCAATGAATGGCAGTGGGAAGTGATCCTTTTTGGTGGCCTGATTCAATCGTCTGTAGTCCATACAGACCCTCCAAGAAGTGGGTACCCGGGTGGCTATCTCCTCTCAGGACTCACTCACAACTATAGTGATACTCATCTTCTTGGGTACCACATGTAATGGAATAAACCATTGGAGTCAGAGATGTGGTAGATAAAATCAACGCTCCACCATTTTGATATTTCCTTCATGACCACATCTCGAAGATTCGGGTTCAACCGTCGCTGGAACTCACGTAAGGGCTTAGCGTCCTCTTCGAGGTAGATATGGTGGGAGCACAGAGCCGGACTAATCCCCAGGAGATCATCTATACTCCATCCTATTGCCTTGAGGTATCTTTCATGAATCTCCATCAAACGAGATTCTTGCTCTCCAGTCAAATCTGCTGAGATAATGGCTGGGTGCATATCTGGCTCACCCGCAAGGAATCTATACTTCAGCGACTGCAGCAAGGGCTTCAATTCCAGGCAACTGGGAGCTGGCAAATCTGGCTTCTGATATGTCTGAGTGAAGGCTACCATATCAGTATGAGAGAACTCTCGCTGTACATGAAAATCTGAAGAAGGGAACCCTACTAGAATATATGTAAATTGTGCTGCTTCACTCTCCGTCCTAGCTGTCAGCTTAAGAGGAGTCAGACATGGCAAATAATCATCAAAGCCATCACAATTGATGTCTGAATCTGAGGGATCTGAATCAGAAGAACATGAATGAAACTCTGCTTCACCACTCATCCCGCAACTGCCGACCTCTAATTTGTCCTCTACCGGGGGTGTGCTATCTAAAACTCTCGACTACCATAAGCTGTGAGTACGCTGAATCTGTTGGCAAGGCAAGGGATCGTGATACTGGATCTGCCCAAATTGCTTCATCATCGGTCATCACAAAGTCACACTCCTGGTGGACGTCTCGCTCAGCCTCTGTCATCTGCTCTATGTCACTGAACTGCTCAGAGCAGGATGAATCTCACGCTCTAGTCTCGTCAATCATCTCTATTTGTATACTTTCGCCCACTATGTGAAAGTACACTTTCCCACTATCATGGTCAGATACCGCCTTGGCAGTGGCCAAGAATAGGTGTCCAAATATGATGGGGTATCTATTACCGACTCAGGGATCTCCATGTCCAATACAATAAAGTCCACGGAGAATTTCAGGCCATGAATGGTAACGACCACGTCTCTCAACAACCCCTTCAGCCTCTTAATAGACCTATCAGTAAACTGAAGGACTGTCCTACTCCGCTAGAGAGGGCCAAACTCAAATCGGTCAAGTAAGGTTGCCGAAAGGAGGTTGATAGAAGAGTCGCTGTCTAATAGAGTCCGATCGAACTGCTGCTCTTGAATCTTGCATCTGACATAGGTTGCTCCTGCATCAGGTCTCTTGGCTGGTAGTTGGTTCTGAATGCCAAAGCATGTGGCACAGGTGAGCACATGGATCTCTCCTCTGTGGTTCCTCCTCTTCTTGCGTACAGTAGTCTTCTCTCTCAAGTTCTTCTGGAAGAGGGGGATGTACTCTAGTGCCTCCTGTAGAGAGCTAAATCTGAAATCTATCAATCATCTACTGGCTGAACTCTAATTGATGTGTCTTTTTTGGATTTTCTTTTTTATTCCCCTTCGCTAAGCGGGGTGCTTGAGGAAAGGGGATGGTAGGGGCCTCCTCAGATGGAGGGTTAGGAAGAGGTTCTTGTGCCTGTGAAGGAATGGTATCCATACAAATATCATCATGCAAAACATATGGACTCGAAGTAGATGAAGAAACCTTTCCTTTATTCATATTTTTGGTCTTTTTCTTGTTACCACAGTCTTGAGATACAAAAGGCGGCAACACAACAAATGGAAGCACAACAACATTAGAAGTGACGGCAATAGTACCACCCACGACATCTGTCATCGCGGCATCAGGACCGTGCTCTGGCTCACCATCAAGTGCAATGGTGGCATCAGCACCACCGCCTACATCTAGAGTCATGACGGCCTTAGCACCATCAACTGGATCTACATCCTTGGTGGCATCAGCACCATCGTCATCAACATCATCAGTGGCATCAGCACGGCTACTCTCTTTGTCTGGTGCTCCTAGTTCCTCGTGTGGTTATCGCTCAGACGAGGCGTCGTCGGCTGGCATCCTACCGCTCCTAATTGTCACAAAATCAGCATCAAACATACAAGAAGACATGTAATTCAAAGAGACACTAGGAGTGGTATCCTCTATAGAATATACCTGCTCAGACTTCCTTTTCAAACTATTCGGGTTGGGCTCGATCTGAGCTGGTATGGCGGCCCTACCCTTGTTTATATCCCTCATCTCCTACCGGAACTCATCCATTTCTTGTCAGAAGGATGCCTGCTGTTCGGAGAGCAAGCGGGCGAGGTCGTCAAGAGATGGGTTCTTGAAGGCAGGTGCCAGAGAACCGGAACTGTTGCCATGTTGGAAATGACGCTGTTGCTGTTGTGAATAGTGAGGGGGAGGCTGGAAGTAAACCTGGTGAGGCTGTTGACGCTGCCTCCACTACTGTCCCTAATAAGAGGGACGAGGACCCTGCTGGTACTGCTGGTGGGAGTGATGAGGCTACTGCTGGTTGTTCTGATTGCCCTAAGCGGGAGGCTGCTGTGTGGACATCTATGCCTCCTGAATGCATAGGATATGAGTCTTCAGGTCACTCATGGTCTTCGTCAACTGGTCCATCTTTGCAAGACCTTGGTTTTACTTCTTCTCAAGGATCTCGATGCGGTCTAGCTTCTCGCTAATGATTCTCTTGTCGGTGGCGGCGGATTCAACCTGAGCTGCTGCTGTTGACGGAGTGTGGGTACCGACATCGATTCGTGCAATCCACTGATATGAAACTGCTTGTGGTGGGATCTTTGGCTGTGTGTAGACCTGGGCTTGGTCCACTACTGTCGAGTTCTCTACCATCCCTTCATAGATGACCCAAACCTTGTCTTCACCTTTGGAAAAGTAGGACCCACCACAAGTGGCATTTACAAGCCCCTGTAAATCCGATGTCAACCCACAAAAGAAACTCTGAACAAGGTTGGGCTTTGATATCTTGTGATGTGGACACCAATCAATGAGCTCTCTAAATTGATCCCAAGCCTCATGGAACTGCTCATTCGGGATCATGGTGAAGTTGCTGATCATAGCTCGTGCTGCGTTGATCTGACTAAGTGGATAGTACTTGTTCAAGTACTCGGTCCAGAGCTGCTCCAAAGATGAGACATACCTTCCTAGATGCTTCATCCAATAGGTTGGTCTGTTAGCTAATGAGAACGGGAAGGCAATCATCTTTATAGTATCCTCATCCACCAGTCTGTCGTGGACAGTGCTACAAATCATCTCGAACTCCAGCAGATGGAGATGAGGCTCCTTGGTGGCCAGCCCATGAATCTTGGGCAACAACTGGATAGTTTGGGGGCGAAGCTTGAAGTTCCCGACAATGGGAGGAAGCTGGATCCATCGGTGAGCGAGGGTTGTAGCAGGGTTGTGCAACTGTCTCATGGTCCTCGGTGGTGGCCCCTCCTGGTGAGGGTCTCCTCCTTCTCTACCTTCTGCTTGTGGTATCTCTCCACCGCCCTCAGGTCTGTCTACTCTATCCTCTCGCATCTGTGTCAGCTCTCTCATGATGTCACCCATGAAGGCTCCCTGATCTCTGATCTGTCTCTGCATGGTCTCTAGGGAAGCTAACTATGAATGGTTGATGGCAGTCTGATCATACACATACAAAGGTTGTCCCTGCTCATCTGGGTGTCCCTTATTGCTAGACATATCTTGGGTCTCTACGAAGACAAAATTACCCATCTCAGGTGCCATCAAATGTCCAGAAATTGGTGATGCATAAACTCCGACACCATAGGACTGACTGAAGAAGAAGGGTGGACGAGGGGGAACATGGTGGATGTAAACTCAGGCTCGGAGAGTGGGTCTAAACTCCCCAAAGCTGACCTAGATGAATAGGAAGGAGTGCTTGATAGCGATGCCACCAGACGTGGCTTAAGGGATCTCCTTCCCGTTATCATGATCTGGAAAAAAGGGCGGATGAGATCTGGAATGCAAACAAGATGTGAAAACAAGCCCCCGGTTCACCTACACAATGCTTGAGTTGATGACCGTAAAGGCTCGGTCGATTATCTTTTCAATTTTATTTAGGTGATCAATCAATCTATAAGAGCGATTAAGCGAGCTGGTACGAACCCGATGCTCCTAGGAGACTGTCCCGATCTAAGGCTTGATCTTTCCCAGCCAGTATGAATTGCGGATTGTTTACCGGCTACTCGATTAATTCACTCTATAAAGGACGTCATGGTCCGCTTTACTGGTTACCAGAGAGATCCTCACTGGAGAACAACTAACCCTAGAACAGTAATCTGAGAGGAGTTTAGGTATGGATCTATCCTAGTGTGCGGGTCACTCTCTCGCTGCAGATAAATCAACCAAGGAGGGGGATACTCTCCCCAAGACAAAATTTTGAGTGAGGTGAGTTTTAAGTCAAGTTTGCATTAGCAGTCCCAATTTTATTTGGTTATCTCTTATTTAATATTTTCTGAAGAAAAACAATGCCTAACAAAATTTTCGATTTCCTTGGTTATTTTGAGTCCAATGAAACGGGGGAGGAAGTCAGAAAAGCTGATGCGTGATCAAACACAATGATGCATGCGGAGTTAGAAATGCATACCTTGCTCCAACACTCTCCATACAAGGTGATCCGCGCATAAATTTAAAGATAGGAAAATAAACTACCTATGATGCACGAGGAAACCGTCCCTAGATGAGCAATTTCTATTGATTGTGAAGCACAAGTAGCTATCAACTAGGATGAGAAATCAGAGTCCAGTCTAGGAGGCCGATCGGTGTCTACCACAGTGGATCTTGCCAGTGTTGTATACGACCTCTCTCGGCACGTGGTCTCTAATCCAAGTCAAATAGCTTTTTAAATGGATTATTAGCAAAGTCCAATTACGATCTATAGGTGCAAGAAAGATATTAGGTGTGAGGCCTTAGATAATTACATCACAATCAACAAAAACTCCTAAATCTAGGGGCTAAATCCGTGTGAATCAAAATAAAAGAAAAGTCGAATAAAACAAAACCGGCGAGAAAACCGCAAAAACTGACGAGGCCCCCAAGGGAACAATCCCTCGGGCAATGGACCTCGTGATGTATCGAAGTGTCCTGTGAGTCATGTTTAAGTTACAATTTAATTGTCTCTCTCTCACTTAAATTTACACAAATATATAACAACACAAAAATGCTCAGAATGTGACTGTCTTCTCAAGTTCTCCAAGTCCTCCTTTGTGCTAGGTCAAAACTGCCTCACGGGGTGCGCAGATGCTCTAAAGAGGAGCTCCTCCCTCGATCTGTGTACCTCGCACAAAATCCAAATAAGGAGAGAAGTTAGACAACTCAAACAATATATATCAAAATCAAAGCGGATAAATGAAGCGAAAATGTAGACAAATAATATCACAATCAATCTAGAAATCCAATCTATACGTTGTTGCTCCCCAGCAACGGCACCATTTGATTACCATAGATGTATCGAGGGTCTAAATGTATCTCACACGGGGCGGAGACACAATCGTTGTGGCAACCCTCAATAAATCCGGGTTAAGTCAACAATCAACCCACAACAGATAATCAAACAATGACAAGCAAGGTGTGGAGTTAAAATGTATTGTAACTCTACATAAAAGATTTGTATAGAAGCATGTATGTAGAGGTCGAACACAGGGAACAAGGAGGACAGATCGGGTGAAATCAATGCACACGAGTGAATGTGATGTATTTGTCTAGTAATGCTATTTTGGGGGGTTTTTAATTTTTTATTTTTTAATTTTTGATTTTATACTTTATATTTTTGTTTTAAATTTTTCTAATTTTGTATTTTCTTTTTATAGTTTATATTTTTATTTTTTTAATTTCTTTTTCTTTTAATTTATATATAAAGTAGTATAAAGGATATAAATACACAAGAGAAGTAAAAGAGAGATATAAATAGGTAAAAATACACAAAATTAAGGAAATAAAATATTTTTGTGATTTTTTTAAACTTTTCTAATGTTTTTTGTGATTTTTCTATATTTTTCTTATTTTTTGGTATTTTTAAAGTCAAAAATACTAAAAATAATGAATAAAATACAAGTCCGAAAATTAAAATGGAGATGAAAAATATCAAACAGGAACTAAAATTCTCCAAATTAATTTTTAAATAAAGATAATAAATTAAAGGAGATTCAAAAACGAAAATTAGATTTTTAGGATTTTTTAAGATTTTTTAAGATTTTTATAAAGATTTTAAGGGTTTTGTCATTTTTAGGAGTTTTCTTTTGTATTTTTTAGTGATTTTTGGTCTGAAGTTAAAACACACAGAAACAAACAATATATAATTTTTTTGGAATTTTTCTAAGGGCTTTCCTAATTTTTATGTATTTACTAATGCAAACAGAGATGAGATGCATGTTTTTGAATTTTTATTAATAATAAAATGCACCAAAAATGCAAAATAAAAATGTGGCGTTCAAAAGCAATGAAACAAGAAGCTTTGATATTTTTTGGGAATTTTTCAAATTTTATAGATGCATGATATAAATACAAGAAGCAAAAAGAAATTACTCTACTAACAGGGGTATATTTGTAAATATCCAAAACTACAAGGTCCAAAGTGCAATTTGTCCAAAAGTTATATACCTTGATAAAAATATTCCAGGGCCAAAAAGTTAATCCAAAACCAGCAGGCATGTCCCTACAAAATCACCAAATTTGCACGTGACGAGCACGCGCCTAGGAGGGGTCTATTTGCAAATAACAAAAACCCAAGGTCTAATTTGCAATTTTACCAAAAATATTACAATTGAATAAAATAGTTTCTGGACTTAATGGAAATAGTACAAACTACAAGTGTCTCCACGCAAAATACCCCGTCCCCCACGTGCGCGAGTCACATGAGGTGACGTGGACAGGGACCTATATGTAATAATAAAAACTACATGGGTGTTTTTGGAAATTTCACAAAAATAATAAACTGTAGATGAATGTTTATATCCTAATTAATAAATATAAAAATAGTCGGGGGTAAAAGTGCAAAATACCCAGGTCAAAGCGGATCCGACGGCGGATACTCTTTCACATGCCACGTGTCGAAGATCCAGTGGCCGATGTCGATTCACACGGGGATGGCTGGGATTAGATCCCAGATCTGAATCAAGTGGTGATGGGCGGCCTTAATCTGACGGCAAATAGGTGAACTGGAACGTAACCTCGATCTGACTGTGGAGGAGCAAGGAGGAAGAACAGGGAAGAACCGCCTGCTAGGCGAACTTCCCCGCCCTCGATCTCATCCCCCGACGTTCCTTCAGGCTTCAAAAATGGCCGGTCAGCTTCCTGCAACTTTCTCCTATCATCTGGAGGCTTCAAAAAGGGGCGGCTGCCACCGGAGCATGCCGGCGGAGGTGGAGGAGCGAGGCAACTCCAGGTACCTCCGGTGAGCTCCCAAAATTTCTCCAAGCGCGCGATATGCTCCGAAACCTGCACAAAAAGGTTAAGAGGGTCGTGGGCAAACTACCGCGACCCTCCAATGAGGGAATGAAGGCATATAATGGCAAAGTGGTGTCTTGCTAGAGTGAGCTTCGGCGAGGGGGCGATCTGGTGATCGATTGGATGAGACACGAAAAGAACGATGGGGTTTTAATCATACAGCAACGGTGAACCAGAAATGCAAAGAAAAATAGGGGAAACAAGAAACCTCGATGGTGAAATCACCTGAGAAAGGATCTCGATGGCAAGACTTTGCTGGAGGTGGTGGGGACTGCCTCGACGCTTCCTCGACCCTCCTGATGAGCTGAGGATGGAGCTGTGACCTCCTTCTCATGATAGAGCGCAAAAGGTGGAGAGGAGCTGGTGCCAAAGGGGTTCAAAGATTTCAAATGGAGGAGGAGGGTGTATATGAAGGGTTGGCGAAGTGGCTAGGAAGAACGAGGCACATCAGGCGGATCAGCGATGCAATCTCCAAGGAAAGACCTGGGCGTGTAACTTGGATTATCGACGAACAGAAGTTCAAACAGGAGCATCACAAAAGGATGAAAGATTCATCCTCGAAAAATCCGCAAAAACCGGTCAAAACCTGTTCTGACACAAAGCCAGACCTCGGTCAGAGAGTTGACCGAGATCAACCAAGGAGAGAACCTGGTTGGTCCACGTGGACTAACCAAAAAAATCCTTGGAAAAAAGCTTTAGAAAATAAATTAAAAAAAGTAATTGAATTTATTATTTTTTGGTTATTAAATAAAAAAGTTTTTTTACAAAGTATTTTATTACGATTTTTTTCCAGATTTAAAAATACAAGTTCCCTTTTAAGGTCTATGTATGTTTATATATCTATGTATTTTAATATTTTATTTTTATTTTGAATTTTGAAATTTGTTTATTTTGTTTATTATTTTATATATTTATAACTTATTTTTTATACTTAAATATATTTTTATTTTTTTTCTGATGTATTTTATATACTTCATTAAATAGAAGTATTAATTATACAAGTATATTTACAGGCATTATACATATATATTTTATACAAGTATTTTAATTTGATGTCTTCTAGATGTTTTTATTCTACTTTTAGTATGTACATATATTATAAATAATAATTACAAAATTATAAAAATATAAAATTATAAAAATAATGAATAATAAATAAAATGAATAATTTAATCTGTACAAGTGTACAATAGGGGTCCAAAACCTAACTTTCAAACCGTAGCTCCGAAAAATATGAAACCATCTTCATTACATAGCTTATTGAAAATTATATACAATTAAAGGTTATTTTGATACATTTTCAGTTTTTATTTTAGAGATACAGGACTGGGAAGTTGGGATTCTTGAATCTTATTCAGATCATAACTTTTTATCTGTATATTATTTTTGTGTGAAATCAATTTTGTATTTTTATATATTTAAATATCTATAACTTTCATGTACAAAGTTTCTTTATTTGAACTATAAAATTGGAACTAAAAATAGGTCCCAAAATGAATAAAGAATGAATTAGATAGAAGGGATTTTTATTGGTTTCTGACCTTTATCTCCCCTACTTTGTTCCTTGTTGACCTATTCATCTAGATGCCTAGGTCTCGGAGTTTCGAGACATAAAATATTTGCAATATTTTATTCTTTTTCTTTTCTTCATTCTTTTATTTTGGCTTTAAAAATAGTATTTTATACAATATTTACGCACACATGCATGGATGCTAAAATGCGGGAATTAAGGGTATTTACTTGCATTTCTAGGGTTTTTGAGGCCAAAATGATAGAATAAAGATGATGAAATGTGAATTCATCACATGCCCTACAAAAATTCATTAGCAAACATACACGCAAAAATCGTAATAACTAAAGGAAACACGAAAAATGTAAAAATCAAAGAAAATCTATGAAAAACGTAAAAAGTCATAAAACCTGTAAAACAATTCGGAAGAAAACTGAGAAAAAAAAGGTTCAAGAAAAATCGAAAAAAAATCAAGAAGAAAGAAAAATGATAAAAAAATAGATTCAAAATCGAAATATAGATAACGCCTCCCAAACAATGGCACCATTTTGATAACAAGGGTTTTGGGAGCGATAAAATATCAATGTCGATGTAGAAAGGATCGCTCTGAATAAAAATTCAGATTAATCAATCAATGGATCAATAAAATAGGAGAGAGAGAGAGAGAAAGATAAATAAGCAGCTTCTCTCTGCTATTTTATTTTAAACTATTTATTTATCCAGTTAAGTTTCACTTGGTCGAATTCGAGTCATAATAGCAATACCACAATTTTTGAGAAGAAAAGGATATTTTTGTGATTTTTATCTCTTCTTGAAGGAAGCGAGAATTCGAGGGAAAATCTTTTTTATCGATTTTTAGTTTTGCAATTTTAATTTTATTTTATTTTCAAATTTTATTTATATTTTCAAAATGATATTTTCATGGAATATTTATCTAGGATATAGTAGGTGAACAATAGAGTATATCAGTGGTACTATATAGTATATAAAAGATGCTCGAGAAACGAGCTTGAGAACGACTCACAAAACAAAGTCAAAATGGATAGATAATCGAAGAATAAATCTTGAAAAAATTCTGATTAAAAACTTTGAAAATCGATTCGAATCGAATCAAAAAAATACCTCAATGATTTAATAGTGACCAAGGTCCACAAAATAGTCCAAAATTATTCAAAAATCAATGTAGGAAAATACAAGTTAAAATATAGAGGATGTCTCTCAAGTAGGCTCCTGGTTAGGGACATATTTGCAAGAAAAACTCTTGAATTTGCAAATAGGTCTCAGCACGGGGATGTATTTACAAAATGGTAAACTTCTGGAGGTGGAAATGTATTCTGAAAAGTTGCATGCAATCTTCAACAATTTGTCCATTGTTTCATTATCAACGGCTCTAATTAGATTGTGCGGGCGAAATCTGAATCATTGGTTGATAGGCAGGTGTGGTGAGGTTGTAGCTCGCTTTCTTCAAACTGTTCTTCCCCAAAATAGCATGAGCAGCAATTTTCTTCTGCGATTCCCTGATCTCCGGCGGTGGAAAGGCTCTTGCAGGGCCAGGATGAGGTTGTCTACCTATTCTTAGCTCCCTTGCGGTGAGGCGAGGTCAAAGTTGGTGGTGGTGTTGTCTGACGTCCTCTCGTGTTCAAACCTCAGGGTTGGAATATAACTTGTTGCAATCGATGGATAAGATGGTGATTGACCTTCAAGTTATAAAATGATGCTTCAGATGATGCTTGTGTCCTACAAGTAAGATTTATTTGCTCGATTCAAGTAGAATCGACCTATTAATTAGATGTTCTTGAATGACTACGATGAGTTCCAGAAAGAGAGAATATCTCAGAACAAAAATGGGACAAATCGAGCGTGAATTGGAAAGTAAATTCGATGAATGATTAAGGAGAAGATTATGATGATTTGATCATATGATTATAGAGGTTAATTGGACACACAAATAAAGGAAAAATAGAAGGGAGCGGAATTGGTACCTTTGATTTAAGGATATATAATCCTTTTGATCTTCGCTCGACGGTGGGGCAAACTAGATCTCAACGTAGCGGCGATGCTGTGATTCAAGGTTTGAACTAGGGCCTTGGAACCTTACTCCGTGCTCCCTCCTTCCCCGTAGGGTGGCCTCTGGTCATGTAACGGTCGGGATGAGGTCGGAATATGGTGGACAAGAGAGGGTGACGACCAAGTAGGTTATGGTTAGGGAAGAGTTAGTTGCAACTACGCAACTTTGGGTCAATTTATAGATGAATCGATAGGTCGTTATGTTGAGATCAAGAGTAGGTGTGTTAGATGGTGGTTTGGAGATTAGAATGGAAGGTTAGGATCGAGGAGAGGTGGTAAGATGGCGCAAGTAGAATTCGGAGAATATGAGGTGTTGGAAGAGAATGCTCAACAAACTTTCTTGAGGAAGAAGGCTCGGGTGCTGACACGTGTCAGCACCTGGTAATCTAGGAGATTAAATAGCTTATAAATTAGGTATTAAATAATAAATGTTATTATTTTAACTAGGAATTAAAAGAAAAATATAAATAATTATTTTATGTAAATTATGGAATAATAACTTTTATAATAACAAATAATTTATGATATACAAACTTAATATTAATAAAAAGGTTTATAATATATACATAGAAAATAGAGTTTAGATTTTTAAATTAATTAATTAATAAAATAACAAGTCATTTTTAATATTTTATTTATTATTAGAATAATAAATATAGTATATGTGAATTTTTCAATGTTTTAATAAATTATTTTAAATATATTAATAAATACAAGTGTAAGTTATACAATTCAATTTTGTCTATAAATTAGTGTTTAAAATTTATTTAAAATAAAAAGTAAAGTCAGAAAATTCCGAAATAAATCATGGTTAAAATACAAGATCATAAAATAAATAAAAATTATAACATCATTAAAACTATAATAAATGTGTTCTATATAAAATATATAGCCTAAAAACCCATTTGTGATTAGGTCCCAAAAATGACTTTTTGCAAATGGACTCCGATTTTGGTGAAATTACCTCCATTATTCAAGAATATCATTTTATGATCTCTAAAGGTTAGTAGAGTCAAATTAGAGTTTGTATGAGAAAGTTATTATGTTCGGAAGTTGAGAATTTGATAATTTAAAAGTTGGATTTCTTAGCATATATACAAGTTAATATTTTTAGCTTATTTTTATTAGTTATTTATATATTTTTAAAAATAATTAGGAAAAGAGTTTGGTGAAAAAATATGATCATAAAAAATCAATGATGATTTGATAATTATTTGATAAATAGTGAAGAGTGTATAGAGTGTAGAATTAATTAGTTTTTATTGTTTTCTTTCTTTATCTCCCCTACATATTTGTTTCTCAACCAATCCATGATGACTTGGTCTCGTGGCTTAGGTTATAAATATATCTTTCAGATATATTTATTTTATATGTCACATTGTACATATATACATATCTACAATCTGCCTTCTTTTTGTTTTATTTATTTTTATTCTTTTGTTTATTTACATGATTTTGTTGCTTAAAACTGCAATTTTATTCATGAGTATGATTTTGTTAACAAATGGAAATTAATGAATATTTACATGTATTTAATAAGGATTTTAAGATAAAATGCATATAGAATGTTAATGAATCATGGATTCATGAACCACCATTTAACATGAATAAGATCCCTAATGTTGACTTCCTATCATCAATATCTGATTGGATGTCTGAATCAATGTACCCTAAGAGTTGGAGATCATTATCTCCATATACCAAGATGTAGTCTTGAGTTCTTCTTAGGTACTTGAAGATGTTCTTTACTGCAGTTCAGTGTTTCTCTTCATAGAAGGACTTGTAACGGCTTACCACTCCCACTACATGGAAGATAGATGGTCTAGTACACATATTGGCATACATCAAGCTTCCTACAACCGATGCATAATGGCATCGACCATGGATTTCTTTTCCTCAACAGTTTGAGGAGCAATCCCTTTAGATGGGTGAATGCCCGGTCTTAAGAGAAGGAAGCCTTTCTTGGAATTATCCATACTTAATCTTTCCAAGATCTTCTTGATGTATCCTTGTTGTGAGATTCCCTATATCCTCTTTTGTCTATTTCTAAACAATTTCAGACCCAAGATGTAAGAGACTTCTTTAAGATCTTTCATCTCAAAGGTATTGGACAACCAGATCTTAACACTAGTCACAATCCTGTATCATACCAATGATAAGGATGCCAACTACATAAAGCATAATGAACACGATGGTGCTCCCAGTAAGCTTCTAGTAAACATATGGTTCATTCTGATTCTGTGCAAAATCATAACTCTTTATGGTTTCATTTTTCGGATGTTCCAACTACGAGAAGCTTTTTTATCCCATAGATGGGGTTCTTTAGCTTGAAAACTTTTCCTTCCTAAACTATGAAGCCTTAGGGTTGCTACATATAGATATCCTTTTTTAAGTATCCATTGAGAAAAGCAGTCTTGACATCCATTGACCAGATGTCATAGTCCAGGTATGCAGCTATTGCAAGCGATGCCCTGATGGATTTGAGCATGGCCACATGAGAGAATGTCTCACTGTAATTGATGCCTTCTCTCTATGTGTAGCAGTTGTCTATGATCCATGCTTTGATGGTCTCCACCTTCCCATCGGGTCCCCACTTTCTCTTGAAGAGCCATTTCCACCCTTTGGGTTTGACCCCTTTAGGTGGATCTTCAAGGGTCCATACGCCATTCTTGTGCATGGAGTCAATCTCAAACTTAATTACTATCATCCAGCTATCCATGTCACCATCACCAAAATCTTCATCACATGAAGTTGGATCATCATCAGACTCTTTAGATTTATGGATTTAGTACCTTTCAGGTTGTCTTACTACCCTAGAACTCCTTCAAGGTTGTACGGTCATGTCATTTTCAATTATCTCTTCAATTTCTAGTGTAGGAACTTCATCAGTCTCACTTGATTTGATTAGTTCTTTAACCTTATTATTTAATTGACTTCTAAGGAATTCATCTTCCAGACACTCGACGTCTCTAGAAACAAATACCTTTTAAATCTTAGGATCATAAAAATGGTATCCAATATTGTTCTTTACGTATCCAATGAAGTGGCACTCCTTAGTGTGAGTTTCCAGCTTGCTTGCATCCACATTTTTAGCATGGAACAAACAACCCCAAATCCCCATGTATCACACACTTGGATTGGTATCATACCAAAGCTCGTGAGGGATTTTAGGTACAAAATTAGATGGAATCATGTTTAAGACATAAGTTGTAGTCTCCACTGCATGTCTGATGAATATGCATTTCATCATCTTTATTCATTTATTTTAGCTCAAAATCCCTTATAAAATACATGTATATAATACTAAATCCTTATTCTTACTAACTTGCATATGTATGTAAATATTGTACATATATTGTTATTTTAACCTAAATAAAGAAATAAAGGGAACAAATATTATATATATGTAATAGATACAGGCTAATCCGAATCTCGAGAGAAGGTCAAGACTTGACCTGATCGACCACGAATAAAGTATGGGGAGATAGGGTCCTTAATTAGAAAATCCAAAAAAATGTTGTAAATACTTTTTTGTATATATTTGTATAAAACTTAAATTATTTTATTTGTACAAAATTGACCTTAATCAAATAATTTTCAAAACAAAAGTTGTAAACAAAAATGTTTTCTAAATAATAAAAATAATTGCAAAAAAATCATGTACAGAATAAAAGTAACCACATCCGGAAAAAGCCATAAAGCAATAATTCAAGATAAATTCCAGCTACATATGAACTCAAAATGAATAAAACTCACTTCCATTGTATTCTAGATTAAATTATCTTTAAAATGGTTGTGTTTCATAATTTTTGGACTTATGGTTAAAAGATGGTTTTCTAGGGTGATTTATGTAATTTTACCATTTATTTATCATATATATTTATTTTTATACATGTTGTATTTGTAAATAATTATAAATACTTTTTAGGTATTTAAAATAAAAATAAAAATAAAAAAATTAAAACAAAAAATAAACTAATTTCCTTGTTTAATGATATATATAATGTACCATATGTATACGTATATAGTAAATTCCCTTAAATAACCCTCACAAAAAATATATAATTAACATTTATCATTTAATTTAATAAAGTGACGAAAATAAAAAAATAAATTATGTAAATAATTTTAACACTAACTTCCTTTCTTACCTTTATCTCATTTCAAATTTTCCTAATCTTTATCTCTATTCAATTTTTTTTAAATTCAAATTCAATTCTTTTCCCTATTATTATGGCTCCTCCTCCCTCATTTGAATTTTATCAATCTTTGGTGAAAGGAGCCTCGTCTCCAAGAACTTCTTGTTGTAGAAAGGTGCCTAGCCTCTGAGCCTTCCGGTGACAGCAAGTTGGCCTTCGTCGAGGCCATTACGACATTTTCCGCTCCCACGACAAGATCCATTTTTTCTTGTTTTTAATATAGGTTAATCATAGTTTAATTTTTGCATTGATAGATTCGTCATCATGTTTTTTTATTCTACATCTTAGTTAATCATTTTTAATCAACCATCACGATTCGATCCGCCATCGATCTCGATTTTCCATCTCATTTTCTCGATCTCCTTGCTTCACGTTCTACCTCACACAACCACACATCTCCGACCACACACAATGGCTGGAGACCCGGATCCATCTTCCATTTCATCGGATACAAAACATTCACATTTATCCATTTATTTCATTTTATGTCTCGTTGACCGAGCCATCGTTCTTGAGTCGAGGTATTTTTTATTGCAGGTTCAAGGATTTTAAAAAAAATACAAAAAAGGTATGAAGCTGGGATTCAGTTACTGTAGTATCATAAAAACAATAAAAAAATAAAAGTAAAGATTTGGGTGGCGGCGCCAGCCACCGCTGCCCATCTCTCAAGCCACTGCCATCAAGTCTCTCCACCGTTTTGACATCTCCATCTTTGCCACCTTCTTCGACCCGTCGTCGCGGCTGCCGACACACCACGACCCCCATCCTCCAGGAGCACCATCACGCAACTCCACCAAACCCACCGATCATCCGCAGGAGCTCACCTCCTCCATACTCCGCCATTGCGCTAAGTTTCACCACTCTTCACCAACCACCTCTCCATTCAGCCGCTTGAAGATCGTGCATCCATCGCCGACCATCGACTTCCAGGGGTGTGTGTCGCCCCATCATCGTCTACCACTTGGAGTTCTTCTCATCCAGAATCGTTGATCGCTTGCGCTGCCACCCATCCAAAAATCGAGCCATCTCCACCGCCAGTCGACTGAAGCCCCGCTAGCTCCCAACTGCAGGAGCCCGCCAGATCTTAACCGTCATAGGGTCATCCACGTTCACCCGCCTACCGCGACGTCTGCCTACCAATAGCAGCACCACCATGAGCTGACCACCGTTCGCCCGATTTCCAGCCTCTGTCGCCCTTGTTGATTGGGGAGAAAAAAAGGGGCGGCGCCCCCTGTGCCCTTGAGTGGATCAAGAATGAAGGAGGACATAAGTGCCAAGCAGCCCTAATGCTTTTTTGGGCAAATTATGAGAAAGCCCTTCGGAGTTTCTGAATTTGTAGAAACATTCCCCATGCAGTATACGCATGTGCATCACACGTGTTATTTGGGTAATTTATGAAATTCCTCCCTCGATTTATTTCTTGTTATCTTTTTATCAAAAAATATTAAACATTTGCAATTAACTCCTTCATTTCCAGACATTAAAATTGCATGCTTATTTGATTGAAATAAATATTTGATTGCTCGTTAAATTTTGTAAAAAATTATGACATGTTCCTGCAGATTGTCTTTTCATAGCATATAATTTTCATTGCATTTTATTCACATTTACTACTATTAAAAATTCAAAAATATCACATTTTTTCCTGTTTGAACTTTGAAAATCCTAAAAATTCAAATATTGTCTAAAAAATTCTAAAAAAAATTAGAGTAGTTTTCTTTCTATGCATTTTATATTCTTTCCAATTTTGGTGAATTACTTATTTTTAAATTCCAAAAATTGTAAAAAACTAAAATCCTTAAAAATAATATAAAATTCTAGAAAAATCCAAAAAAATAAGATTTCACTTCCTGTTTGTAGATAACTGATTCTAGTCTTTAGGAAAAATAATTACATCAATTTTTTAATTTCATTTATATTTTTAAATTGCAATATAATCTAATTTTCTCATTGTTTGCATTTTCCACTGTGTTTATTCATTTTAAAAATGTTAAAAAATCTAAAATTTCTGAAAAATTTTAAAAACAATAAAAAATTTATCAAAACACAAAAATATTTTATTTAGACATTTTCGGGCATTTTTTCATATTTGAAAAATACAAAAAATGCATTTCTTTTGTATATAATTTTGTTTTGAAAATTATATTTTTGAAAATTAAAAATTTGCAAAACTAAAAATCATTAAAAATATTTAAAATATAAAATAAAAATGTAAAAATGTATAAAGATAAAATTTTCACAAGAAACAAGATAGTTAGCGTTTGAGATCCCTATTTTCTATTAATTGATTTTTTTATTATTTGAATAACCCTAGGGAATTGTAGCCTCCCTGAGTTCGATCCGATTTCTATATGGGCTAATTAAATAAAAAAAGAAATTCTCTTGCTATATCTTATTTAATTATTGGCTTGAGAAGAAATAAATAAAATTTTTATTGCGAGATTCTTTGCGTCAACAACACATTTATTCAATCAAAATTTAAAACCCGATAAATCCCTATCAACAATGTCCCAAGGAACTGAGAGATAAGTTTACTTTACTCATCATTGATCTTACCATGTCCAACATGGTTCTGTAGTGTCTCTCCGGAACTCCATTATATTGAGGAGTACATACATGAGTGAGATTGGAAATAATTCATCCCTTTAAGATATTCTTGAATTTATCTGAGAGGTATTCAAAACCTCAGTCATATCAAGTTTGTTTTATCTTCTTTCCTATTTGGTTCTCAACCAAAGTTATGAATTCTTTAAACTTTTCAAAGGTTTCATGTTTGTAACATGATAAGAATACAAAACCATACTGTGAATGGTCATCAACAAAGGTCACAAAATATTAATGTTTATTTTGAGTCACAGTACGAAAGGGACCGCATACATCAGTATCGATGAGGTCCAATATAACTTCACATCATTACCCTTTTTCAGAGAAGTGTTCCTTGGATATTTTCCCACAAATACAATGTGTGCAAGTTGGTAAATCACATACTTTTAGGAAATCTAGAGGTCCATCCTTTACCAATCTCTTGATCCTATCAACAAACACATGTCCAAATCTTTGATGTCAAATCATAGTTAAATGATCTCAATCCTTCCTTGATCATTTAAGGGTTTTAACATTATTATTGTTGTTAATGTTATCAATGTTATTGATATTCATAATACAATCATGGTGTTAACCATATTCTATAAAACTACCATAACAATTTATGAAAGTTTATTATTAAAAAGAAAATATATCCATGTCAAACCAGCTTAGATATGGATGGTAAGTTCTTTCTAACATTAGGTACATAGAGATAATATCTAATATCAAGGACTCTCCAACTTGATAATGATAGCCTACATGTCCCTATGATAATCACAGCAACAGTTGCATCGGATCCCATCTAGATGATATCTACCCTTCATCAAGATTTTTGGTTTCTTGAAACATATGCAATTATTTGCATACATGTACAGAAGCACCAGAAACAACAATTAAACATCCTTCCCATCCAATGAGTAAGTTGGTTTCAATAATGGATGTAGATTTCTTATATGATAATGTTATAATTTTGTCCTTCTCTATGGACTTTTCTTAATCTAGATGGTTACTCTTCCAGAATCCCGGATTATTGCAGTGATGGTAGACATCCATCTCTATGGGTGTCAGATTTGTTGAAGAATTAGAAGATTGATCAACAATTTGACCTTTTTTCTTCTCTTGGATCGAACCCTTCTGAGATCCACGCTTCCTTTGTGATTCCCTTTAACTTGTGCAATCACCCCATTGCAACAGAGAAATTCTTTTTTCATAATATCCTCAGTGGATTTTAATGTAGAAAGAGTGTGATTCACATCTCCATATATCTCCTTCAGATTCAGGAGGATGTCATGAACAATTCAATGACTATAAGTTGCTTCTGAAGCACATTAAATAATGATCCAAAAATGTAACAACAAGCGATCAATTGGTACTCGTCCCACTTCTTATGAACTCACATGCAGCATTTCTCTGAGGGTTCACATACTTCACAAATGAGTGCATATATGCTATGTGTTTTGTCTCAAGTACGATTTGTAAATTATGGATCCAATCTGAATAACATGGACTCATCAACCGATTGACCTCAAGTAGATTGTTAAGTGGGTTGAGAGATTTCATATGAAATAAAAGGAAAAATAGAATACAATTTAATATCCTAATTAAGGAGACTAAACAATTTAATATTTTAAATGACGAGTTCTCGTATTTTTTTTACTTTGAAATGATTTCCCTTATAAGCTTTTAGAGCATGAAGTAGGATAACCAACAACCTCACTATGATTTTTGAGTCTCCTTTCCATTTTCATTGCACCACAATAATATGAGAAAATTCAACAACAATGAAATAAGCGGGAACTCTTTCAACCTTACAAGTCCAACTTGTATTCTCAAGTCAGTCTTCAACACCCATACCATTCACATATATGGAGTTAGCATGTTGTTGTTTAAACCAACCTCCATTGAGCGAATATCAATTTACACAATGCGAAATACAATACCGCGTCAATAATATGGGGAACAACAATGGGGTCACTACGCATACCTCCCATCTTTTACGAGAAACAAAGAATCTATTCCATGTGAATTTGTATTCTAGGGTCATGACTCTTGGATATGCAAGTCCACGGTGAGGCATTATGCAATAAATGTTATTGCAAATATTATTTCTTGATTTGAAATGAAGAATCATTAATTTCCATTATAGGTCCCTTAGTACAATTAGGATTAGGTACCATGGTCATCGTAATGATCATACAGCTATTGATTTAATTATTAAATCATAAAGGCTAGAGCTTGTGTGATATCTAAAGAGTTAGATTGAGGACTCATCAAGAACATTCAAATAATTATTTTGGATGATGTCCAACCTAAGTAGTAGATGGCAATCCATTCTCTCATTGTCTGATCTCTGACCAACCTCTTGATGCAGGTCCTCTGCATACGAATAGAGATTCAAAGGTGTTAGATAAGTTTGGTAAAAGAGTTGACTTAATGAGATCTAGATAGCCAAAGACCTATGTCGTAGGCTGTCATGATATAGGCACGCAACCTTTGATCAGAGACAGATGCGTTATTATATGTTTGAGTATGTACATTTGGCAGACCGATAGGTTGATGACCTAATCAAGGTCTATATACAACGCACCGGTGTGCATACAAGAGCATATGAGTAATATGATCTCTCAAAGGAATCATACATGTTCATTACTGAATCAGAAAACATGAGATCTCTGTGAGATATTGGGAATCAAATTCAGTGCACGGTCGTCTCTCTTCGAAAGCTTGACTTGATTTTTAGGTTTGATATATGCTTCTCAAAAGCATATGATCAGTACCTGGTTATGATATATGCTTTTGGAAAGTATATGATCGATATCAACTCCCAATGATCAAATGATAAACTTAATAATAAAGCCCTGATGGAGATAGTCTAAATAAGATCTAAAACTTCAGGTTTATTCTAGGTCTTCCAGTATGCATGATGTACATGTATTAGGAATACCTGATGGTGATGTAATAAAAAATGATTATATAACCATGATGCTTCCATTCCATGGGAGTGATGAAATAGGTTTGGATTTTAGTAACTCCTCTCAATAGAGAAGTAATGTCATCTTAGTCCAAATGTTGGACATTGATCTGGATGTGATTCAAATGTAGTGAGAAGTTTGGATTTATAACTTTTACTTAATCAAACATCTATGGGACACCTCCGAGATGTAGATTTCAGATATGATCTCAATATCGAAGTCACTATACGTGGAACGTAAAATCGTCATGTCCTTATCTCCAAGTATCTGCGGAGAAAGCACATTGTTCTTGAAGGAGTTCAAGAATAATTTCATAAATGAATTATATATCTAAGCATTGATAAATTGATAATAATTGTGATTCGATTACCATGAAAAATATGAATATCATTTATATTATTTAAATGCATGAGAATTATGACAGAAGATAATTAAACGTGACTTAATTATCACAGATATTAATAATGTGGATAGTACTATTCATATTATATATATGTTATAAATGTGATTTATTTTATATTAGAGAGATCTTATTCAAATTAACTATTGATGTGAATTGGATTCACATTAGAAATTGATTAGAAATACAATTTACATTTTATTTTGGGATGTGAATATGATTCACTTTATTTAATGGTATGATTGCAATATTCACAAAATTAATTTGGAATTATTTTTGTGAATTAATTTACAACAGAAGTTGTTGTTATTGTGTGTGTGTGTATGTATATATATACATATATGAAGGATTGTATTAGAAGGCCAACATCATCTATTTAATGGACGGTCGACTGCCACCCTTTGACTGGTTCTCAAGGGTGGCGGTCCACCCCATTTTAGGATGGTGGGTGGCCTCCTTCTTAATCCTTCTATCCTAATTGGTTTATTTCAAATTAATTATGTTTATATTAAATATATTTAATCTAAATTAATTGTTGCTGTATTTTTACAACAAAATCACAGCCATTGAATGGAAACACAATTCAATCTGAATTACTGATTTTGTGTTTCACATGGATTGTAATCCATGGACTCCCAAAATACTATATAAGAAGAGGAAACCATTGCTCTTCTTTTTTATTAAGACATAATAATTGAATCATCTCTCTCTCTCATTCTCGTACTACACGCCCCATCTCTCTCTCTAAGTGCTCATCCACTTTGTGCCTTAAAGAGAATCACCGTTGCCATCACGTTGT
This sequence comes from Ottelia alismoides, assembly GCA_037367405.1. Lineage (NCBI taxonomy): Eukaryota > Viridiplantae > Streptophyta > Magnoliopsida > Alismatales > Hydrocharitaceae > Ottelia > Ottelia alismoides. Next base: position 338,481 of record JAZKJV010004280.1, on the reverse strand, counting down.
CGTGTCGTCACCATCACGTTGTCGTGTCGTCACTTCGACCATTTGTGTATCTCCATCCCCTTCGATGTGCCTTGCTTGTGAAGAAGGCATCCGATATTGTATGATGATATCATGAGATTCGCCACTTGGATAATCATCTTGGATTGAGAGAAGCGTCCATGTCATCAATGCGCTCACAAGCGTCTCCTCTGTCGAGTCGGACTTGAGATAGGAGTCTCTTCATTTAGAGATATCGATAGAAACCAAACTTCAAGAGTTAACCCTAATTCCCCTTTGTGGTTTAGATGAAATGATCTGAGAAGTGTTCTTGGATCATGTGGTTTCATCGCATTTATTATTTTAAATTCGGTTGCCCGGAGCAACTAGTGTGACTAGTCACTCCCAAATGCATATGATGTGATCTTCACACTTCCACGATGCACTTAAGGATCTTTCCATATCCTTCTAGTTGTATGAGAGCCATGGTTGAGGTCTAGGATATGATCCGAAACCCTAAGCGATAAAGGTTCATGTTTCGTATGCGCAGGACTCATTGTTTTTGCATTGATGCAAGATTCGAATTGATTTTTAGTGGAACAAAAACCTACTATTTGTGAACTATTTGGTCGTGTTTTTTAGTTATTAAAATGTATTTAGAATGTCTAGATACTTCCCCAAGATAGTTGCCTTGTATTGCTACCAAGAGTGCATGAAAATGACTTGAAGAGTTCCTGCTATGAAAGATGGTTTGCATGAATTCACAGATCTGTAGGAAATATAATTTTTCTTACTATTTTACTGTCAAGAAACATGAAATAAACACTTGGATTAAGTATAGAATCATACTATCAAAATTCTCTAATTTATTTCGCATGATTCTGACTCTGTTTCCCCATTTATACAATAATTAGTGGAGATGGGTCGAAAGATGATTACATCATCAAATCTCTTTACTTCACGTGGTTATAATTCAATGGAATTCATGGAAACTATGAATGTGCTTTGATTAAATATTATTCATAATAATTATGAAAATAACTAATTAATCATCATAGGCCATTGAATGTATGTTTCATGGAAACTCTAGTTTATCATACAATAGTTATAGGATAATATCTACTTGCAAAACATTGTTACTTGTATAGGATTGAGGATTTCTTTAGCAAATCACCTTATAATTTTAATCAATATGGTTTTGATAAATATTATATGGTATAACTTTGGTTGAAAGACCAATTATCATCTCAAATACAAAAATATCAAATCACATTATCCTGACCTGAGGTGGATATGGTGTCTAGTGGGGGGTCATTGGGGTAGCAAGTTGCTCTGTGAGCGATTTGTCCCACATTCTGTGCATACTGTCCATGACAACGGGTAAGGAAAGGATAATGCTTAAAATGATCATGAGGTATTTTTCTAATTATTAAAATTTGAAAATACATATTTTTGAGATTATACTATCCTTCATGTAACAATAAAAAATTTTTGTTGGCTAATTGATTAGAATTATAATTGATTTAATATTATTAAATAAATTATTTCCAATTATACACTCTATTATAAACAAAGTTGTAAGTTCCCTTGGATGAATTAATTATGTGAATGTGTTAATAATAATTAATTAAAATTCTAACTTGATATGGAGGATCACATAAGTGACATCCACGGTCTCCCGTCAAGGCAAGGAGTTCCGTCGCCATGGATTGTATGGAGGAGATACATGCTCGAAGTGACAACTCCTGCATATAAGCACACATGGATTGGGATCTTTGCTTCTTAAATGAGTAAGGCCATATGCGTAGTGATCCCAATATCGAGTCTTCAGATTATTGGGTGATATTGGATGACGTATAACGAGTTCTAATCATGTTGACGGTTGGTTCAATTAATGATGGGTCGACATCGCCTTTGGGGTGGTGGGATTGGTTGTTAAAGATCGAGTTGGGAAATGCAAGTTTAAGTTGCAAGGAAGAATGAGTTCCCACTTCTTTTATCTGATTTACATGTTCTCATATTATTGGGATGTAATAAAGATAAGAAAGGAGATCACATATCTTGCTTGAGATATAATGGTAAATATAGCTCTTACATTGAAAGTGGGTAAGGGAATGAACTTTCAGTGTTGACAAGACAAGACAACATTGATATAAAAATCTTAAATCAAAGCAAAATAAGTATTTATGCAAATATTTCTTATTTTGGACAACCTACATTAAACCTACTCAAAACTGTACTCAATGATAACCAGTAAAATATCATGGATTGGATCCATGATCGAGATATTGTACTTGCAGTTGGACACATAGTGTATGTGGTTGCAATGACAAAGTCTCCTCGTAATAGTGAGGAATGATAATTAAACAGACAATAGGTCAACAGCCTTGGGTTTGTATGTCACTATAGTTTCAATCTCTCATCGAGTGTTCTTTGGAAGTATCATGACGATGATGATTGTAATTTTCAAAAATCCTTATAAAATCTAGGAAGATGTTTTGGCATACATATGTGTTCTTGACATTTAATGATGAATGACATGGTTCACTGCATTATGCAGAATGGTAGCTCGATAAGAGATGATGTACTCAAAATGTTTTGAGTACCTGCTTGAACCAAACTTCTTTAAGAGTTAAGAAGGATGTAGATACGATGAGTGTCATCATTCTACTATCTATACTCAAGTCATTCATGGATCTTCCTAATATTCATATTGTATGAATTAAATCAAGCATGTATAAATGTTGAAATACTCTTATATTGAAATTGGTTTGCTTATTTGATAAGATCAAAGTCTAATAATTGTATCTCATTTTTCTAATAACACTTACAATTGGTTGAATATTTTATCAAATACTACAAATTTAGATATTATGATTTAATAATCATTCACATGGATGTTGATGTGATTGTTGCAACAATCTCCATTAGATAGATAGAAGTCATATTTTTAGTGGGAGAGCCCTTAGTCTTAGAGAATGCTTCTATCACCTAGATAGTAGAATACACTCATTATTTATTTCTAAATGTTGAAAATAAACATGGATTCAGGAATAGACCTATCATAAAGAGTTATGATGGATATATTTTAGATAGTACTCTAACAACTAGAGGACTCTACTAAATTAGAAAATTAATGAGGGGTTCATTAACATTTCTAAATAGTGAAATATTAAACCATAAAAGACCAATAGGAGGATGAAGATCATTTACTAATGATCTGATATCAAGCCTTGAACATATGCCTATTGATGGGATCAATAGACTACTAAGAGATGAAACTTTAGACTAACTGAAATTTCAAATCTTGCATACCTGCGAATATCGTATTCAAAGTAAAAATGTCCAATACACCCTTCTCTAGGAATGGTGTAAGGTTCCAAGGTATTCATGATCTCATACATATTGTTGTATGTAGATCGTTTGTATAATAATAAACATTAATGATATGTGTAATCAATTGATGATTTTTTTGATATGAGATTCCTTCCTTTCACCTTAGAAACCTTTTGAAATGTTCAAGGATTTCACAATTTTGGTTTAGAAGTAAAGATTGAAGGAAGGTGAAAATGAATTTGATCTAATCTAGGTAGCAAGTACCTATTAGATGAATTGAAGGAATACCGTATGTATAAATCAATATCGTTCCTTTCTCACTCCTACACCTAAACTTAATAGAGTTGTAGGGAGATACAATTGGATCATGTGTGACATGATTTAATAAATGATGAATCATAGGAATTACCTCTTAGTTTCGAAGTACATATGCAGTAGAGACTACAATATATATCTTTAATAAGATTCCATGCAAATCTAAACCCGAAAAAATTCATAAGCTATGGTTTGGAACCTACCCTAGTCTTAGACACTTGTGAATTTAGGGTTGCCTGATCCATAACCTTGTCATGTATGCAAGTAAGCTAGAATTTAGAATCAGAGAGTGCCATTTCATTAGGAAAATAAAGGATGGTATTGGATTTAAGACCTTGATATTCTTAAAAGATTTCATCTCCATGAATATGATTCGAAGAGGATGACTTTTTTAGAATCAAGATGTAAATGAAGCAAAGGAACTCGTTGAATCTTGAGAAGATAATGAGGCTCCTGAAAGCAGAAACTAAAAGAATAAGTAAAAATGATATACTCATACCTCTTCAAATAAGTTTTAGGGTGGTAAGACCACCTAGATGGTATGGGTTCCATGTGGTAGAGAAATCTAATAATGATATGACTTTATATGATGAAGCTTTTGAGGATCATGATATGGAGTGATGGATGTTAGCAATAAAGTCTAAAGTAGACTTCATATACAAGTATTGTGTATGGATCTTCAAGGATCCACCTATAAGGGTAAGACCCATTTAGGTGCAAATGGATCTTCAAGAAAAAGAGGGAACCTGATTAGAAGGTAGAAATCTTCAAAGCACGACTCATATCCATAAGTTACACATTATGAGACTTGCTCTTCAATGACCATGCTTGAACCCATCAGAATAATGTTAACTATAGCTACACAACTTGACTTTGACAACTACAGGATGGAAGTCAATATTGCATTCCTCTATGAATACCTCAACGAGGATATTCATATGAAGTTGCCCCATGGCTTCATAGTTGAGGAAAGCAAGGTGTGAAAGCTAAACAACTCCCGGGCAACAACACCATTTTGTTGACATGAGATTTTCACGATTTTATTTAGATGAAAAAAATACAATGTCGTCGTAACCCAAATTTCCCGCAACAAACAAAAATTATTATTTTTGTTCTCAAGCCAATAATTGATTACAAGAAAATAATATCAGCGAGAGAAATATTTTTTGCTATTTAATTACCTGTATAGCAACAGGATCAAACTTAGGAGGCTACAATTCCAGGGGGTTATTCTATCCAATGAAATAAATCAATGAAGAATGAAGGAATCTCAATGTACACTACTCTTGTTTTTTTACCAGATTTTTGTCTTTTATTTAATTTTTTATTTCTATTTTTTTATTTTATGATTTATAATTTTTAATGATTTTGATTTTTGCAAATTTTTATTTTAAAAAATAAGGATAATATGCTCATAAAATTGCAGAAATGCTAAAAAATTGCAAAGAAAAGGTTATGGGGTTTTATAATTTCTAAAATATTTTGGTAAATTTTCCATGTTTTTCTGATATTTTTGTGATTTTTTAAAAATAAAAAAGTTGTAAAAAAGGTAAACAATGCACAGCCTTGAGCAATTTGCAACTTAAAAATGCCCAAAACTCATGTGAATTATTTTTATGCTAAAATATAAATAAATATCTAAACACAGGAACTGAAATCAAAAATTTTTTTATTTTTCTTTAAATTTTTTTGATTTTATAAGTTTTTTGATATTTTTCAATTTTTTGCGTTTTATAAATAATTAATGCGTGAAATTTGGAAAGAAAATAAAAGATAATAAAATACACCTAATCTAATTTTTTGAATTTTTCAGACAATATTTGATTTTAAATGAATTTTCAAATTTCAGACAGAGAAAATATTACAGTTTTTGAATTTTTAAAATATTAAATAAAAGTAAAATGCAATGAAATTTATGCACAATGAAGATCACCATAGCAGTAGTCTACACATTTTTTGTAAAATTATAAGAGCGATAAAAACATTTATTTTAATGAATAGAAGCATGCAACAGAAGTCTGGATAAACAGGACTTAGATGCAATTATTTAAGTTTTTGCCTCAAAAATTCACAAGAAATAATCCAATTTACCTAGGACAAAGTGACGTCATGCTGGTGGGGTCGTCTTTGTAATTTTGGAAACCTCCATGGGCTTTTCTTTAATTTTGCAAATTTTTTTATTTTAAAAACCCTTAGGGCCTATTTGGTTCCAGGGTTGGCAGGGTTGGGTTGGGTGAACAGTAATATGTGAGGAGGAAGTACCTTTTTGAATAGTAACTAGGGTTGGCCAACAATGCCCAACCCTACAACCAAACAGCCTTCGTTCTTTGCTTCAAAATAGAAGGGGAAAGGGGGTCGCCGCCCCTCTTTCCTTCTCTCAAGCCACGGGCGGCGTCAACAACGGTCGGTGGCGCGTGAGTCTTTGTCGGTGGCACAGCTTCGACGGGCGATGGCATGCATTGAGGGGACGACACACGCCCCCCCAAGTATCGATAGAGGTTCAGAAGTCGGCTAGGGGAGAGGACGGTGGCGGCATGGGCCCGCAAGCGGTCATGGTCGCTTGGCGGAGGAGATGGCAGTGGCGTCGTGCAGCAGGCGGGGGAAGGCTCCAAGCGGTGGCGTTGGAGGCGACGAAGTCGCGCCGCTAGGGCAAACGGAGCCGCAATGGTGGTAGGGAGCGGGAGGGGGCTCGTGCGGAAATCTGCGGTGAGCGGATGGAGAAGACGATGGCAGCGCGGGCTCGTGTGGAGCTGCTAGAGGAGGAGGGCACGCGGCTTCCTAGCGGTGGCCAATGGGCACGGGTGGCGATGAAGCTCCGCCCCAGATGGCGGTGTTGGCATGAGTAAAGGCCGGTACAGGCAGGCCTCGCGGAGCCGCTGGAGGCGACGGGCACTACTGTTGCAGAATTATTTTTGTTATATATATATATATATATATATATATATATATATTTGTAAACAGAAATAAAAGAAACAAAAAAACTTTGTTTTATTTTTTTAATTTTAAATAAAAACCGCAGAAATATGTATATTTATTTATATTTATATTTTTTGTAAATTCTTGCAAAACAATTGTTAGAAAGAGAAACTATATACTTTTTGTTTTATTATTATTTTTTATTTATAAACACATGAGGATGTGAGCATGACTACCCATTTCCAATTATTCAAAATGCAGAAAGAAATTAAATGTGTGAACGAGATGCGTATCCAGTGATGTGGAAGATGGACTCGGATCTCTGGTCACCGTGCGTGATCGGAGGTAGAAGATTGCGTGAGATAGAATGTGAATCGATGAGATAGAGGAAATGAGATGAATCGAAATTGAGGGTGGATGGAGTTGTGATGGTTCAATGAGTAATGATGAGCTACGAATAAAAATTTGACAATGAAATGACTGAAATTAAAATGAGAAATTACACTATGATTGATCTAGATAAAAGCTGAAAATTAAAGTGGATCTCACCGTGGAGTGGACGAATGTCGTAATCGCCTCGACGAGTGTCTCCTCGCTATCATCAGGTTGCTCGGAGGATGGGTGCCCTTCTTGTAGAAGATGGCTCTCGGAAAAACTAGGCTCCTCGGCAAAAGATTGATCAAGAGGAAATGAGGAAGGAGGAGCTCAATAAAAAACGAGAAAAAATCAAACAGGAAATAATTACAAATAAGGAATGAGTTTAGTGGTAAATTAAATTATTTAATTAACTAATTAATTAAAAATAAAATTCGTAACTAAATAAAATAATTAAATTTTTTTTAATTTACAAAAATTAATTAGCCACCTTAATTATGTTTATTTAAGGTATAAAATCAAATCGTATACAAGGTATGGTTTCACATCAATCAAATGAATAAATAATAAATATATAAATAAATCAAAATTTTGTAATAGATTGGCCTAATTAATTAATGTTAGATCATATTTTTTGTGGTTTTTATATAAGGCGGTTAATTTTATACATATCATATATACATAATGCACATTATACACATGTAGAGATAAGGAAATAATTTCATATAAATTTTTTTCATTAAAAAATTTTTTATTTACTTTAAATTACAGTAAACAATATTTACAATTACTAAAAATGTAATATATGCGAAAAATAAAATATAATAATAAATACAATAAAAATGGTAAAATTGCACAAACCACCTAGAAAACCGATTTTTCAACCGTAATTCCAAAAGCTATGAAATCATGACCATCTTAAAGATAATTTAATTTAGAATTAAATGGAATGAGTTTGATTTAATTCAAGTTCATATTGAGTCAGAAATGATCTTTCAGTTATCGCTTTACGACTTTTTCAAAGTGTGTTTACTTTTAATCTGTACATGATTTTATTTTGTAATTTTTTTATTAATTATAAAACATTTTTATACAATTTTTATTTATAAAATTATTTTATTTGAAGTAAATTTATGGACAAATAAAATAGTGTAAGTTTTTTACAAGTATACATATAATAAATGAGAAGTATTTACAACACATATTTTTTGGATTTTCTGATTAAGGATCCTATCTCCCCCTACTTTATTACAGGTCTATCATGTCAAGTCTTGACCTTCTCTCGGGGTTTGGGTCAGCCTGTATCTATTACATACATATAGTCTTTTTCTTTTCTTTATTTTTACTTTATTTATTTATTTATTTTAGGTTAAAATAATAATTAATTAAAATAATAATTAATATACAATATTTACACACAGATGCAAGTTAGTAAGATTATAGAGTTAGTATTATATACAGGTGTTTTATAAGGGATTTTAAGCTAAAATAAATGAATAAAGATGATGAAATACAGATTCATCAATACCTCAACGAGGATATTCATATGAAGTAGCCCCATGGCTTCATAGTTGAGGAAAGCAAGGTGTGAAAGCTAAACAACTCCATCTATAGGCTCATATAAGTTTCTAGTAGTTGAATCATCAGATTTAATGAAATTATAAAGGTTATTATTTCATTCAAAATCTTGATGAACCATGTGAAGCTTTGTGGGAGTGCCATTGTGTTCATCGTGCTAAATGTAGATGAAATCCTAATCATTTGTAATGATATAATGATGTTAATAAGTATTTTATAATCTGGTTGCTCCGTATCTTGAGATGTGATCTCAAGGATACCTTTGTATCTTAATTTTGAAATTATTCAGAAGAAAAGAGAAGAGGGTTTTGGGACCATCACATTAGTGGTACACCTCGAACATGCTCCATTTTTAGGAAAACCCTAAGGAAGGCTTCTTCCCTTAAGAGGTTCTACTGACCTATTTGAAGGGATAACACCTCAAAGAGTTGAGGAAGTGAATGCTAAAACTGCTCGTCCTTGCACATCGATTATGAGAAGCCTAGTGTGTGCTAGATGTATACAAAAAGCTAGATATCTGCCCTGTAATGGGAACAGTAAACTTCTACTAATCCGACTATGGAGATAAAACACTTGATTACAGGAATAATAATATCTTCAAAGAGGACAAGACTTTTGAGATAGTGATATCAAAGTCTTATATTCAAGAGATTAAGAATCTATATATAGTGATCTAAAAGGTCTTAACAATAGATACCTTGTAAGACATAAGACTGGGTCTAAGTATTAGGAGATAAAGATATCTCGGAATAGGGGCATCCTGATAAGAATAATAGAAATTACGTACTGGTTATAATAATTATAGAGTTGTAGTGCCATGGACACTATAATTGCTTTAACAAAATTGAGTATTAATTGAGTAATATGTAACATTCGCATTGGATGCGAGCATTGTTTCTAGGGGATATGCAATTACCATAATAGGACTTAGCGTAGTCTCTCAGGAATAGAATGACTAGTCAGCTTACCTAGCTATTTTTCTAAATAGCTTATGATTAGGGCATGAGTGAGGTTTTAAAGATTAGCCCATTAATGGCTCTTTGGATAGTGGGAGATTATTGGACATGCTATCCCACTGTGAGCCATTATGTAATAAATGTTATTGCAAATATCATTATCAAATCTGAAATAAATAATAATGAATTTGCATAATAGGTCTCCTAGTACAATTTTGGCTTATATCATGGCCATCTTAACGATCATACAAGTGTTGATTCAATTATTGAATCATAGACGATGGTGCTTGGGTGATATGTAAAGAGTTAGATTGAGGACTTATCAAGCACTGTCAAATAATTATTAAGAGATGATCTCCAACCTAAGTAGGAGATGACAATCCTTTCTCTCATAGGCTGATATCTACCAGACCTCCTGATGCAGGTCCTTTGCATAGGAATAAAGATTCAAAGGTGTTAGATAAGTTAGGTCAAAGAGTTGACCTAATGAGATCAAGATAACCAAGACCTATGCCATATATTTTCATGACATAGACATGAATCCTCTGACCGGTGATAGATGTGTGTTACTATATGTTTGAGTATGTGCATTTGGTAGATCGATAGGTTGATGATCTAATCAAGGTATATACATTGGCAAGCTGGTGTGCATAGAAGGGCATATGAGTAATACGATATCTCAAAGGGAACATACATGTTCATTATTGAACCGGAAGCTATGAGCTCACTCATGAGATATTTGGAATCAAATTTGTTGCACGGTCGATCGCTTTGGAAGCTTGACTGAATTTATAGGTTTGATAGATGCAAAGTTTATGATCAATACTAGGTATTATATATGCTTTTGGACAGTATATGATCGATACCAACTCCTAGTGATCAAATGAGAAACTTAATGATAAAACCCTAAAGAAGACAGTCTAAATTAAATCGAAAACTTTAGGCTTATTCTAGGTTTTCCAGTATGTTGGATGTATAGGTATAAGGAATAACTGAGGATGATGTGATCATAAAAAAAATGTATAACCATGATGCTTCCATTCTGAGGGAGTGATGAAACTGGTCTAGATTTTAGTGACTCCTCTTTGTAGAGAAGTTATTTAATGTTAGTCCAAATGTTGGACATTGATCAGAATGTTATTTAGATGCAATGAGAAGATTGGATTTATGGCTTTTACTTAATCAAATACCTATTGGAGCTCCACGAGATAAGGATTTGTGATATGATCTCAATATCCATGTTACTATACATGGAACGTACAATCATCTTGTCCTTATCTCCAAGTATCCACGAAGAAAGCACATTGTTCTTAAACGAATTTAAGAACAATTTAATTGATGAATTGTATATCTAAGCACTGATAAATTGATATTTAAATGTGATTTAATTATAATGAATAATGTGAATGTGATTCATATTTGATGCATGACAATGATGATCCAAGTTAACTAAATATTATTTAATTGGATAGGATATGAATAATATGGATAGTGCTATCCATATTAATTATATATATTATAAATGTGATTTATAATATATTAAAGAGAGCTTATTGTAAATAGTATTTTCAAACTACTTGTTGATGTGAATTGGATTCACATCGAAAATTGATTAGAAATACAGTTTACATTTTATTTTGGGTTGTGAACATGATTTACAATTATTTAATGGCATGACTGCAATATTCACAAAATTAATTTGGAATTATATTTGTGAATTAGCTTACAACAATAGTTGTTGTAAATATATATATATATATATATGTATATGTATATATGACGTAATGTATTAGAAGGCCAACACCATCCATTTAATGGATGTGGACGGCCACCTTTTGACTTGTTCTCAAGGGAGGTCGTCCCCTCTTTTTAGAAAGGTGGGTGGCCTACTTTCTAATCCTTCTATCCGTATTGGTTTAATCACATTAGATTATGTTGATTATTCAATATATTTAATTTATTCTAAATTAATTGTTGTTACTTTTTTACAACAAAAATCATTGCCATTGAATGGAAACACAATTAAATCTCAACCACTGATTTTGTGTTTCACATGGATTGTGATCCATGGACTCCCAAAATACTATATAAGAAGAGGCAACCCTAGATCTTATTTATTATTCGAACACAACAATTGAATCATCTCTCTCTTTCTCTCATTATCATACTACATGCATCGTCTCACTCTCATTCTCTCTAAGTGATAGTCCACTTTGTGCCTTAGAGAGAATCGTCGTTGTCGTCACGCCGTCATACCGCTTCTTCAACAATTTGTGAATCTCTGTCTCCTTCGTTGCGTCTCGCTCATGAAAAATGCATCAGACCTCATTTCACAAGATCAATAAATTTGCCACTTGGATAATCATCTTCAATTTCGAGGAGCCCGCATCTCATCAAATCGCTCGCAAGCTTCTCCTCCATCGAGTATGAATTGAGTAAGGTGATCTCTTCATTTAGAGACTTCGATCGCAACCATGCTTCAAGAGGTAACCCTAATACTCTTTGTATTTTTGATGAAATGATCCGAGAAGTGTTCTTGGATCATGTCGTTTAATCGCAATTATTTTTTTAAAAAGTTTCATGCCCTAGGTTACTAGTACGACTAGTCTCTCCCTATCGCACATGATGCGATCTTCATGCAAACGTGATGCGCTTAAGGATATTTCCATATCCTTCAATAACTACACATGAGCATCTCCAAAAATACAACCGAAGGCAACACAATTCTCCATAGTGATGGGAGACCATGGTTGTCATCATATGACTTAGCTCATATCATGTTTAAATTAATGGTTAATCATTTCGAATCATATTCTCATGATTAATACAAGGGATGGAGTAAGGACACATGCTTACTATCTTAGTTTTACTCCAATTAAAACAATGACACTTACAAGATCCCAACTAGGATTTGATCCTTTTATGAAGTTGATGTTATCATATAGTATTACATACTTACTTAGTATAATTTAATGTTCGTATTTTAATTGTTAAAGAAAATTATGACTCATCATTCCACATTTCATTGAAACAAATCCGGCTAGGTAGGACAAACAATGCTAACATGGAGTGCTACAATTTCAAATGCTGCTCAGGGTTCCAATTATGTAACCCATTAGCATGTTCACAACCTAGACACTTTCACCGAATCAATTCAAGACAACGTAATCAATACATATTGTATTAAGGAGGATATATCAATCTTTCTATCGTATGTGATACTACATAGTAACTCTCAAATGTTTTAGGAATTAAAACTCCTTTTAATTTTCCAAAAATTCTTGTTTGACATTTTTGAAACATTTTTCAATTTCAAATGGTCTAGTGCAACAATCTAGACACGTCTTTGAATCAAAACAATTTCAATTGCAAATGAAGTCCTGTGTAACAATCTAGACAATACAAAAAAATCGCTTGCATTGTAAGCATTCAAGTGCATAAATACTCAGAGAAAATATGGAATAAAAATAGCTTTTGAATTTATTTAATATATTAGAAAATAAATAAAATAATGATTTCTGATTCAAACATGCAAGCTGCGACCATTGCACTTCAACTTAGGAGACATAATATAACTTGGACTTAAAATTCGTTGTGACCTCAAATATTTCCAATTTATTAGGTCCAATTCCTAGTGTCAATATATCTCATTCGTAACCAACAATTTCTGCATTTTTTTTGGTATGAGTCCAGACCTGTTAAACTTCATATATATGTCCCAAAATTGTGTTTAAAATAGGGAGATTAGTATAAACTTCAAAAGTTTCATAATCATTCAAATCATGAAAGCCATTGCATGACTATATACTAGTTAATCAGGATAATCTAGCAGATTGCTTATTGGACTTGGATACAATCCAAATCCCTAAAACTAAGTCCTCGATACCAATTAAACCAAGTAACTAAAAAATATTTATTACGCATAACGGAAATGCATAATATTTAGCAAATATTTTCTGAAAAAAAATCTTAGTTCATCGTATGAACTACAAATGTAGCACAACAATTTGTGCATTCAGTAATTAGAAATTCTAATGAAACAATTTTCCGAATAATTTCGTATATTAACAATGAATAAAAGAGATAGATCCGGGGTACCTATTGGAGCGTGAGTTTATAAATGAAGGAACCTCTTGGATCAAGTCCGATCTACATGTCTCTCTCATGTACGCGAAGATGAATCATGTTGCTTCCCACAAACTCGGATGTCGACCAGAGCAACAAGAAGAGGCAGATGAGATATGGATACACTCATGACTCTTCTATATTTCAAGCGGCAAAGAATTTCTAAGGAAAATTGCTCTCTAAAAGTGAGTTGCAGAAGAGAGGACCTTGTCCTCCTTTTATACTTACACCACATGTCCAACATGTGTGTTGTAGTCCCTTGGATTTTAAATCAAGGGCTTAGAGAAATTCCTAATTCAATATGGATTATCTCATTTTTATTTTAAATTAATATTAACTAATTAACAATAATTAAGCAACAACTTAGCTTAACTAAAATTAGTAAAGGTAGTTACCTTTTTTATCTAAACAATTATTAACTTGATAATACCATTATCAAAATTTGAGTAATTATGGAATTAATACACAAAGATTATGAATCATATTGACGAGTCTAAAATTAAATGTAAATACGATTTATATCTACAAAATTAATATGAAACAAATTCACACAATTTTATGTCTCCAAAATATTATATAAATCATATTTACAGAAATATTTATATGAATCATATCCATATAAGTAACAATTATTATGAAACACCGTTAACATTAATTAATTATATATATCTATGAATCTTATTCACAAAATTTTTGCTATGCAATAATAACTATTATTATTACAATATTTACATTAGTAGGTATAAGTCCTAATCTAATTAGGTCTCAAGAGAAACAAATGCAGATATTTGGAGATAATTTTGGGGATATCATACTATCCACGTATAGTGACTTGAAATGTGGACAACTATACAATTTTATGATTTATACCATTTTTGCAAAAATCCTTCACCTAAGACTATTGAGCTCGAGTTGTAACACTTACACTCTCAATGAGCTCAACGAAACACATCACACTCTCCATGAGCTGGACTACGTATCGGTAAGTTGTATCCAACTTCATTAACCATTTGTAATCTTAGTCCAAATCATTTGGAGCTAAGAAATGAACCCAAGAAGTGTGTATATTTCCATTTCCATGACCATTTCTGTTTCCAACATTTGGACATTGAAATTGGAATAAAATTTGGAAACTGGATTCTAATGAGTTGTGATTTAATCCAATTAAATCACAAATAATATAGCTAAATGGAGCCACTAAAATCCATCATGTTTCATCACTCCCTCGGAATGGACATGTCATGGTACATAATCCATTATAATAGATGTAGACCTGAGTATTCCCAGTACCCATTCATACTTCATACTAGAGGACTTTGATAGATCCAAAGTTCAAGCCCTGTTTTTATTGTCTACTTCAAAATATGTGTTTAGATTTCTCATTAATAATTGGGCAACAATATTAATCATATACTTTCCAAAAGCATATGTCAATATCTCGAATTCGTGTCTTATTTCATACACAAGACGACCATACATGGAATTCATTTTGACCCCAAACCATCTCAAGAGTGATCTCTATCTCTCGATCCATCAATTATGAACCTTTATAATTCCTTCGAGAG
Organism: Ottelia alismoides; assembly: GCA_037367405.1. Taxonomy (NCBI): domain Eukaryota; kingdom Viridiplantae; phylum Streptophyta; class Magnoliopsida; order Alismatales; family Hydrocharitaceae; genus Ottelia; species Ottelia alismoides. The sequence continues at coordinate 323,339 of JAZKJV010004280.1, read as the reverse complement.
ATCACACATCTCAAATGACTTCATATGCACATTAACGCACCGGTATATGGACCTTGACTAAGTCACCAACCTGTTGGTCTATCAAATGTGCATACTCGGGCATATAGATGCATATATGTCTCAGCTCAAAGGATGTGTGCTTCATAGTGACAGTCATGATTCATGTCTTAGTTTATCTGGACACCATCAAGTCAGCTCTTTGACTTAATTATTTCAACACTTCTGAATCTCCATTCCTCTACAGAGGACCTGCATTAAGAAGTCAGTTTGAAATCAGTAACTAGGAGATGATTTCCATCTTTTTCTCAGACTGGAGATCTATATTGTATATCACAATTTGAAGTCAGTTGTGTCCTCCTGGCTGCATGATATTCAATATAACCATGGTACATAACCCTAATTATACAAAATGACCTTAATAGTAAATTGCATTCACATTCATTTCAGAGACTTGATAAAAAATAACTTTTATTGTATTAATGAGTCATTGAGGTTTACAAGTCCAACATATATGCCATTGTCCCACGAGATTTTAAGCTCATCAATAAGAGGTTGTGGGTAAACATCTATTACGTTACCTTGTTCTATCGATCTTGGAATTGACAGTGTCAACATCATGAAGTTTGACTTCATACACATCCACGGAGTAAGTTATATACCACAACAACTACTGGCCATCTAGGGTACGATGGAAATATATTCTTGAAGCGATTAAAGCCATCACTAGCAAGCCTGAATCGAACATTTCATGTATACTCACAAACTAGGGAAATCAAGAGTCTAAAGTCTTCAATGAAGAGCCAAAGGTCGTCCACACAATTGAATCTAGTAGATGAAGCATTAGTCTGTCATTGGTATGGTTCTTTCGATGCCATGTCATCCACATTGTTTCTCCGCTCGACAAGAACAACTCTACAATCTCGAAATTAACAGTAAGTATAACTAGACTTACTAAGTATTGTCTTTGTGCATACGATTAATATGTGATTCATAACACTAATTAGCTGAAAATAACGCTCATCTTGGACACGTGAGCCCACAGAGAGCCATTTTGCAACAAATGTTATTGCAAATCATTCCCAGATCCAAAATGAAGAATATCTAATTTGCTTACTAGGTCCCTTAGTACAATTAAGGTTATGTAACATGGCTATCTTAATGATCATATAATTATTTATTCAATTATTGAATCATAGAGGCTTGTTCTTGAATAAATATCTAAAGAGTTTGATTGCGGACTCATCAAGCACCATCAAATGATTATTAAGACATGATCTCCCACCACAGTAGGAGATGACAATCCTTTATCTTTTGATTGATATCTGACCGACCTCTTGATGCAGGTCCTCTACATAGGAATAAAGAATCAGAAGGGTCAGATAAGTTAGGACAAAGAGTTGACTTAACGAGATCGAGATAACTAAGTCCTATGTCGTATATTGTCATGATATATGCATGCAAGCTCTGACAGGAGGAAGATGTGTTACTATATGTCTGAGTAAGTACATTTGGCAGACTGATAGGTTGATGTCCTAATCAAGATATGTACAATGACACGCTGGTGTGCATATAAGGGCATATGAGTAATATGGTCTCTCAAAGGGATCATATAGGATCATTTACTTAATCGGAAGTCATGAGCTCACTCCTGAGAGGTTGGGATCGAATTCCATGCATGGTTGTCTCACTTTGGAAGTTTGATTGAATTTGTAGATTTGATATATGCTTTTGGAAAGTATATTATCAATACCTGGGTGTGATATATGATTTTGGAATGCATATGTCGATACCAAATTCCAATGATCAACTGAGAAACTTAATGATAAAATCCTGAAGAAGACAATTTAAATTGATCGAAATATTCGGGTTTATTTTAGATCATCCAATATGCATGATGTATAGGTATTAGGAATACCTGAGGGTGATGTGATCATAAATGATTTTATAAGCATGATGCTTCCATTTCAAGGGAGTGATGAATCAGGTATGGAATTTTAGTTACTCCTCTCAGTAGAGAAGTAATCTAATATTGGTCCAAGTGTTGGACAATGATCTGAATGTGATTCAGATGCAATGAGAAGATTAGATTTAGGTATTTCAGTTAATCAAACATCTATGGGAGGTCCTCGAAATATGGATTTGAGATATGATCTCAATATCCAAGTCACCGTACGTGGAACGTAAAATCACCATGTCATTATCTCCATGTATCTACAAAGAAATCACATTATTCTTGAAAGAGTTCAAGAATAATTTCATTGTTGATATTGTATCTGAGCATTGAGAAAGATGGATAAGTAAATATGATTTAATTATTATGAATAATGTGAAATTGATTCATATTATTTGGGCTCATGATAATGGACATCCATGATGATTAAATGTGACTTAATTATCAAGAATGTGAATAAAATGGATAAAACTATCTATATTATTCGTGGATATTAAAAATATGGTTTATAATATGTTAGAGAGAGATAATTGTAATTTGTATTTATGAATTAATGGTTGATGTGAATTGGATTCACATTGAACAATTAGTTGTAAATGCAATTTTCATTTTATTTTGGATGTGTCAATATGACTCACAATTTATCGATGGTATGATTGAAATTGTAACAAAATAATTTGGAACTATTTTGGTGAATAATTATGCAATAAAAAGTTTCTGCATATGGGGAATTATTGTTGGATAAAAATATCTCAACAAAATAGGAATGAAGAAGCCTCCATGCCATACAAGGGTGGGGGACCAAGTTGAGCTCTCTCAACTTGGTGGTCGTCCACCCTATATATGAAATGGAGCTCCAATCATTCCAATTATTTCCATCCTTGGTTATGTGATTTAAATTGAAATATATTGATTGATTTCAATATATTTATTTAATTAAAAGCCAATAAATTTGTTGTTGATAATTAAAATAAAACAAGATCATGACCATTGATTGAAAGCTCGAATAAATCTCAACCACCGGATTTGTGTGCACACGGATTGTTATCCATGGACATCTAAAATAGTACAAATAGGAGGCTATTGATGAATCCATGATTCATCATTTTTATTCTTTATTTTTGGCTGAAATCCTAAGTAAAATACATGTAAATAATCACTAATTCCAACTAATTATCATTCTCACTATAATTGTTAATAATATATATTTAACACTTATTTTATCCAAAATAAAAGAATAAAAATAAAAATAAAAATAAAATAAAAGAAGACTATAAATATGAAATAGATACTGATCCTAAGCCCGAGACCAGGTCAATATTGACGTGGTCGGCAAAATAAATAAGTTTGGGGAGATAAGGATCATAACCTAAAAAAATAAAGAAAATAAAGACCAAAAATATAATTTACTCATTTTACATAATGTAAAAATTTCACCTATTTATCATCAAGACAACTTCAAACCAAAATCGCTCTTTTTTTTAAATTAGTTCATAAAAATATTTTATTTTATAAAAATATCAGAAAAATAACATGTCGCTAAAAATAATTAAATGAAATGAACCGTAAAAGCCACAAAAGACGACTTCTAAGGTTCATAACTATTCATAGAAAAATCCAAACGAACCAAGCTCACTTCTAAAGTCTGTTTTATACTTAAATATTAATAAATATTACAATAAACTGAGTGAGTTTTGGTTTTTTGGACCCATTGTATATATGTACTATATGTAGAATTTTCCCGGATTTTAAATTAAATATCCGTAAATCCGATTAACTTAAATACCTTTCTAAAATCTTATAAAAATGTATATAAAATTATAAAAATTAAACTAAGTTAAAATACGAATAAAACCCGAAGCCTCAAAGCCGCTACCTAAATTTTCTGGACCTCATAACTCGGTCGTATGAACTCCGAATTGGGCAAACTCAGTCATAAAATTCATATCATTAAATTATCTACAAAAAGATACTAATTTTGCTAAAATCGAAGTTAAAACTCAAATACGGTTTTCAGGTTTGTAGTGGTATATTATACAATGACCGTAAGTTATATTATTATTTTATTTAAATAATTTAATTAATTAATTATTAAATTAAATAATTTCTTAATTATATACTTAATTATTTAATTAATTACTTAAATAATTTACTAACTATATTTAATTATTGATTTTTTATTTAATTATGAAATTAATTTAATATAATTATTAATTATTTAATACAGAGCTGTTAACTATGACGAATGCGCTAACTATGTATATGATGACGAAAATCGACCGAAAAGATATCACCCTTCAATTCGAATTAGCAAAAGCAATGTCTCCTTGCATAATATGGATTCCAAACATTCATGATCTGTATGTGAATGAGTCGAATTATTTATCCCTCGATCTATTAGTGAACTATCTCTCAAGGGATTATGAGAGATGTTCCACTAGAAAGATTCTTGTTATTGCTTCGACTCATATTCCCCAAAAAGTGGATCCCAACTCTGAAGAAATGAAATACATGCATTAAGATACGAAGGTTTCTTATTCCGAAAGCACTTTTTCATTCGATCATATACTAGGGGATTTCAGTTGGAAAAGCAAATGTTCCATACTAACGGATTCGGCCCATAACCGTGGGTTCCAATGCACGAGATCTTGTATCACTTATCAATGAGGCCCTATCAATTAGTATTACACAGAAGAAAGAAATTATAGAAACTAATACAATTAGATCAACTCTTTATAGACAAACTTAGGATTTGTGTAAGATCAGTTCAGGATCATGGGAGACTTTTCTATCAGATAGAAAGGGATGTTGCACAAAATGTACTTCTAAGTAATTGTACTTTATATCCTATATCTATCTATATGAAGAAGAAAGAATGTCAGGAAAGAGATCAAAGAAGAGGCTGGGTGACTGATTTGTTTGTCAGCTTCTTTTTTGAAGAATAGTCCATCCTTTCACCTTTCAGCTTCGAATCTCAATAATGATCATTTGCATTGTCGGCTATATTTTGAATAATGAGCTTAATTTTATTACTTTTATTTTCTCTCTCATGTACATTTCTCTCTCCTACTTTCCCAATTCTCTCTCGTCACCTTCTTCCTCCTCCAGCACTGCCCGCTGCAATTCCTCTTTTCCTCTCCGACAATCGACCAACGGCTTCACCATTGGGTTATTCTTCCAACAGCTCGCAGGTGACCCGATTCCCCTCTCTGGTGACACCACCGGATTTCATGACCACCATGCATCCACCACTATAAAAACCCTCCATCTCCACCCAAGCTCCAGATCCGCCATTTCCACCTCTTCCCAAGCATCGGAGCGTGTACGAGAGCAGTGACAGTGCTCCTTCGTTCACTGTAGAGCGAGGTCGAGAGGTGAAGGCTGTCGAGATCACCGTTGCAGTGAGCTTTGCTCCGCCGTGTGTGCTCAATCAACCTCCACGCGAGCGCCGCCCTCGCGTGGAGGCCACGATTCCCTGGAGCTTTGACTCCAGGTCTATAGGCGTCTGCTACTTATTCCATTTCCAGGTTAGAGTATCCACCTTCCATTCTTCTCATCTTCCTCCTCCGTTATCCTCATATCCCCCTTTGTTCTCCATTCTCACATCTCTGTTGAGCCAAATCCTCCACCAACAGTCTCCATTTCCCTCTCACCCGAGTAAACTCGGTTTCATCCGATCATCGTATAACCTTCTAAACCCCTGAGATTCCCATTCTATTTTCACCTATGGCCATCTCTGATCAAACAACGTGATCAGAGCTCGGATTCCAAGTTCTTCACATCAATGGAACTTTATGTTCACTTTCCTCTTTTCAATTTATACCGAGCCTTTGTGCTCGGGTCATAGCTTGCGTTGCAAGCTCTAGGGCGTTGGATTCTCAATTGTGTCAGACTCTGGAGATCGCCGACCGAAGATCATATGAAGCACATGGAGTTTCATCCGATCGTCATCACCTACAGCGAAATACCAACCCGAGGAACACAGTAGCATCATTTATCACCATTGATCTGAGACGAGCCAATTCTTCCGTCTCCGCTCCACCATTGGATGCCGCCTCCGCCTTGACCACCGGTCGTGTGTCAACTAGTTTCCTCCATGACAACCACCATCGAGCGTGATCGCTGACGTATCCTCTATTCACTGGAACGTCTCTTCCATGCATCGAAGCTCCATCGCCATCCTCACTATTTGGGTAATAACAATCCTAAGCCCCAGATTGAACAGGAGCTCTTGGATCTCGTCGAATGACCAAACTTCAAGACACTCCGGAAGCCGTACGTTCTTCAGCGAATCGTAGGACCCCGATCGATCCACATGTTGCCATCGAAGCAATTTCACCACCCCACTGCTCGGGAGAGCACGTGATAGATCACGTGCCTCGCTGTAAATTTTGCAAGTCGCCTCCAGAACTTCGCAAATTTGCAAACAAAACCATCCGGAGGGATGCACGTGAATCGCATGCTTTTCCTTGACTTTTTACGTGATTTTCCCTAAACGTCAACAATATTACACATAGGTCCAGAAGCTGGTGGAGATCATGTTGATGGCACGTGGTACTGGGAATTTGTGCAAACACCCTTGCAATTTTCATAATTTTCATACGTGCGCCTCCAAGTTTCATATTACTCCAAATAAGCCCTTTTATAGTATCATATGCCATATACATACTAGATCAAATACAAATAATAAAAAATAATAAAAATAAGTAAAAGTACCTTATATTATACTATATATTGTATTAAATAAAGTTTTGCAAAATAGAAATATTTTCTATTTTTAATAAATCATTTAAAAAAAATTATAACAAACTTTAAAATCACATAAAAAATATCAAAACACCTCTAAAAATACTAAAAAAATTACTCTTAATATATTTTACCATATTATACATAATAACCCAAAAATAAAACAAAAATCTAATATTAAAATCAATAAAAAATAAGAAATCATTAAAACTTGTAAAAATCGTAACTATATAAATAAACATTGTCTAAAAACGCACAACATATCATTTTAAAGATAATTTCATCAATATTTTAGTAAAGATAAAATAAAAATATTTTGCTATTGTTTACGATATTAAAAATACAAAATAAAATTCCATTTTCTATAAAGAGTTAATTTTGCAACTTAAATAGTAACCAAAAATCTTAAAAGTCTTTTAAAAACTAATAAAAATAGAATTTAAAATAAAAAAACATAAAATAATAGAATAAAAATAAAAATAAAAATTACAAATCATATTCCAAAATATAAAAAATTACAAAATACCTTAAAAATTCACAAAAATAATATAAAATTCATAAAAATTAATTCAAAATCCACAAAACTCTTAAAAATATAATAAAAATTTTAGAAAATTGTTTACCTTATTTTCTATAGTTTAACCCTAGTTTTAAACGGTTTGCCTCCCTGAGTTCGACACTCTCGTGCTTAATCACTATACACTTAAGTTTGGGAGTATAAATAAAAAAAAGATTTAATCAAAATTAATTTTTTCTTTTAAAACTCACCTGATCGATACAATGACTATGAAATCTCTTTCTGTCTCCTTCGTAGAAAACTGAAAAAGAAAGTAGACTTGGGATTTATGAGTTTTTCAGATGGCGTCGTTGTCGGGGAAGGCAACATTAGGGTAGACCGTAGACCTAGGTTTAGGGTTTCTCTTTTCACCATTTTATTCGCTAACCTTACGACTTTCTGTTTCAGATTTGTGCAGCACTAGTTGAGCAGTACGAGACAGAATCGCAAAGTCGAATTTCTTGTAATTTATTGTAAAAAATGATAATTGTTCGTAGAAAGAGGCCCCTTCAGGGTATCCCGACTTGGACATCTCCCTCTCTTCTTCTCGGGGTATGTTTCACTAGGGTTGTACTCCTAGGGGAGCAGGGCACCCACCGTGGCTTTTATGCTCGTGATTTTCTCGACAGTTTTCCAGGGTTTTTCGAGGATAGGTGCTTGTTAGGATTTCTAGATTTTCCCCTTTTCTGTGCAATCGTATATAGGTTCTTGCTTAGGTCGAAACACCTAGTTGCTTGTACTTAGGGCCATACCCCAAAAAAGTACATTAGATGATTTTTCTGAAAATACCCAAAAAAGTGATAACTGAAAATAAAACACGGATTTCTAACTTTATCTAACTTTAAAACAAAACGTAAGGACTCCACTTGTTTTGGGTAGTGCAACCCCCGCAATTGCATCACAGGTACACTCTCCAGATTTTGCGAGTGAGAGACGAGACATAAGGTAGATCTAGAGTTTGAGCTTCTTCCGAAGTACTACTTAGTTCAAGCTTTAAACTACCTTAGATCCAATGGGTAATCTTGGATAGCCAGAAACGATCCAGGTTCACATAGCAGAGTGGGAGGTTTAGAGGACACTGTCTAAGACTCCGGTCTCCGTCCTCAAATTACACGGGTAGCCGACACTGGTCCGTACTTACTCCCATACTAACGGAGACTAGGTGATTTCTGGTAAGAACTCGGGACAGTATTCCGTAGAAGTTTTGGGCACCTATCTGATCTCGCTAATCTGTGAGAAGATTTGTCTGCCAAACAACCTTAAAATTATCAAGATAAATGACCGAACTTTTACGGTCATTACCAGGGTTGCATTGGTGAACTCGAGGTTTGCTTTGCGTTTGCTTGTGGTGTGAGTCCTATCTTTCAGATCTCAGATCTATCTCAATCTATCGATCAGGAGTCATATGTCTACATCATGATGATGGGTAGGTGATCTCTTAGGCTGAATCTTGTAGCAGCGCTTCCAGGCGCATCTACCCGATCATTTAGGTCGGCTCGAGATGTCTCGTGTCTCGATCTTGAGTCAAGTCCTCCAACCTTCTCTGAGTATGATTTTGACCTCGAGGAATTTTCTCCTTTTGTTTCTTATCTTCTCTGTCTCCTTATACTCCTATCTCTTTGTCTCTATTGAGTCAGTCTTCAGTTACAGTGACAACTGAGCAGATGTATGAGACTTGCAAGCTAATTTCAGATCAGATGAGAGATTCGGGTCCACGAGTTGCTGAGATGAGAGTGTGGATGGAGCATCCTGCATCTTACTCCAGAGCTGAGTCAATTTCTACATCGGAGTTTCTGATTTTCCCAATTGACCTAGATTTCATCTCATTGCTGCCAAAGTTTCATGGGAAGCCGCATGAAGAATCGTATGAGCACCTCTTTGAGTTCTAGGAGATTTGTAGCAGTCGATTCTACTCAGACATTACACCTGAGGACACTAGGAAGAAGACCTTTACCTTGACACTTAAGGACGGAGCAACGAGATGGTTAAGACATTTGGGAAAGGAGAGAGCTAGTTGGGGTACTCTGCGAACAACTTTTCTTAAGAAATTTTACGCCATTAGTCGACCAAACTTCATGAGATCAATTATCAAAGAATTTTCGCATGATCCCCATGAGCCACTACGAGATATGTGGCTCCAATTCCAGATACTTTTGAGGAAATTTCCAGATCACGGGATTTCCAAAGCTGAGCTAGCTCAGATCTTTTACCTGGGGATGGCCGCAGAATAGCAGGCATTGGTCGATGCCTCATGTGGCATCTCACACTATAGTCTTGATGAAGATTCACTTTGTAATCTCTTCGGAGAGAGTTATGATGTCAAGACAACACACGAAGGATATGCCAAACCATTTGGATGCGATCCACCTCCTGCTGACTTAAGGATCGCTCATCAGGCAGTTGATGTGGATACATATGTAGTATCAAAAATGGTCGTTGAGATAGATACAGAGAGTTCTCATCCTCAGAGACTAACACCTATTACATTGAGTTTTCAGCTGGAGTATGAGTCGGTTACGTATCTCCCAGTTCATGAAACTTGAATACCTATCCCTCATGTATTCCAAGATACAGAGAGATAACCTGTGATGTTCCATCTGACCTATCACCTGATCCAGTTTCCATATCACGACCAATATTATGAACAACAACCTCATGAGAAATTCACCTCAGACTCATTTACATATTCTGAGAATCTTCAACAACTCGAGATGGATGTGGGACATTACTTCGAATGTCATAATATAGATGGTCCCAAATTCAACAACTTCGTCCATTTGATTCATTAACAGATCTCATATCAAAGGGAACAGATGGACACCTTAAGAGATTTTATTGCCAGCATTGTCACAGAATAGAGAACAGTTTTAGATTTTCCTGCATCACATGAGTCATTGAAGGAGAACACAATTAGCAACGGCACGGGTATACAGTCAGATTCTAGTTCTCTTCAAATTGAAGGCGAAAAATCACAAAAAAATGAAAAAAGAGAAAACCCAAAAAAAGAAATAAAAACAATACTCCTGACACTCCGGATGGATCTCGATATATGCGCTTCACGAAGCGACTTCCCATTTTAGAAAAAGATTTTCTTCTCCTTCTTATTCTCCGAGTGTACAGACTAGCACAGAGGATGTACAAATACCCTTCCCCAACGCTCTGATTCTAGGGAAGGGAGAAAAATCAGAAAATCTTAAAAAAATCAAGAATCAAAATTTACGAAGGAGATGCTGGACCGAATTCAATCAAGCTCACTCTTTCAGAGGCTTTGGTCCACATTCCTCTTCTTTAGAAATGCCTGAAGCAGCATACCACACAAAAAAGGAAGAAAAGGTGTAATCACTGCTCTGAGAAACAAGTGTTGACCATTGCCACACCTTGTTATGCCATCCAACACACATCTCCCAAGAAGAGACAGGAAGACATGGGAACACTGTTTGTCAGCTGTAAGATTTTGGATCACGAGTTTGAGCACACCTTGTTAGACAGTGGGTCTTCAGTGAACGTTTTACCCTTCTTTCTCATCAAGACACTTCATTTAAGGCCTATGAAGTGAGCCAGAATAATTCTCCAGTTTCTCGACCGATCGGTCAAGAGGTCGACGAGTATACATCAGGACGTTGTCGTGATGATACAAGGAACAAAATTCACTGTGGATTTTGTTGTCTTAGACTCTGACTCCTCGGTACCATCACAGGATGCTGCCATCATTCTTGGTTGGCCTTTTCTGCATGCAACTTAGGTCATAATTGATTGTGGGACAGATATTATCACGTTCCCTTCCATCAGCACAATGCCGAGCTCCGAACCGATAGAGACTCTGCCAGCAGATGATTGTGCTTTCGGGCCATCATACACAGAGGCATGTGGGATCACATCTGAGACCCAACACGATCATATCTCTTCTGATTCTATAGAGACCCGTGATTTCCTCTCCAGAGAGGAAAACTTGGAGAGCATATCTTTTGATGATCCTTGTACACATGTCTGGAGATGTGTTGATGAGATCCGTAGTATATACATCATTGAGACGAAACCACTGGCCGCACATACTTTGAAGGCCGAACCAGTTTCTGTTGTAAATTCTTCATTTGAGCCTTTCTGTTATAATGATATTAAGCCCTCTTTTCATGAAGATTTAGATAAGGTCTTAGTTGATGAGGAGATTAATCAGACCACAACAAAATTTGACCTCTTTCTTGAGTCTACTTCAGAGACCATGGAGCAGCTTTCAGAGGTAGGTTCTGTCCATCTTTTCGGTCATTTGGGCTGCTCCTCACCGGTCGACACAGATTAGTTATTCTCTGATTCAGATTTGGATATCTCTGAGGATGACCCTGATGCAGACTTAAATCTTGTACATTCCATCGTTCCTTGGTCGCGTAAGAAGGCAACTCGTTAGCTTTCTTGAGCTTGTACTGTTAGTTCACTTTGTATATTACTTTTGATTTTATTTTTCCTACTTCCATTTGTCTTACACCCTTAGGTTAATCTAGAAATTTGCTATACTTAGGATGTACTTTATCCTAAGTATGGGGGGTGTAGACACCTTTATGTTCATCTCGTTCTATTTTATTACCCCAATTGTTGTTTATACTTAGGTTAAGGGGGCAATATCATTCATTTACCCTTTTGGTTGTCATTGTTTTTGTATCGTCTGATCCCTCGCTTGTTTTCCCTCACCTTTTCATCTCTGTCTCTATATTTAAGGATATTTTTATCTAAGTATAAGGGGGACAAGACGAACCTTTGAGTTGTGTATATTCTTTTGACCTCGATCATCTTTGGTTTTGAGTCTGCTATATTTAGGATCACTTGATCCTAAGTATAGAGGAGATGATCGACTTATATTCTATTCATTCATTATTCTTTGATTCATTATAGTATAGGATTCTTTTCACCGATCTATACTTAGTCCGAGTTATGTCTTCTTTTGCCACTTCTTTTGTCACTTTGACATAGTTCAAGGTGAGTATAGGGGGTGTTGTATATATATACTATATATACTGTAGAAGCCATAACTCGTACTTTATTGTAGTTTTAATAATATGACTCTCTAAAAGTATGGGTGTATATTTTGGGTTTTTAAAAGCCGCAAGAAAAATATAAAAATGTCTTACAAAAAAATTGGCTTAAAATTGTATATAAAAAAAGTTGTAAAATTCTTTGATAAAATCTTTAAAAAAATTGAAAATAAAATCCTTGTAAAATCTTGTATAAAAACAGTATAGACTTGTATATAAAACTTGTATGAAATCATTTGTAAAATATACCAAAGTCCATGTAAAATCTGTATGAATTGAATTAATCCAATAACTCTTTTAAAAAGACCCTCAAAATTGAAAAGTTTTAAAATCCAATAAAAAATTGCAAAAGTCTTTAAAAATGACTTAAAACATTTAAGACGAAAAAACCTACTTCATAAAAAAAATATTGAATTCATTAGCATTTTTCAGAACAAGTCTGATTCTTGAACCGACTGCCCCGAGAGATAGAGCTTAGTTTATGCCTTAATCCATCTAATTCTAAAGGGACATTATTATGAACTGGAATTGAGACTCTTCAGGTCTTTTAGACTTAATTCTTTGAGTTCCATAAGACCGTGTTCGAAATTCAACTTTAAAGTGCCTAAGAAGGACACCTGGTGCCATCCGTTTAACTCTTCTCCATTTGAATCAATTTTGGACTCATGTACTCTACACTTAGCTCGACTTGCATGGGATTGTGAAGGTCAATCCATTTCGGTGGTGCGTTTCCATCCTTGTCTGGTGGCAGTGATGTCTTAAGACGGGAGAGATTGGTGTTGAAATAAAGCTTCAGATGAGGGAAGGATCTGCTGGCATATTTTTTCTAAGACCCCAAAGAATGGATAGAATGAAAAGATGATATATTCGTCGGGGCATAAAAGACCTATATAGTGCAACAATCTTCTCTACCAAAAAAGAAGTCGAATACAAAAAATACCAAAAACGACCACAATGGTCCGAGCTTCAGAAAAGCATTCATGTCTTCGTGGAGACTTGGCAAAACTGGCCAAGCTTCACAGGAGACATGATTACACTGATCACACTCCAGTTCTCTTCCCATTCTTCTTACTTATCTCTTTATTCGATTGTGAACACAACACGACCTGGCCTTAGAAGGAAATACCTCCCTCCTCTATGACTGAGCTACTGGATGAGGGCCCAATGGGAGTGTGTTATTGGAATGGGTGGTTTCTTCACTTCATTAAGCGGGAGGAGCTAAAACCTTTCACACACAGTACAAATTGCTTTCAAAGATGAAAAGTTTGCGTGATGAATAGGTGGATCTGAGCTGGTTATTAAGGTGAACCTGGATAAGGATTTGTGGAACTTGAGGGTTGTCGAGGCAGAAATCCTAATTATAATAGAGTCCCAACACACTAATAAAAGGTCTGATTCTAAGATCTAGATTTTGGGTGAAGTAAGATTCGGTTCAAAGAAACAATCATGTTCTAAGTTGTTTTATATTCCTCCTTTTCTTTTTCTTCTTTCTTCCACTTATTTATAGAATAAGTGTTTGCTAAGGGACTAGCAAAGGTAAATTATAGGGGAGTGATGAATCCATGATTCATCGCCTTTATTCTTTCATTTTGGCTAAAATACATGTAAATAATCACTAATTCCAACTAATTATCATTCTAACCACAAATGTTAATATTATATATTTAACACTTATTTTATCTAAAATAAAAGAATAAAAATAAAAAGAAAAATAAAAGAAAAGAAAACTATAAATATGAAATAGATATAGCCTGATCCTAACCCCGAGAACAGGCCAATATTGACGTTATCGACAAAATAAATAAGTAGGGGGAGATAAGGATCATAACCTACAAAAAAAATAAAGAAAATAAAGACCAAAAATATAATTTAATCATTTTATACAATGTAAATATTTCACCTATTTATCATCAAGACAACTTCAAACCAAAACACTTCTTTTATTAAAATTGTCCATAAAAATATATTATTTTATGAAAATATCTGAAAATTAATCGGTCACTAAAATAATTAACCATAATGAACCATAAAAGCCACAAAGGAAACTTCTAAGGTTCATAACTATTCATAGAAAACTCCAAAACGGACCAAACTCACTTTTAAAATCCGTTTTATACTTAGTACTGCTTATTAAAAATATTAAAAAATATTACAATAAATCGAGTGAGTTTTGGCGTTTTGGACCCATTGTATATATGTACTATATGTAGAATTTTCTCGGATTTTGAGTTAAATAACCGTAAATCTGATTAACTTAATTTCTTTTCCTAAAATCTTATAAAAATGTATATAAAATTATAAAAACAAACTAAATTAAAATAACAATAAAACCCGAAGCCTCAAAGCCACTAACTAAAATTTCTATACCTCATAACTCGGCCGTATGAACTCTGAATTGGGCAAACTCAATCTTAAAATTCATATCACTAAATTATCTACAAAATGAGACTGATTTCGCCAAATTCAGAGCTAATACTAAAAACGCGGTTTTCGGGTCTATATTGGCATATTGGACAATGCACCCTAAGTTATATTTTTATTTTATTAAAATAATTTATTTATTTATTTTTTTATTTATTTACTTAAGTAATTATTTAATTATATACTTAATTATTTAATAATTACTTAAATACTTTATTAATCATATTTAATTATTAATTATATAATTAATTACGAATATAATTTAATATAATTATTCATTATTTAATTAATTTTTTTAATTTTATTACTAATAATTTTCTCTCTCCTCAACATTTCTCTCTCCTACTTTCCCAATTCTCTCCCGTCACCTTCTTCCTCCTCCAACACCACTCACCGCCATTCCTCTTCTCCTCTCTGGCAACCGCCCAACGGCTTGGCCGTTGGGTTGTTCTTCCATCCGCTCGCTGTTGACCGGATTCCCCTCTCCGGAGACGCCACCGCATTTCATGACCACCACGCCTCCCCCTCTAAAATACCCTCCATCTCTACACGAGCTCCGAATCCGCCATTTCAACCTTTTCCCAAGCTCCGTAGCGTGTACGAGAACAGTGACAAGGTTCCTTCGTTCAACGTCGAGAGAGGTCAAGAGGTGAAGGCTGACGAGATCGATGTCGTAGTGAGATTCGCTCTGCTATGTGCGCGCAGTCAACCTCCGCGAGCGACGTCCTCGTGTGGAGGTCACGATTCCCTGAAGCTTCGATTCCATGTCAAAAGGCGTCTGCTACCTATTCCATTTCTAGGTTAGAGTATCCTCCTTTATTCCTTCCATTCTTCTCATCTTCATCCTCCTTTATCCTCATATCCCTCTTTTGTTCTCCATTGTCTCAGCTATATTTGAGCCAAATCGTCCGGCAACAGTCTCCATTTCCCTCTCACCCGAATAAACGTACTTTCATCCAATCATCGTATCACCTTCTTAAACCCTTGTGATTCCCATTCTATCTTCACCTCTGGCCACCTCTGATCAAACAACGTGATCAGAGCTCAGGTTCCAAGTTCTTCCCATCGTTGGAACCTTCCATTCACTTTGCTCTTTTCGATTTGGACTGAGCCTTCGTGCTCGGTTCATACCTTGCATTGCAGGTTCAAGGGCATTGGATTATCAATCGCATCAGACTCTGGAGATCGCTGATCGAAGATCATATGAATCACATGGAGTTTCATCCTTTCGTCATCACTTACAGCAAAATACCAGCGCGAGGAACACAGCAGCATCAGAGATCACTGCTGATCTGAGAAGAGACGACTCTTCCGTCTCCGCTCCACCATTGATTGCCGCCTCCGCCTTCACCACTGGTCGTGTATCGACTGGTTTCCTCCACGACAACAACCATCGAGCGTCATCGCTGACGTATCGTCTAACCAATGGAGCATCTCTTCAGCGCATCGATGCTCCATCGCCATCCTCACTATTTCGGGAAGAACAATCTTGAGCCCCAGAGTGAACAGGAGCTCTTGGATCTCATCGAACGACCAAACTTTGAGACGCTGTGGTAGCCGCACGTTCTCCTGCGAATCGCACGACCCCGACCGATCCACGTGTTGCCATCGAAGCAATTTCACCTCCCCACCACTTGGGAGAAGCACGCGATAGATCACGTGCCTCTTTGTGAATTTTGCAGGTAGCCCTCGGAACTTCGTAAATTTGCAAACAAACCTTCTGTAGGCCTGCACGTGAATCACACGCTTTTCCTTGACTTTTTACGTGATTATCCCTAAAACTATACAATATTACACACAGGTCCAAAAGTTGGTGGAGATCACGTGGACAGCACATGGTACTGGGAATTTGTGCAAACACCCTTGCAATTTTCATTATTTCCTACGTGCTCCTCCAAGTTTCATATTACTCCAAATAAGACCCTTTACAGTATAATATACCATATACATACTAGATCAATATAAATAAAATGATAATAATAAGTAAAAGTACCTTATACTATACTATATACTGTATTAAATAAAGTTATACAAAATAAAAATATTTTCTATTTTTAGTAAATCGTTTAAAATAATAAAATTTATAACAAACTTTAAAATCACATAAAAAATATCAAAACACCTCTAAAAATCGAACAAAAATTACTCTTAGTATATTTTACAGTATTTTACTTATAACCCAAAAAAACAAAAATCTAATTCTAAAATCAATAAAAAAATAGAAAAATCATTAGAACTTGTAAAAACCATAACTTAATAATTAAAAATTGTTTAAAAACGCACAACATATCATTTTAAAGATAATTTCATCAAATTTATAATAAAAATAAAATAAAAATATGTTGCTAATGTTTTCGATATTAAAAATTCAAAATAAAAATCTGTTTTCTATAAAAAGTTAATTTTTCACTTTAAATAGTTACCAAAAATACTAAAAATATTTTTAAAAACTCATAAAAACATAAATTAAAATAAAAAACATAACAAGAATAAAATAAAATCAAAATAAAAATTACAAATAATTTTTCAAAATAATAAAAAATTTCAAAATACCTTAAAAATTCACAAAAATAATATAAAATTAATAGAAATAAAAAAAAATCCACAAAATTCTTAAAAAATAGGAAACTGTTTGCCTTAATTTTCTATAATTCAACCCTATTTTCAAACAGTTTACCTCCCTGAGTTTGACACTCCCGTGCTTAACCGTTATACACTTAAGTTTAGGAGTATAAATAAAATAAAAAGATTAACTCAAAATCAATCTTTTCCGGTAAAACTCACATGGTCAATACAACGATCGCTAAATCTCTTTTCTGTCTCCTTTGTAGGAATCTGAAGAACAAATTATATCAGGGATTTACAAGTTTTTAATATGCATCAGAATAACTCGTAATACCTGGTCTAATTTCTTCTTCATATTCCTGTAAAGGAGATAGAAAAGAGATTTCACGGTCGTTGTATCGACCATGTGAGTTTTACCAGAAAAGATTAATATTGAGTTAATCTTCTTTTTTATTTATACTCCTAAACCTAAGTATATAGCGGTTAAGCGTGGGAGTATCGAACTTAGTGAGGCAAACTGTTTGAAACTAGGGTTGAACTATAGAAAATTAAGGTAAATGGTTGCCTAATTTTTATTATATTTTCAAGATTTTTGTGTATTTTTATTTAATTTTATGAATTTTATATTATATTTGTGAACTATTAAGATATTTGGAATGTTTTTATTACTTTGGAAAATGATTTGTAATTTTTATTTTGATTTTATTTTATTATTTTTATGTTTTTTATTTTAATTTCTATTTTTATGAGTTTTTAAATGATTTTAAGATTTTTGATTAATATTTAAGGTGAAAACTTAACTTTTTATAGAAAACAGAATTTTATTTTGGATTTTTAATATCGTAAACAATATCAGGTATCCCTTGCCTTTATTTTTACAGTGTGAAATACAACAAAATCTCTCTCTCTCTCTAATTTCTCATGTCATCCCCTTTGTTTCTCAATAATTTGGCCATCTACTTATTGAGCAAGAAATCCTCGTATCTGTCGCATTGCCGCTGTGCTACCAGATCGAATGCCCATGTATCTCTGTCTACATATTTGCACCTCACTCATGAAGAAGATGTCGGATCTCTTGAGACGAGATCATGTGATTTGCCACTTTTATCATCAACATGGATTGCGAGGAGCACACGTTTCATCAACGTGCTCGCAAGCGTCTCCTCCAATGGACCGAACTTCAGACAGGAGATCTCTTACTTTAGAGACTCGATTGCAACCATGATTCAAGAGGTGTTCATTTATATCATTTGTAGTTTGGATAAACTAATCGGAAAAGTATTCTTGGATCATGTGGTTTCATCGCTTTAAATTTTTTAAATGCTACTGCCCCAAGAAACTATTGCGACTAGTCACTCTCGATCGCATATAATGTCTCCACGCTTCCGTGATGTGCTTAAGGTTTTATACATAAAAATCAAATGGTATTAGAGATAGGTTGGAGGTTTCGGATATGAATTATAAATCTAAGATGACTTGGGCATTTTTTGTTGTGTGAATTCATCGTATTTTGTTCACGCAATCCTATTTTGTGCAATTGTTTTGCCTTTCTAAAATGCTTTGAAATGTGAGTTTTCACTTGGATTACGTTTCCCATTAAATTAGCAAACTGTAGGACTAGAGTTTGTGTGATTTAGAATCCATTTGCTTAAGTTATGATCATTTTAATGGACATTTGTCCACTGTTACGGGAATGGTTTTTCTAGAACATAATAAAGAGATAACCACTGTTTTAATACATTGATAAATGCATGTCTATCACTTGATTTTGTTTTAAATCAAATAAGCAAAACAAAGAAATTTAGTTTGTTTGATTTGGAGTTCATTTGCTCAAGATTTGTTAGTTTTACTAAACATGTGTCACTGCTAGAAACTTAACAAATTTGAACAAGAATCGTGTGATTATTATTCATTAATTCAAGGAAATTAATGGTTAACCTCAGGGAATAAATAGTTGTTAACTATTTGTGTAATATTTAGTAAAGATAATTATTTTGAATGACTATAACCAACAAGATAACATAATTTATCTTGATTGAATTGGTTACAATGAACTTTCCAACAAACGTTGATGCTTAATATGATTGAGGATTTGTTTAGCAAATCTCCATATAATATAAATCAAAGTTGTTTTGATAAATATTATATGGTATAACTTTGTTTGAAAGACTGAATATCATCTCAAATACAATATGATCAAATCACAATATCTTGACCGTGGTGGATACGGTGTCTAGTCGGGCATCATTGGGGTAGCATGTTACTCCATGAGCGGTCTATCCCACGTCTTGTGCGTACTGGACATGACAGTGGGTAAGGAAATGATAATGCTTGAAATGATCTTGGGAGTTTTTTCTTATTATTAAAATTTGAATAATACATACTTTGGGATTATACCATCCTTCAAGTAGTAATCAACATTTTTTATTGGTTTATAAATTACATTGATAATTGATTTATTATGATTGAATTAATTATATCCAATTAAAACACTCTATTATGAATAGAGTCGTTATGTGAATAGGATTCATAATAATTAATTAAAAATTTTGAATATGATATGGAGGATCACATAAGTGACATCCATGGTCTCCCGTCAAGGCGAAGGGTACCGTCACCACGGATTGTATTTAGGAGACACCTATCCGAAGTGACAGCTCTTGCATACAAGCACATATGGATCGGGTTCCTGTCTTCTCTAAAAAGTAAGGTCGTATGTGTAGTGACCCCAGTATTAGTTCGTTATATTATTGGGGCGATATTGGATTGCGCATAGCGAGTTCTAGTCCTATCAATGGTTGGTTCAATTACAATATGTCAACATTGCCTTATGTATGGTGGGGTCAGGTGATAAAGACCGAATTGGGAAATGCAAGTTGGACTTGCAAGTCAGAATGAGTTCTCGCTTCTTTTTATCTGAGTAACAGTTTCTCATATTATTACGATGTAGTAAAGATAAGAAAGGAGATCCCAAATCTTTCTTGAGATATAATGATAAGTATATCGGTTTCTTTGAAAGTGAAAAAGGGAATAAACTTTCAGATTTGACAAGGAAAGAGAACTTTTATATAAAAAACTCCTAAATCAAAGTAAGATATGTATTTAAGAAAATATTTCTTATTTCAGATAACCTACATTAAACCCACTTAAAATCATATTCAATAATAACCAGTAAAATTATCGGATTGAATCCATGATCAAGATATTGTACTTGCAATTGGGAACAAAATGTATGTTGTTGCAATGTTCAAGTTTCCTCATAATAATTGGGAATGAAAACTAAATAGACAATAACCTAAGGTTTCTGTGTCTCATTATTCTTAATCTTTCATCGATTGAGCTTTAGAAATATCATGTCGATGATGATCGTAATTATCAAATAATCCTTATAAAATCTATGAAGATGTTTTTGGCATACATATTTCCTCTCAATATTTTGTCATGAATGACATGGTTCACTGCATTATACAGAATGGTGGCTCGATAAGAGAAGATCTACTTAAAATATTTGAGTACCTACCTTAAACAAAGTCTTTAAGAGTTAAGATAGATGTTGATATGATGAGTGCCATCATTCTACTATCTTTACTCTCGTCATTCATGAAGCTTCATAATATATTGTATGAATTGACGGAAGCATGTATAAATGTTGAAATACTCTTATCTTGAAATCCCTTTAGTTCAACATAAAAGATTCTTTGTCTTAAGCAATGGATGTTTATAGATAAAGGAGCGTAATAAAAGCGTGGGTCTGACCCAAGTGGGAAGGAAAGTCAAAGGGTTGATTGTACTTCTATGACATCCATACATATGTCATCCAAAGAGTTGGATGAATACCAATATTGCAATATGTTGATGTACTGAAGTATGCCTATCTAGACTATTTAACATCCTTAGAGAAGGACTCAAATAGTGCATCAGCATATTTTACATATACAAATAATCATTGAAATTGACTTTCTTATTGGATAAGATCAAAGTCTAATAATTGTATCTCATTCTTCTAATAACGCTTGCAATTGGTTGCATATGTTTTAGAAGAATAGAAAATATGTTCTTAAGGTTTAATAGTTATTCACATGGATGATGATGTAATTGTTCCAACAATTTCCAAAAGATAGATAGACTTCACATTTTCAGTGGGAGAGCTCTCAGTCTTAGTGAATGTATCTATGACCTATATATTAAAATAGACTCATTGTTTATTTCTAAATGTTGGAATGAAAAATGAATTCTAGAATCAACCTTTCACAATGAGTTATGATGGACGTATTTCAGATAGTAATCTAACGTCTAAAGGACTTTACTAAATTAGAAAATTAATGAATGGTGTTTTAATATTTCTAAATACTGAAAATTAAACCTTAAAGATCAATAGGAGGATGAAGATCATTTGACAATGATCCGGCGTCAAGTCTGAGGCGTATGTTTGTTGATAAGATCAATAGACTAGTAAGAGATGAAACTTTAGACTGTCTAAAATTTCAAATTTTACATACTTGTGTGTATTGTATTCAAAGTAAAAATAACCAATACACCCTTCTTTGAGAATGGAGTAAGATGGCAAGGTATTCAAGATTTCATGCATATTGATGTATGTGGATCATCTATATCATAATAAACATTAATAGTATGTGATATCTATTGATGATTATTTGTGATATGAGATTCCATCCCTTCAACTTAGAAACCTTTGAAATGTTCAAAGACTCCACACGTTTTTGGTCTAGAACCAAAGTTTGAAGGAAGATGAAATGAATTTGATCTATTATAGGTAGCTAGTACCTATTAGGTAAAATTCAAGGACAACCTTTTGGATATATGAATATCATTCCTATCTCTCTCCTCCTAATGCACCTAAACTCAATAGAGTTGTAGGGAGATACAATTGTATCATGTGCGACATGATTTAATCATTGATGAATATTAGTGTAAGTACCTTTAGTTTTTGTGTATATGTGTAGTAAACACTACAATAAATATCCTTAATAAGATTCCATGCATATCTAAACCCAAAAATCCTCATAAGCTATTGTTTGGAACCTAGCCTAGTGTTGAACACTTAATGATTTAGGGTTACTTGATCCATAACTTTGTCATGGATGCAAGTAAGCTGGAATCTAGAAATAGAGAGTGCTACTTCATTAGGAAAATAAAAGGATGGTATTGGATACCTACTTTATGACCTTGAGATTCTTAAAGGATTTCATCTCTAAGAATATGATCCTAAAATGATGACATTCTTATGAATCAATATGAGAGTGAAGTAAATGAACTCATTGAATCTTGCAAAGATAAAGAGGCTCCTGAAATCATAAACTAAAAGGGAGAACTAAAGATGAAACACCCATACCTCTTCAAATTAGCTTTAGGATAGAATCCATGTGTTAGTTAAGTCTGACATTGATATGACCCTGTGATGAAGCTTTTAAGGATCAAGACATGGAGAGATGGATGTTAGCAATAAAGTTTGAAGTAGACATCATATGCAAGTGTTGTATACAGACCCTCGAGGATCCACCTAATTGGGTAAGACCCATTTAGGTGTAAATGGATCTTCAAGAGAAAGAGTGAACCTGATGAGAAGGTAGAGACCTTCAAACATGGCTCATATACATAAGAAACACATGAAGAGAAAACATTGCTTGCGATGAGATTTTCCTGTTAATGACTATGCTTGAAACCATCAGAATATTGCTAACTATAGCTACATGATGAATCTCGGATTCATCGCTCTAAATCTCATTTATTAAGCTCAATTCCCTCAAAGTCATCAGCATTTCTGCATTTATTCTACATAATTAGCATTCATGAATGTTTTCATAAGAATTGCATTTTATCTATTATATTTGCACAAGATAAGAAGCCAAAAATCCAAGTAAAAAATGACCTGTAAATAGCCTAACTTCCTGGATTTTTAACTGCTTCATGGTATCTATGATTGATCCAAACCACCTCCACTGTGTACATATCACTCACAAGAATAAATGAAAATAACAAAAAATAATTAACCCAAATAAGTGGACCAAAAACCCAAACCCTAGAATCAGGATTTCCGGATTAAAAGCCCCTTATCTTCCCCATCCAGTGTCCGTTTTGATCCTACTCACTTTTGAACTAATGTACATTCAATTACCTTCAAAACAAGACCAAGTTCAAGTGAATCTGAGCACATATGTGAAAGTTGGATTTTGGGCCTCTTTTGTACATTGTGTATTTTAGCGGTTTTTGATCTGATATTTTATGTGCATATTTTACCTATTAATAAAAATCCAAAAAAATAGATTAAGGTGTCTTTATTTATCTTTTATTTTTCCATATTTTTTCTGGATTTTTATCTAGTTTAAAAATGATAAAAAAATATAAAACCCAAAAATCAAGGTATTATATATACATGGGATACCCAAAAAATATCACTTTGTGCATTTGATCGATTTTGGTTGCGATGCCTTCATGAAAGTTGTAGATCTCATCGAGACGAGCATTTTTATTGAAGGAACGTTTTTATCAGAGGTCATTTGCTATTTATTTTGCATTTTACAAAATCTTTATTTTTCGATTTTTCTCGTGCTGACACGTGGCAGCCCCTGGGCCCACCACGTGTCAACCATTTTTGGCATTTTCGTATATTCGTTTTATAAAAAAATTAAAAGGCCCGCACGTGCGAGGCACGTGTCGCCCAGGCATGTGCCAGGCACGTGCATCGCCCTCTCCCATTTGTCTGCCACGTGGCGCGTTCGAGGCCATTCGATCTCGGCCGATCGAACAGCCTGTGGTCGTCGTCTTCCCAGGTCCCCTTCCCCTTTTAGAACCTCCATAACCTCCGCCGCAAGCCTTGCCGTTGACCTCGCCTTCAACCGCCTCCACACTCGTAAACTCCGCCAACGACCAACGACCTCCGCTCATATCACAACTTCCTCCGCACATCTCGCGATCTCCATCGTCGGCCTTTGCTATTTAAAGAACATCGCTGTACCCGACATCACCCATCCGCCGATTCACCCTCCAAGGAGTCTTCCCTCCGGCAGTGACAACCGCGAGCCCCTCCACGGCGTGATCCGAGGTCCACAACCCTCGTTGCAACACGCCTCCTCCGTCGCAGCTGCTTCGCTCCAGCGTGCACCGCCGTCGAGCCCGTCTTCCCCAGGTACCTCCTCCTCCATCTTCACCTTGATCCGATCACCCCTTCATTCCTCTGCATCGCAACTACATCCCCGACTCCCCTGCTCACCATCTCCGCCTCCGAGCCAACGTCACCATCGACCGCTCGCCTCGCTCCGTCACCGCCCCCACGAGAGCTTCATCTCCGGTCAACGTTCTTGTTGTCTTCTCTAGCTCCAGGAGCTTCATCAATCGCGCATGCCATCGCTTTGCCACCAGCTTCATCAGCCCCGACTTCGCCTCCTCTCCCCCAGCCAGACAAAGCTTCGCTGCCGTCATCATCGACTCCAGACCAAGCTCCGCCCCTCCAGCACCGCTTGGGCTCCTCCTCTTACGCTTCTGCACCACCGCCCAGGAGCTCCGCCACCGCTCCTCCGACGTCCCCTAGTCGTGTGTCGGCCAACACTAGCCGTCCGATCTTCAAGTATCCTCCATCAGCACCATTGACACCTCGGCCGCCCTCACCGCCATATGATCAAGGACAGCCTTAATCTCGCCGTTTGATAAGCAGCGTCCATCAGCCGTTCGATCCCATCCGCATCGACGGCCTTGATCCACTCCGAAGCTTGCTCCGAACCAAGTATCTGAGCCAGAGCCTCGGGCTCAACCAAGCACACGAAAGCGCCACGTGGAGCCCTCGTCCCCAGCCTTCAGCGAACCACTTCAGCACGTGGTCTGCACGTGAGCTCATGGAAAATTGCAGAAGACTCCCTGGTGTTTCTCTGATTTGCGCGCCAACCCCCGCCGACCAGGGGTCACGTGCATTGCTCGCGACCTCTGGCAATTGTGCAAGAAGTACCCCCTAGAAACGGTAGTTACATCTAGGTCCACCCGGCTTATTTTATTTATATTTATTTTATTGCATTTATACCCTCGTGTTCTCTAGTAATTTTGGACCTCTACATGACTTCATTTAATTATCCAAAAATAGCATGATGTTCTCCCATTAATTCTCTACTGTTTGACATATTGTGGACATTTGTGTGAGTAGTGATTAATTAATAATTAATTATTTTGTGGAAAATTGCAAACTTTGCCCATTTTATGCTCTTAAATTTGCTATTGATTAACCGTTGCTCTAAAAATTCCCAAAAATCACATGTTGTAGAACTAATTGTTCTTGATATTGTGCCCAAAAATAATCACATTTGCATGCATAGTTTTCCCTGTAAAAATCATTCTGCATATTTTAGTATTTGATTTTTAATAGGAACTAAATCTTACATTTTCAAGGTTTAAGATTTTTCTGAGACCCATCACCTAGTAATAGATCTTAGATAATTTTATCCCCTGAAAATAAGTGGGTTTAATATTTATTATAATTAAATATTGAAAATCATTTTGGTGGCATTTAAAAATTCCAAAAAAAATCATATTGCATCCAAAAATTCCAAAAATATTACAGTGCATTCATTTTGTCATAATTATCGTCTTGATCAAGTTTCGTATTTTTCGAACATCGTTTGATCGATCTTTACATTTTAGTCCCTAAAATAGGACGAATTTGCATTTTTCACCCTTTATTGCATAAAAATCCCAAAAAAATCGCACACGAATTTTGATAGACACAATTTTAGGTTGTTCCTTTGCCTCCTTGTGTTCGACCTTGTGACTTGCCCAAGTAAAATAAACATAAAACCACATTCATTAAAAATTGACAAACATTTTGTGTGGTTATTTTCTTGACCGATTCTGATTGCCGCCTACAACGAACGACAAATCAAATCATCATTTTTACGCACAACGATAAATACATTTTCTTAACAAGCGGATTCTGGATTCGTCAGATGGCACCATTGCCGGGAGGCAAATGACTTAGTTTTGTGTTTTGAGAATTTTTGTTCGATTTCCCGTATTCGGGTAGTCTGACCCCCGAATCTTTCATTGTAAATTTCATTTTATTTTCCCTGCATTTATTTTCTGCATTTCTTTCTCTTATTTTCTTTTTTATTTATTTTTGAGTCACTCTCTTACATTCTCTCTCTTATTTTTTTTGCGAGGTACCTGGCGTATGTGGAGCGGTTTTTCAAGATACCGAAGCATCTTCACCGACATCTAAAAAAGCCACAATTAATTTAAGATCAAATCGAGTCGTGAGAGAGCGTAGAGTCTAGGTTATTTATTTTTGCAATTTTAGTTATGTAATTAATCGCTCATTTACAACGGTGTCCGTTTGGACTCTCGTGTGTGTAAAAAGACTCTGAACATTCTTATGTGGTGTGTCATGGCCTGTTTCACTCTCCGGTGAGGGTGGGGTCCGACTTGAGTGGTGATTAGGATAGACATGCACATACGGCTCTCTGAGCATTTATATTTTTAATTGTGCTCGTAGGATCTAAGGCTACACTGCACTTTAATTGAGATGCACATTAGATCGTTCAACTTAGCCAAATTTAACTCAATTCTTTCCCGCTAATAGAACTTTCTGCTTAAGTATGATTTTTCATCAGCTTTCATTCATTTAGAATAACTTTTCAATTCTGTATTGCATCCCACATGGAGATTGCAAGGATTCACTATAAGTCTTCTAACTGAGCATACATCATTGTTTTCGCATGCATCAGCTTTTCCTGAACTTCTCCCTCTTGTTTTATCACATAATTTTAAAGGAAATTGGGACTGGACGATAGTCGTGTATTATTCTGCTCACTTAATTCTTCAGTGATCACCTAATTAAAATTGGGACTGCTAAATATAGCCGATCTTAAGAACCCATAAAATCAAGAATTCTTGCGGGAGAGCAACCCCAACATTGTTTGATTTTATCTTGTAGCGAGGAGAGAGACGCACACTAGGATAGAGCCAAAGGCAGGATTTTCATACTGACTATTGATTCTACCAAAAGCGATTAACAACTTCTCAGTGAGGATCTACAGGTAGCTGGTAAACGGTCCGGATTTCCTTAACATAGTGGGTGGTTTAGAGGACACTGCGTAAGGCTCCATCCTCAAGTAAAGGGTAGCCGTTCTACAGTCCTTACTTACTCCAATAATGGCTGAAAGTAGATGCAACTAGTCGTAAGAATTCAGGACAATTGGTAGGGAAATACATGCACCTAATAGCTCGTTTAAACGACTTGCAAGATCTGAATTCTCACCAATTAAAACTGACAAGATAATTGGATGAACTCTCATGGAATTCACTGAGTGAGTTGGTGAAACAAACCCTTGTATTGTGTTTGAATTGTGCATAGAAAATAGATAATCAACAAATACCGCACCCTTGTGCCTAGATCATGAACCGTAAACCTCTTGCTGATCATTTTGAATCGAGAATGGAAAATTGTGGTAATTCTCGTTCGGACTCCGCGAACCCTTCTCTGACTGCCACAACTTTTCCAATCTTAAAGTTTCAGAGGCACTCTAACTCAGGACCACCTCGGGTTCATGGGCACCTTTCCCGTGAATCCTCCTCTTATGATTCTTTCAGCCTCCGGGAAGGAAGTCAAACCCATACTCTTGCTTTATCTCTTGATCACATCGAGGAAGACTCTCACCTCGATAACTCTGATTCTGAATCTTTCCATTCTATTGACTCCGATTTCTCCCATTCTGAAGGTGAAGATAAGAAGAAGAAGAAGATGCCACCCATGTTGCCTCCCAGGAAGGAACCAGAAGAAGGACACAATGAAGATCCAATACAGATGATTTTTGCAAGACTATCTGCATCTGAGCAACAACAACAGTTACTGAGGGAACAACTTGAGCACTTGAATGCTGGAGAAGAACCAGCATACAATCCTGGGCAGTACGGAGTTAGAAATTACTTGCAGCCACCTCAGCTAGAGATTAATTATGAGCTGAAGCCACACTTCCTGAGTCAACTACCCCAATTCCATGGAAATGCAACTGAAGAGCCATATGAATTCTTGCGAGACTTAGAGCTGATATGTTCTAATCTGAGGCACCCACAAGTCAGCCAGGACTACATTCGTCTCACTGCACTACCTTTCGCCATGAAAGGGAAGGCAGATTACTGGGTGAAAAACTTAGGAGTGACTGTAATCACTTATGTTAGGTTCAAGAACCTGTTCTTAAAGAAATTCTACCCTTTGAGTCGGACCAACCAAATGAGGACCCGCATTACCAGTTTCTCTCAGATGCCTAATGAACCACTCTGTGAGGGTTGGGATAGGTTTAAAGATCTGCTACAGAAGTGTCCCTGCCATGACCTGGATAACAACATCTTAGTTCAGTCACTCGACTCTGGCCTCAACTATGAGACTCAAGGGTTAGTCAGTGCTGCCTGCGGAGGCAACTACACATCACGAGGAGCTGAGACCGTCTGGAAAGTACTAGAGCAGATGGCGGAGACAAGCCATTCACAAATCGCAAGTAGAGCATACTCTGATTCCCTGCACACTTTTCAAGCCAAAAGCGGAAAGCCGACTATCGCAGAAGTAGAAGAAGATTTGATTCCAAACATGAACATCATAGCTGATAAACTGACAGTTGTGGATCAAATTCATAAGAGAATGAATGACATCGACAATAGGATTTCCTAATTCCCAAAGCAAATGGAGGAGCTCACTAAGAAGGTGTCCAACATGGGGATGCCTCTTGCACCTACGATCCTGATCTATCATGTGCATCATGTCCAGGAGCAGCTAGGATCAAAACAACAGCAACCATGGGCTCAGGACTAATCCTATGCCCAACCTTCCCAGCAGCCACCCCCACCGGTCAAGACAGTCAATGAAGCCCCGTCTCTGACATTCGAGGTAAACAGCATTTGGTACACACATGACACTACCCGATAGGGTAATATGGGGGACCGTCAGCCTTATCAACGTCCGCCCACTTTCCATAATGCCGCATTTCCTCCGGCTCCACAACACACTCAGAATACTGCATCTTTCCAGCATCCGAAGCAGCATCAGCCCTACAATCGCCAAAACCAACCTCAGCAATACCGTCAGCAATATCAAGCTCCTAGACCATCAGCTCAATCATCCTTCCCGCAAGAAGAACCGGTAGATATCCAGAGATAAATGCTTGAAGAAATTCGCAATTTCTGAAATGAGCTGCACGATCTACGGGT
Source organism: Ottelia alismoides (assembly GCA_037367405.1). NCBI lineage: Eukaryota > Viridiplantae > Streptophyta > Magnoliopsida > Alismatales > Hydrocharitaceae > Ottelia > Ottelia alismoides. The sequence continues at coordinate 293,875 of JAZKJV010004280.1, read as the reverse complement.
TGATGTTAATCCCCTGTCCCGTTGGAAGGATGAACAGACAGCCCCGACTACAACCATTCCCGCCCAAGTTCAAGCTAACCCTAATAGCTTGAACAAATCACAATCATCTCAACACAATGGCCAGGTATACTATTCAAATTTCTCCACATCTAAATATCCTTTTGTTTGACAATATCAATGCCATGTCACTCATGAGTGGAAGGACCATGGTCGTACCTGACCGGGCAAGGGAATAAGACCATGAAGACTCGGAAGATCAACCAAAGGATACTTACGAGGATGAAAAAGAAGGATGCCTGAAGATCTCAGCACAAGAGAAAGCAAAAGCATCTATGGAGTCTACAGAGGACCTTGAACCTCGAGTTGCTGCAAAAATCCCTTTGTCACCTTTTCAGCAACCTGATTTTGATTATTATTGTAATAAGAACTCCATTTCTAATAAAGATGCTCTTATTTATGACTCTGGCTCTCTATTTCCTGTATCAAATGCTTCCCTTCCTTTCCCCCATGCTCTTAAGAAAGGAAAACAAAAGAAAAACATTCTAGATGACCCAGAAATGGAACGATTCTACCAACAGAATATCACAATCAAAGTACCCTTTAATCAGTATGTGGCCAATAATCCAGCATTTCAGAAATACTTGAAGGTGAAATGCACTCCCACCAGGACTCGTACAAAGAAAACAAGTCAATTTATGGAGACTCATATTTTGACAGTTGCCACTACCAAATGTGTCAAAAATCAGCATCTGCCAAGAAAGAAAAGGGATTTGGGTGCTCATTATGTGGAGAGTCGCATTAGCGGCATTGCGTTCATACGCACACTTCTCGACAATGGTTCTTCCAAAAATCTTCTACCCTTAGCCTTATATTATAGATTGGAGCTGGGTCCTCTCAAGAAATCATTGTCTTTACTTCAATTTACTGATAAATCCACTAAAAGACCTAAGGGAGAAGTAAAAAATGTTATCATCACGAAATACAAAGTGGACTTCACTTTCCTTGATATGGAGACCCTGAACCATTGGAAGGAATCACAAATCATTCTTGGAAGACCATTCTTAAGGACCGCCAAAGCTGTATTCGATTACGGCACCGGAATGATGAAGTTCCGCTCTCCAGGCGGAGAAGTAGACTTGGAGATGAAACAAACAAAGTGGTAAAGACCAGACTCTGAATCCACCACTGAATATGCCGAAACATCATAATGCAATCTCCTCAGCACTACTGGGCCATGGGACTAATTGGTAGACATTCAGATTGAAAGCACATCATCAGAAGAAGAAATAATGCACAATGCAGTTTCCGAGATATTGCCAAACCTATTTAGACACCCAGGTTCTTATAACCTTAATGACACAGAAATCCTTTCGGATTTGTCAGTCCCATTTTCTTCGGGATAATCAAGAAATATCAATGATGAGTCGAACGCGGCTTTGGCCGAATTACCACACTACTTTAGCGATTTGACTCACCTTTCTTCGGAATTGGTAGCTAGCACATCACGGAGTGATTCACCACCAATCAACACTAAGGCAGATGCAAAAGTCATTCAACCAGACTTAATTGATGATTTAGAATTGCTAGAGCTGAAACCACTACCTCCCCCACTGAAGTATGCATTTTTAAATAGACCCAAAGAAAAATTCCCTGTGATCATTAGCTCATCATTAACCATGGATCAAGAATCTAGATTACTCGAAGTCCTTGAGCAAAATCGAAAAGCCATCGGTTGGACTGTGTCGGATCTCGTAGGAATAAACCCCACTCTCTGCTCGCACCAAATTTATGTTGAGGATAATGCAAGGCCTTCCCATGAATTTCAGAGAAGATTAAACCCCAATCTTAGGGAAGTGGTTAAGAAAGAGATAGAGAAATGATGCAAAGCAGGATTTATATACCCCATTTCTGACTCCAAGTGGGTGGCCCCCCTACATGTCATCCTGAAGAAGTCGGGAATCGAAATGGTCACCAACGAGGAGGGGTAGAGATCGCGACCCAAGTATCCACGTCGTGGCACGTCTGTGTCGATTACATGCGCCTGAATGCTACGACCAAGAAAGATTACTCTTGAAAGACTTGCAGGGAAGGCATTCTTCTGTTTTCTTGATGGGTACTCTGGCTACAATCAAGTAGCTATCGCTCCCGAGGATAAGAAAAAGATCACTTTCACATGTCCCTTCAGTACCTATGCATTCAAGCGCATGCCATTCGGGCTGTGTAATGCCACAGGCACATTTCAGCGGTGCATGATTGTCGTATTTGCCGAAATGGTTGGTGATTTCCTGGAGGTCTTCATGGATGACTTCTCGGTTCATGATGATTCATTTGATACATGTTTAGCGCACTTGGATCGAGTCCTCCAGAGATGCAGGGAGGTTAATTTGGTACTCTCCTGGGAGAAAATTCACTTTATGGTGACTGAGGGTATCGTGTTGGGGCACGCCATCTCCAAGAAGGGAATGGAGGTCGACCCTGCCAAGGTGGATGTGATCAAGAAACTTGAGCCACCAACCAATGTCAATTCAGTGAGGTCTTTCTTAGGGCATGTTGGATTTTATCGAAGGTTTATCTCGGATTTTTCAAAGATTGCCCGCCCAATGACTGAGCTCTTAGGAAAAGACACCGAGTTTATTGTAAATCACAGATGTCTAGAGGCCTTCGAGCTCCTGAAAAAGAAAATATGTGAATTTCCGATATTACAAGCTCCCGACTGGTCTCCTCCCTTCGAGATCATGACTGATGCATCGGATTTTGCTGTCGGAGTGGTACTCGAACAAAGAAGAGATGGAATTTCTTATGTGATTCACTACGCTAGCAAAGTGTTGGATCCTACACAGAGAAATTATACAGTGACTGAAAAGGAAATGCTCACGGTTGTTTGGGCCCTTGAAAAATTCAGATTATACATATTGGGCACCAAAGTGACAATCTTCACAGATCACACGGCAATTAGATATCTTATGGATAAGAAGGATGCCAAGGCATAGCTTTTGAAATGGATCTTGTTAATCCAGGAATTTAATTTGGAGATCAACCTGGAATAAAGAATGTTGTTGCTGATAACCTTTCCCGAATTGAGCAAAACGATTATCACACTGGACCAATTAAGGAGACTTTTCCAGATGAATCAGTTTGTGTGCTATTCCGACATAGTGAACTATCTTGTCTCCAAGAAGGTTCCCTTTGGTTGGACCAAGAAAATGATTGATCGATTAAAATCAGATTCAAGAAAATACCATTGGGACGATCCTTTCCTTTTCTATGAAGGACTGGATTGTGTCTGGCGAAGATGTATTCCTCAGGAGGAATATCATAGTGTACTCACACATTGTCATTCTCTCGAGGCTAGAGGACACCATTCAGCAAAGAGAACCGCGCACAAGGTACTCCAATGTGGATTTTACTGGCAGACCTTATTTAGAGATGCTAATGAATTTGTACGGTCATGTCCGATTTGCCAAAGGATGGGAGGGACGGTTGGTTATAGGGATGAAATGCCTATGCAGCCAATGATTTTCTGTGATGTTTTCGATGCATGGGGGATTGATTTTCCCCTTTTTCAATAGCAATGGATTTGAGTACATCTTGTTAGCGGTTGACTATTTATCAAGATGGGTAGAGGCTATTCTCTTGAACCGCAAATAGAAAAGTAGTTTGTAAGTTTATCAAGGATAATATCACTGCAAGGTTCAGGATACCAAAAATTTTGATTTCTGATGGAGGTAGCCACTTTGTGAACAAGGAAATGAGATCTTTGGCTAAGGAGTATAAATTTGAGCATAGAATAGCCAACCCATATCATCCATAATCTAATGGCATGGCAGAAGTTTCTAATAGAGAGGTGAAGGGTATTCTTCAGAAGTTGGGTCGTCCAGATAGGAAGAACTGGTCGAAACTGTTGGATCAAGTTCTGTGGGCCTATAGGACAACCTATAAGACTCCACTCAGTACTTCACCTTTTAGGATGATCTATGGCAAGTCATGCCATCTCCCTGCAGAATTGATTCACAAATCAGAATGGGCAATCAAAAAGTTGAATTGGAGTTGTCACCTTGGGAAATTATGTCGAGACTTAAATCTGAATGAGCTAATTGAAATCCGAAATCGGGCATATGACAATAGTATGATTTATAAGGACAAGGTCAAGAGATGGCATGATAGACACATTCAAGATAAAACCTTTGTCCCTAGGAAGAAAGTGTGGTTGTTTAATGCTCGGTTGAAGATTTTTCTTGGGAAACTGAAATCAAAATGGACGGGTCCCTACATTATCATCGATGTGCATACCAATGGAAGTGTGGATATTACCAAACTCAAAGATCATGCACAACCTTTCTCAGTAAATGGACAAATGCTGAAGTCATATATTGAATCACCCAAAGAGCAAATAGTTCAAGTTGAGGTCATCTACTTCACGCAAAGCGAGGACATTGAAGATTCATCAGATCAGTCCCACCCTCCCCCCGACCACATCGATCTCTTTGTATAGCTTCTTCCTCTACTTAGGCCAAGGCCTAAGTATAGGGGGGGACCGATGCCATATGTACATACCATTCTTCTCCTTTATCCCGATCGCTTCATTTCCACCCTTCTTCCATACTTAGGCTGACCAGAGTCTAAGTATAGGGGGAATTGACACCCACCTGCATATACTCTCTTCATCCACATATCTCAACCACTTCATTTTTTTTCGCTCTTCCTCTATACTTAGACTGTTCACAGTCTAAGTATAGGGGGACGGTTCTGTAAATCTTTTTCTTTTTCTTTTCCTTTTTCACTCTCTTACGCTTAGTCCGAGCTATGCCTTCTTTACGCTTCTTGTGCTCTGAGGACACAACACTCGCTAACTATGGGGGGGGGTCTGTATATACTGTGTATATATTTTAGCCATATCTCGTACTTTCACGTAAGTCAATATGTATTTACGGGTTGGGTTATTAATTTAAAAAAAACAACAAAAAAACAAAAAAAAACAAACAAACAAAAAGGAAAAGAAAAAGAAAAAGAAAAAGAATTTTGCTACTAACACTGACTATGCCCAAAATTTTTGAAAAAAAATTGGCTTCTTATTCATTTTTGCATTGAAAAAAAAAATCAAAAAAAATCACAAAAAATTTGTGTCTGCATTTCACACACATGCACCTCATCCAGTATGGCATTCATTTGCATATGTGAAAAGTCATTGGGTTGTGAACCAAGTTGTGAGCAGAAATCGAGAGTGGTCTGGACTTGACCTTAATCCACCTAATTTTTAGAGGAACTTCACCAAGAAATAGGATTTTAAGAGCTTCATGTCTTTGACTTAATTCTTTAAGTTCCACACAACAATGTGCAGCGCTTGACTCTTAGTGTCTAACCTTGTCTCTTCATTATGGATACAACTCTGGAATAGGGAATTAATTTGTACTCTCGCATTATGCACTTAGCTCAACTCAAACGGGATGTTGGAAGACTGTGTGAGTTTCTTTTCTGGTAGCGTGGAAATCTAAAGACCAGAGTACACGTTGAAATAAAGTTTCAGAAAAGGGATGGACGGCTGGGCACAATTTTTTCTAAGACCCCAAAAAATGTACGGAAACAAAAAGATTCTATATTCGTAGGGGCACAACAAGATCCAAGCAGAACCACCAAAAATTCCAAATACAAAGAAGCAACTACCAAATAAAAATCTGACCAAAAAGGTCCAAGCTTCAAGAAACCTGCAGATCTTGGTGGAGACTCGGCTACACTGGTCATCTTCACAAGGAGAGGTGACTGCACTGGCCACCCTCCAGTTCTTTTCCCCATCTTCTTTCTTCTCCCCCAATTCGATTGTGAACACAGCACGACAGACCTTAGAAGGAAATACCTGACTCCCCGAGGGCGAGTTACTGGAGAGGAAAGGAGCATGGTAGTTCGACATTCTGGATGAGAAGAGCTAAAACCCTTTACACACATGAGTCGGTTGTTCAATGTTCATAGGGTATACTTTGGGAAGAGGATTGATCTAAGACGACTTCTGAGCCTAAACTGACACAATGACGTGCAGAACTTGAGGCCTGTTGATTTTATGATTCTAAGTCTCACAGAAGTTCTGCCATACTAATAATCAAAAGGTCGAGTCTAGTTTCATTTTCACCTTCAGCTCATGATCTTGGTATGGAACCCGATCTAATTTCACCTCATGGCATTTGTTTTTTAATGCTCAGGGACGAGCATGGGTTAAGTATCGGGGGATGATGAATCTCGGATTCATCACTCTAAATCTCATTTATTAAGCTCAATTCCCTCAAAGTCATCAGCATTTCTGCATTTATTCTGTATAATTAGCATTCATGCATGTTTTCATAAGAATTGCATTTTATCCATTATATTTGCACAAAATAAGAAGCCAAAAATCCAATTAAAAAATGACCTGTAAATAGCCTAACTTCCCATATTTTTAACTCCTTCATGCTGTCTCCGATTGATCCAAAACCACCTCCACTGTGTACATATCACTCACAAGAATAAATGAAAAATACAAAAAGATAATTATCCCAAATAAGTGGACCAAAAACCCAAAACCTAGTTTCATGATTTCGGACTAAAAGCCCCATACCTTCCCCATCCAGTGTCCGTTTTGATTCTACTCACTTTTGAACTAATGTACATTCAATTACATTCAAAAGAAGACCAAGTTCAAGTGAATCGGAGCTCATATGTGAAAGTTGGGTTTTGGGCCTCTTTTGTACATTGTGTATTTTAGCAGTTTTTGACATGATATTTTATGTACATATTTTACTTATTAATAAAAATAAAAAAATAGATTAAGTTGTCTTTATTTATATTTGATTTTTCCATATTTTTTCCGGATTTTTATCTGGTTTAAAAATGACAAAAAAATACAAAACCCAAAAATCAAGGTATTTTATGTACATGGGATACCCAAAAAATATCACTTTGTGCATTTGATCGATTTTGGTTGCAATGTCTTCATGAAAGTTGTAGATCTAATCGAGACGAGCATTTTTCGTGAAGGAATATTTTTGATCCGAGGTCATTTGCTATTTAGTTTGCATTTTATAAAATCTTTATTTTTTGATTTTTTTGGTGCTGACACGTGGCCGCCCCTGGGGCTACCACATGTCAGCCATTTTTGGCATTTTTGTATATTCGTTTTATAAAAAATTAAAAGGCCCGCACGTGTGAGGCACGTGCCGCCCAGGCATGCGCCAGGCATGTGCATCGCCCTCTCCCATTTGACTGCCACGTGGCGCGTTCGAGGCCATTTGATCTCGGCCGATCGAATGGCCTGTGGTCGTCGTCTTCCCAGGTCCCCTTCCCCTTTTTGGAACCTCCGTAACCTCCGTCGCAAGCCTCGCTGTTGACCTCGCCTTCAACCACCTCCACCCCCGTAAACTCCGCCAACGACCAACGACCTCTGCTTATCTCGCAACTTCCTCCGCACATCTCGCGATCTCCATCGCCGGCCTCTGCTATTTAAAGAACATCACTGCACCCGACTTCACCCATCCGCCGATTCACCCTCCAAGGAGTCTTCCCTCTGACAGTGACAACCGCGAACCCCTCCACGACGTGATCCGAGGGCCTCAACCCTCGTTGCAGCCCGCCTCCTCCATCGCAGCTGCTTCGCTCTGACGTGCACCGCCGTCGAGCCCGTCTTCCCCAGGTACCTCCTCCTCCATCTTCACCTTGATCCGATAACCCCTTCATTCCTCTGCATCGCAACTACATCCCCGACTCCCCTGCTCATCATCTCTGCCTCCGAGCCACCGTCACCATCGACCGCTCGCCTCGCTCCGTCACCGCCCCCACGAGAGCTTTGTCTCCGATCAACGTTCTCGCTGTCTTCTCTAGCTCCAGGAGCTTCGTCAATCGCGTACGCCATCGCTTCGCCATCAGCTTCATCAACTCCGACTTCGCCTCCTCTACCCTAGCCAGGCAAAGCTTCATCACCATCATCATCAACTCCAGACCAAGCTCCGCCCCTCCAGCACCGCCTGGGTTCCTCCGCCTACGTTTTTGCACCAGCGCCTAGGAGCTCCGCTGCCACTCCTCCGACGTCCCCTGACCGTGTGTCGGCCAACACCAACTGTCCGATCTTCAAGCATCCTCCATCTGCACCATTGACACCTCAGCCACCCTCACCGCCATCTAATCAAGGAGAGCCTTGATCTCGCCATTCGATAAGCAGCGTCCATCAGCCGTTCGATCCCATCCGCATTGACAACCTTGATCCACTCCGAAGCTTGCTCTGAACCAAGTATCTGAGCCAGAGCCTCGGGCTTAACCTAAAGCACACGAAAGCGCCACGTTGAGCCCTCGTCCCCAGCCTTCAACTGAACCACTTCAGCATGTGGTTTGCACGTGATCTCGTGGAAAATTGCAGAAGACTCCCCGGTGTTTCTCTGATTTGCGTGCCAACCCCTGCCGACTAGGGGTCACGTGCATCGCATGTGACCTCTGGCAATTTTGCAAGAAGTACCCCCTAGAAATGGCAATTACATCTAGGTCCCCCCTACTTATTTTATTTATATTTATTTTATTACATTTATACCCCGTGTTCCCTAGTATCTTTGGACCTCTACATGACTTCATTTAATTATCCGAAAATAGGATGATGTTCTCCCATTAATTCTCTACTATTTGACATATTGTGGACATTTTTGTGAGTAATGTTAATTAATAATTATTTATTTTGTGGAAAATTGCAAACTTTGCCCATTTTATGCTCTTAAATTTGCTATTGATTAACCGTTGCTCTAAAAATTCCCGAAATATCACATATTGTAGAATTAATTGTGTTTGATATCATGCCCAAAAAGAATTGCATTTGCATGCATAGTTTGCCATGTAAAAATCATTTTGCATATTTCAGTATTTGATTTTTAAAAGGTATTAAATCTTACATTTTCGAGTTTTAAGATTTTTCTGAGACCCATCATCTAGTGATAGATCTTAGATAATTTTATCCCTTGAAAATAAGTGGGTTCAATATTTATTATAATTAAATATTGAAAATCATTTTGTTTGCATTTAAAAATTCTAAAATAATCATATTGCATCCAAAAATTCCAAAAAAGTTGCAATGCATTCATTTTGTCATAATTATTGTCTCCGCCATGTTTCGTATTTTTCCGACATCGTTTGATCGATCTTTACATTTTAATCCTTAAAATAGGCCGAATTTGCATTTTGCACCCTTTATTGCATAAAAAATCCCAAAAAAAACTACGCACGAATTTTTATAGACACAATTTTAGGTTGTTCCTTTGCCTCCTTGTGTTCGACCATGGACTTGCCCAAGTAAAATAAACATAAAACCACATTCATTAAAAGTTGACAAACATTTTGTGTGGTTATTTTCTTGACCGATTCCGATTGCCGCCTACAACGAACGACAAATCAAATCATAAATTTTTACGTACGACGATAGATACATTTGCTTAACAAGCGGATCCTGGATTCATCACTACACAACTTGACTTTGACATCTACAAGATGGAGGTCAATATTGCATTCCTCTATCAATACCTCAACGAAGACATTCATACGAAGTAGCCCCATAGCTTCATTGTTGAGGAAGGCAAGTTATGCAAGCTAAAGAATTCCATCTATGGACTCAAATAAGCTTCTAGTTGTTGGAACATCAGATTTGATGAAAATATAACGGTTATGATACAGGAAAAATCTTGATGAACCGTGTGAAGCTTAGTGGGAGTGCCATTATGTTCATAGTAGTAAATGTAGATAGAATCCTAATCATTTGGAATGATATAAGGATGATAATAAGTGTTTTATGTTATGTCTATTCCATACCTTGAGATATGATCTCAAGGATACCTCTTAGATCTTAGTTCTGAAGATGTTCAGAAGTAAAGAAAGGAGGGAATTGAGATAGTCACATTAGTGGTACACGTTGGACATGTTCCAATTTTGGTAAAATCCCAAGAAAGGCTTCTTTCCGTTAAGATATGGTAATGACCAATCTAAAGGTTTTTCACAAAACTCGAATCTGCCAAGAAGTCAAGAGAGATCATTCAGTTGGCAGATCGGACCATTAAACGGTCGAGAGGAACCATTTCAGTCATTGTCACTTTCCAAGGTGCTCTACTGGAGATAGACTTCACGATCATTGACATTGAGCACCGAGGAGAGTTAACCCAGTCTCCGATCATTCTTGGGAAGCCGTTCTTAGCCTTGGCTAAGGCAACTATAGATTGTGAGAATCGGGAGATCGATTTTTCTGCATTGGGAGCACTCCGACCTCACCCGATCTTTGAGGACACACGATATTCCAAGGTAACCCGTAAAGTTGCAGACATTCATGATCTTCGAGAGACAGTTGAGTCCCGTCTCTCTACTACACCTGAGATACTGACTGTCCAGACGACCATTGGTTTAGAGACTTCCTACAACCACACACCGCCTACTGCTTGCACCACCACCGCGATAGCTTCTAGAGAGGACTCACGATCAGAAGCTATCATTGAGTTGGACATGACCTTTGTGGATTTCCTTGATCATTTCGATGATCTGACACAAGAACCCAACAATATCAAGCCAACTGAGAACACTGTGCCTTATCAGAGACGTGTGCTGAACCTGCAGGAGTATTACAATGCATACGTTGACTCATCTGATGATGAACCTCTAGTCAGAACCTCACACACACCACATCCAAGACATACATCAAAGGAGACATCTGGGACCAAATTGACCAATCTTGATAAATCGGTTGTTCCATCCTCTAGTCGGTCATCTGGTAAGAAGAAGACGGGTGTTGATTCCTTGAGGTGTTCCCCCAAACTCCTTAAGACGTATCAATCTCTTCTTCCTCTTGATGCTTTAGGTTCTAGAAAATTGACTAAGAAGGTTACCTTTGATGTTCCAGAGAAGGAACTTTCTGAGGAGTCCTCATCAGGTCCGGATGAGGTGATCTACATGAGTGAGCTTAGTTCGGCTGTTCTGAAGCCATATTTGAGCAAGCAGTCGTGTGTCGATCCTCGTTGGACGTTCCCCACACCTCACTATTATTCCTCTGCGGACGATTCTGACAGCGACACACATGTATACTATCCTCCCCATCGCTCCCGCAAGAAGGTCCGTCACAAACCTTCTTGATCCTTGTATATTCTCACTCCTCCTTGTACATATTTTCCTTCCTTTATTTCCCTCCTCCCCCGTGATTCGCATCACTCGCCCCAGTTCCGTATCATTTTCATTTTATGGCTATACTTAGGATGACTAGATCTTAAGTATAGGGGGTGAGCGACCTGGGTTGCTCCATCTTTTCTTTTTATTTTCTTTTTGTATATTCTTTCCCATTCTCATCGGACCCTATTCTTGTGTTCTTTTCAATACTAAGGCTGACCAGAGCCTAAGTATAGGGGGGCCGATGCCCGTTGTGTATTATCCACACTCTTATTTTTTTGACTTCTATTCTTTTCACCCACTTATACTTAGTACGAGCTATGGCTTTTTGTCACCTAGTGCCATGAGGACATAGCACATGCTAAGTATATAGGGGCGTGTATATATTATATATATACTTTACCCATAGCTCGTACTTTTACGTATTTTTGTATATATTATACAATAATTATGGGGTGGGTAAAAAAACTTTTTGTCAAAAAAAAGCTCTCTTTAAAAAAAACTTTTAAAAACTATTTTCATTATTTGCTTAAAAAAACTTTTTCAAAAAAAAGTCCTTTCTTATTTACTTTCTTTTTTAAAAAAACTTTTGAAAAAAAAAGCAAAACTTTTCTAACAAAAAAAACTTCTTTGCCTTTTCTAACAAAAAAACTTTTTTTTAAAAAAACTTTTTCTAAAACTTAAAAAAATCAATCAATCATCAAAAAAATTAAAAAAAACTAACTAATAAGTTTGTTTAATCCCTGACACAATTCGCTTTCACACAAGACTAGTGATGTTCAAGAACACTTGGTTTATGAGGTCTTGATAATTTGAGTTAACCAGCCTTAGTCATTAGGGTCTTGGACTTAATTATTCCCATTTCCCTAATTTGAAAGATTTGTGTGCTATATTGCATGCTTAGTCTCTACCTTAAGAATATGATCAGCACCTCACATACACGACTGCAGTTATGATGAGATGAGTTGAAATTTCACTTGAGGAACTGGGATGAGGGATTTGAGTTTGTACTTGATTTGACGATGCTCGAGGATGGGATAAAATCAATGAAGGCTTCATGAAACCAGAGTGTCAGCACATTTAGCCAGTATGAGAAATGGTTCTCATACTATCTCTTGATATTTACCTATGTGCCAGGGTGTGATAAAATAAAAAAATGGTGATTAGTGTGTGCCAACTCTTTGTAAAAGCAATGGAGCTAGCCAAAAATACTACAAAGCAATGAAATGTTAAAGAAAAGCTCTCATTCCACAAAGTCAATTATCAAAAGAGCTTCCACCAAAGGTGAGCACTCCCAACCATTTCAAAGTGTCCACTTGGACCACCGCTATTAGGATCAGGAGTCGGGCTTGCACCAAAAAAGGGCTCTGCATCGTAAATGCTACAAGTATGGGTGTAGAAGGTATGATAGGCACTCAAAAAAGGCACACCCCGGTGTACTCCCAGGAAAACAAGTGCAGACCGCTCCAACTTCTCTTGACGGACACACTGATTAACACAAAAAAAATGCATTGCGTAATAAGGCACTCAAGAGGATCTTTGTTCCAATGAGAGGGAGAGAAGAAATGACACAATCCTATGCCCTCCATCAACTGGCCTTCCATCTACACTTTTAAGTCTGACAACTAAAGAGACGATGGATTGGATGCAAGAAATGGTTTATTCCCTAGTGTTGAGGATCGGGTTCTTAGGAGAGTCCCTTAGACTGGAACCTTGGGTGATGTTGCGACTCTACTCTTAAAACTGCAGTCCACACTTAAAGTCATATCCCTTATATATAAGTATACAAAGAGAGTCTGATGATTAGGGGAATTGGGTACCTTTTGACTAGAGCTTGGTTCAACTTAGAATTTTAGGATCTCTAAAACTGAGAGTTCTTTAACGGATCAAGTCTTGTATTCACATGCATAGTCAGGGGTTAACCCAACTTATTCATTCTTTATTTGCTAGAGGACTAGCAAAGTTTAAGTATAGGGGGGGGATCCGACGTAACCGGATCCGGATATGGGAGGATCCGATGGCCCGAAATCAGGACCGCGACAGAGCAAGTCTAAATAAAATCTGAAGATTGGAGCTTGTACTTTAAATCTACCTAATCACCGGAACCTTATCGGAAGTGGAATTGAGGTACCTCATGTCTTGTTGACTTAATTCTTTGAGAATTGTGAGACCTGGTTCAATGGATTCTTGACTGCCTAATTAGAAGTATTTCAGAGCACACACACGACTCTTATTGATTATGACTTAACTTGGACACTTGCTCCTATCTCTTGGCTCAACACAGTTGGAGTCATGAAGGGATTGGATTTGCTGGTACGAGATGCACATAAGTGGAAACAATTGTCGTCATCTAGGGAGGGAAGTGCACCCCAACCCATCAAGTAGCAGAGATGTCTAAAGACAGAAGAGCGTGGGTTGCAATAATGCTTCAAAAGAGGGATAGTCTACCAGCTCAAGAGGAAAAACTCCGTATGTAAACGCTGTTGTATATAGTATTTCAAAAAAAAGCAAAAAAAACTCCAAAAAATTTGGAAAGACCAGGTTAAAAATAAAATACCTGCCGGAGTATACATATTTGTATAGCCAATCAGCAAGCTTGTGCTTCAAAGTCATAATATTTGAGCATGTATCTGGATGACTTGTCTACATTAGTCAAGCATCCAAGGATAGGTAGCTACATAGGGTACCGTCCATTCTTCTCTTTACCCCCTACTCTTGAGTTGGTTTCCACTTGAACTTAGAAGGGAATACCCCGATCCTTGAGCAAAGTGTTGCTAGATTGGAGAATCATTGGGTTCTCATGCTGGAGAAGTCAGTCTCTTTGTCATTTCAATAGTGAAGAGACACTATCACATACATTGTACAAGTCAAATTCATAGTCGTTAGGGTTTGCCTATGAATTGATGTATTCTGACTTGTCTATTGAGGAGACTTGAGCAGAGTTTTGGGATTCTCGAAGGTTGTTGTATTTCAAATCATTACCCAATAAGATTCCACCAGCACTAAAATTCCAAAGGTCTGACTTAAGCTCGAAACTTTGATTTTTTTAAGACGAGTTTGACCACTAAATTTAATCCACCTTTTTTCTTTTCCTTTTCTTTGTTTTTCATTTCCTGCACTTATTGCATAAGTGTGTTGGACATGCGAGCCCACGGCGAGCCATTACGCAATAAATGTTATTACGAATATTATTCCTTGATCTGAAATGAAGAATAAATAATTTGCAGAATAGGCCCCTTAGTACAATTAGGTTTATGTACCATGCCGATCTTGATGATCATACAGCTGTTGATTCAATTATTGAATCATAGAGGCTAGTGCTTGGATGAATATCTAAAGAGTTAGATTGAGGACTCATCGAGCACCGTCAAATGATTGTTAAGAGATGATCTCTAGCCTGAGTAGGAGAAGGCAATCCTTTCTCAGTTTGGCTAATATCAACCTCTTGATGCAGGTCCTCTGTATAGGAATAGAGATTCGGAGGTGTCAGATTAGTTAGGTCAAAGAGTTGACTTAATGAGATCGAGATAACCAAAATCCTATGTCGTATGTTGTCATGATATAGGCACGCATCCTCTGACCAGAGACAGATGTGTTACTATATGTCTGAGTATGTACATTTGGCAGACCATTAGGTTGATGACCTAACCAAGGTCTATACACCGACGCACTGGTGTGCATATAAGGGCATATGAGCAATACGATCTCTCAAAGGGATCATACATGTTCATTACTGAACCGGAAGACATGAGCTCACTCATGAGATGTTGGGAAGATCAAATTCCGTGCACAGTCGTCTCTCTTTGGAAGCTTGACTGAATTTGTAGGTTTGATATATATACTTTTGGAATATATGTGATCAACACCTGGGTATAATATATGCTTTTGGAAAGTATAAGATAGATACCAACTCCCAATGATCAAATGAGAAACTTAGCGATAAATCCCTAAGTAGACAGTGTAAAATTGATCTTATACTTCGAGATTATTCTTGGTCTTTTAGTATGCAGGATGTACAGGTATTGGGAATACCTGAGGGTGATGAGATCATAAACGATTGTATAACCATGGCGCTTCCATTCCTAGGAAGTGATGAAACGGGTCTAGATTTTAGTGACTCCTCTCAGTAGAGAAGTAATCCGATCTTGGTCAAAATATTGTACATTGATCTGAATGTGATTCAGATTCAATGAGAAGATTAGATTTACGGTCTTGATTTAATCAAGCATCTATGGGAGGCCCAAGATCTGGATTTGAGATGTGATCTCAATATCCAAGTCACTATACATGGAACAATACAATCGCTCTATCCTTATCTCCAAGTATTCGCGGAGAAACCACATTATCCTTGAAAGAGTTCATGGATAATTCTATTGTTGATATATGTATCCGAGCATTGAGAAAATGGATAATTAAATGTGATTTAATTATCATGAATAATAAGAATTTGATTCATATTATAAGGAGAGTTATCTTAGATAACTAAATGTGATTTGATTATCAAAGATGTGAATAATGTGAATGTGATTCAGATTATTTGGGCACGTGAGAATAGATATTTGAGATGATTAAATATGATTTAATTATCATGGATATGAATAATGTGGATAGTACTATCCATATTATTCGTAATATGTTATAAATGTGATTTATAATGTATTAGAGAGAGCTAATTATAATTTATTTTTGTTGATTAATTATTATGTATATTGGATACACATTGTGTAATTAATTGAAAATGTAAATTATATTTTATTTTGGGTTGTGAATGTGATTCACAATTTTTCAATGGCAAGATTGCAATATTCTCAAAATTAATTATAAATTATGTTTGACGAATAAATCACAACAAAAGTTGTTGAATTAAATAATGGAGAATTTCATGGAGATATGCAATCTCATGAAATCTCATGAGATTGCCCCACTTGGAAATATGTGGCCGTCCACTATATTCCAATGGGATTGAGATCTCCATGAAATTTGTCTCCTTATTTGATTGGTTTAAATTTAGGATTGATGTATATTTGATTTGTCAAATATATTTAATCTAAATTAAATCACAAGTTGTTGGCTTTTATCAACACCAATATTGACAACTGGAGTAGACATAAATCTATCTCATCCACTGATTTTATATGTCCCATGGATTGAGATCCATGGATCCCAAAACCCTATAAATAGAGAGGCATACCTTGATATCTTTGGACATGCTTTTGGAAGAACATCTCTCTCTCTCTCTCTCTCTCTCTCTTTCTCTCTACACTCCTACTCTCTCTTCCTCTCTCATGGCCGTCCACCATGGATGTCCTACAGAGGTTCTCCATCGCTGCAGCGTCGTCGTTATGCTGCCCGATCGTCTGCTCGTGGATCTCCATCTGCTTTGGTGCACGTCGCTCGTGAAGAATATATCGGATCTCGTGTGTCGAGATCAGGATATCCGCCGCTTGGATCATCAACATGGATTGCGAGAAGCACGCGATTCATCCCCGTGCTCGCAAGCGTCTCCTCCGTCGGATCGGACTTGAGACAGGAGGTCTTTTCGTTTAGAGACTCAATCGCAACCATGCTTCAAGAGGTAATCCTATTACTTGTTTGTGGTTTAGATGAAACGATCTGAGAAGTGTTCTTGGATCATGTGGTTTCGTCGCATGAAAAATTTTTAAATTCCGCTACATCGAGCAACTAGTGTGACTACTCGCTCCTCGTCGTATTCGATACGACGCTCATGCTTCTGTGATGCGCTTGAGGATTCTAACCATATCCTTCAAGTGGTATCAGAGCCTTAGGTCTAAGGTTTTGGATACGATCCATAAAATCGAAGGAGACTTGGGTTCGTTAGGGTTGCGAAAGTTTTATCGCATTTTATTTTTGCATCTCTGTTTAGTGATTATTTTCGGCCCTGTTTAAATTGTTTAAACACGAAAATAAAAATTGTATTATGTTCCCCATTAAATAAGAAAACCATAGGATATGAGTTTACGTAATTTGGATTCCGTTTGCTCGAGATATGGCTGTTTTAATGAACATGTATTCATTGTTGCAGAAACTGCGAATCTTAACATGATTAATGAGTTAATTACTATTTTGATCCACCTCAAAATGCGTGAAATATACTTAGGTTCTATCCTAAATCAAATTAGCAATCTTTGAAAATTGATTTTGTCTAATTTGGATTTAAATTGTTGAGATATGTTAATTTTAGTAAGTAGGGGTCACTGCTGAAATTACAGTCCTAATCAAGAATCATGTGATTGTCAATTAGTGAAATTAATTGTTAATTTCATGAAATAATTATGGAAAATATTTGAGAAATATTTGATGGTGATTATTTCCTTAATTTACTTGGCCTCAACCAATAAATTGATTAGAATTTATCTAGATCATAATTGGAAACACAATCTTCAAACTCCTTGCTTGAATAGGATTGGGAATTTGTCTAGCAAATTTCTTTATAATAAAAAATATTTTGATTATTACTATATGGTATAATTTCGGTTGAAGAACCGATGATCATCTCAAGTACAAAGTGATTAACTCGACATTATTTTTTCCCGAGGCGGATATGGTGTCGAGTCGGGGATCGCTGAGGTAGCGGGTTGCACCAGATGCGGTCCGTCCCACTCCTGTCGGTACTGGCCATGACAACAGGTAGGGAATAAATGATGCCTGAGAGATCACGATAAATTTTTCTAATTATTAAAATTTTAATAGATACATATTTTGAGATAATACCATATATTCAAGTAAAATCAAGTTTGTTGATTAAATTGGATTGATAATTAATTTAATATGATTAAGTTAATTATATCCAATTAAAAATACTCTATTATAATAGATATGTTATTTCCCTTGGAAGAATTAATTATGTGAATATGATTCATGATAATTAATTAGAATTTGAATATGATATGGAAGTTCACATAAGTGACATCCATGGTCTCCTGTCAAGGCGAAGGGTTCCGTCGCCAGGGATTGTATGTAGGAGACGCCTGTCCGAAGTGACAGCTCCTATATGCAAGTGCATCTGGATTGGGCTCTTTGCTTCTCGAAAGAGTAAGGCCGTATGCGTAGTGACCCCAATATCGGATCCTCATATTATTGGGGCGATATTGGATTGCACATAGCGAGTTCTATTCATGTTAACGGTTGGTTCAATTAATGACGGGTCAACGTCACCTTAGGGGTGGTGGGCCCAGGTGTTAAAGACTGAATTGGGTGATGCAAGTTGGACTTGCAAGGCGGAATGTGTTCCCGCTTCTTTTTATCGGAGTTGCAGATTCTCATATTATTGGGATGTAACAAAGATAAGGAAGGAGATCCCAGATCTTGCTGAGGTATAATGGTAAGTATATCTCTTACATTGAAAGTGATTAAGGGAATGAACTTTCAGTGTTGACAAGGCAAGACAACTTTGATATAAAAATTCCTAAATCAAAGTAAATTATATATTTATATATGTTTATGCAAATTTCTTATTTCAGATAATCCTTCTTTAATCCCACTCAATATTATACTCAATAATAACCAGTAGAATATCATGGATTGGAACTATGATCAAGATATTGTACTTGCAATTGGACACAAATGTATGTGGTTGCAATATGCAAGTTTCCTTATAATAATAAGGAATGATAATTTAATAGACAATAGGACTAAAACCCTATGGTTTGTATGTCTCTATAGTCTTGATCTCTCATCGAATGTACTTTGGAAGTGACATGTCGATGATGATCGTAATTGTCAAATAATACTTATAAAATTCTAAGAAGATGTTCTGGCATACATATGTGATCTCAACATTTAATCATGAATGATGTGGTTCTCTGCATCATGCTGAATGGTGGATCTATAAGAGATGATGTATTCAAATTGTTTGAGTACCTACCTGAACCAATATTTTAAGAGTTTAGATGGATGAGTGTCATCATTCTACTGTCTATATTCTGGTCATTCATGATGCTTCATATTATTCATATTGTAATTGAATGAAGCTTGTATAAATGTTGAAATACTCTTATATTGAAATTTTTGATTTTAACATAAGAGATCCTTGTTCTTGAGCAGTGGTTTCTTATAGATAAAGGGAGCACAATGGAAGCATGGGTTGGACCCAAGTAAGAAGTATAGTCAAAAGAGTTGACTATACTTCTGTGACTTCCATATGACATCCAAAGAGTTGGATGACTGCCAATACTGCAATAAGTTGATGTGTTGATAGTATGACTATCAAATCTATCTAGAATCCTTAGATAAGGAATCGGATAGTACATCATATTAATCTACATATAATCATTGATATTGACTTACTTATTTGATAAGATAAAGTCTAATAATTGTATCTCAATCTTCTAATGACACTTGCAATTGGTTGCATCTGTATTAGAATATTAGAAATTTGATCTTAAGGTTTAATGGTCATCCATGTTGGAAGTGATGCAATTGTTGCAACAATTTCCATTGGATCAATAGACTTCATATTTTCAGTGGGAGCCCTTAGTCTTAGAAAATGTCTCTGTGACCTGGATATTAGAATACACTCATAGTTTATTTCTAAAAGGTTGTAAATAAACATGAATTCTGGAATAAACCTATCATAGAGAGTTATGAAGGATATATTTTAGATAGTAATCTGACATCTAGTGGACTCCGCTAAATTAGAAAATTAATGAATGGTTCACTAAGATTTCTAATACTGAAAATTAAACCTTTAAAGATCAATAGGAGTATAAAGATCATTTGACAATGATCTGGCATCATGTTTTGGACATATGTCTGTTGATAAGATCAATGGACAAGTAAGAGATGAAACTTTAGAATGTCTAAAATTTCAAAAGTTGCATACTTATGAATATTGTATTCAAAGAAAAATGTCCAATACGCCTTTCCTTTGGAAGGGTGCAAGATGTTAAGGTATTCAAGATCTCATACATATTGATGTATGTGAATCATCTATATCAGAATAAACATTATGGATATGTGATATCTATTAATTATTATTTGTGATACGAGATTTCTTCTCTTCACTTAGAAAACTTTGAAATGTTCAAACATTTCACAATTTTGGTTTAGAACCAAAGTTTGAAGGAAGATGATATGAATTTGATCTAACCAAGGTAGCTTGTACCTATTAGATGAATTCAAGGAATACCTTATGGAGATGTGAATATCATTCCTATCTCAATCCTCCTAATGAACCTTAACTCAATAGAGTTGTAGGGAGATACAATTGATTATGTGTGACATGATTTGATCAATGATTAATCTTAGCATAATTATCTCTTAGTTTCCAGGTATATATATATATATGTGGTAGAGACTACATTATATATCATTAATAAAGTTCCATGTAATTAAGCTGGAATCTGGCACTGGAGAGTGCTACTTCATTAAGAAAATAAAAGATGGTATTGGATACCTACTTTATGACCTTGAGATTCTTAAAGGATCTCATCTTTGAGAATGTGATTCTTAGAGGATGACTCTCTTGAGAATCAAGATGAAAATGAAGTAAAGGAACTTATTTAATCTTGAGATGATAATGAGGCTCCTGGAATCAGAAACTAAAAAGACAATTAAAGATGAAACACTAATACCTCTTCAAATAAGTTTGAAGATGGATTCCATGTGTCAATTGAATCTGACAATGATCTAACTTCATATGATGAATCTTCTAAAGATCATGACATGGAAAGATGGATGTTAGCAATAAAAGTCTAATGTAGACTTCATATACAAGTGTTGTATATGGACCCTCGAGGATCCACCTATAAGGGTCAGACCTATTATGGTGTAAATGGATCTTCAAGAGAAAGAGGGAACCTGATGAGAAGGTAGAGACCTTCAAAGCACGGTTTGTAGCTATGAGTTACACAACAAAGATAAGACATCGCTTGCGATGAGACTTGCTCTCCAGTGACCTTGCTTTAACTCATCAGAATATTTCTAACTATAGCTACACAACTTGACTATGACATCTTCATGATGTGAGTCAAGATTGCATTCCTCTATGAATACCTCTCTGAGGATATTCATATGAAGTAGCCCCAGGGCTTCATGGTTGAGGAAAGCAAGGTGTGCAAGCTAAAGAACTCCATCTTTGGACTCAAATAAACTTCTTATAGTTGGAACATAAGAGTTGATGAAATTGTAAATGTTATGATTTCAGATAAAATCTTGATGAACCATGTGAAGCTTAGTGGGAGTGCCATTGTGTTCATCGTACTAAATATAGATATTATTCTAATCATTTAGAGTGATATAAGAATAATAAGTGTTTTATAATTTGGTTGTTCCATACCTTGAGATATAATCTCATGGACACCTCTTAGATCTTAGTTCTGAAGTCGTTCAGAGGCAAAGAGAAGAGGGTATTGGGACCGTCACATTAGTAGTGTACCTTGGATTTATTCCATTTTCTGGAAAATTCTAAGAAAGGCTTCCTTCCCTTAAGATATGGTAGTGACCTATATAAAGAGATAGCACCTCAGAGAGTTGAGGAAGTGAACGCTAGAAATGCTCGCACTTGTGCATCAGTTACGAGAAGTTGAGTGTATGCTAGATGTGCAAAAGAGCCAGATGTCTGCCATGCAGTGGGAGTAGTAATCTGTTACTAATCCTACTATGGAGATAAAATACTTGATTGCAGTTATAACAATATCTTCAAAGATGATGAAACTTAGAGATAGTGATCTCAAAGTCTTATCTTCAAAAGTTTAAGACCTTGTATATAGTGATCTATAAGGGTTTTAACTATAGATACCTTAGGAGATAGAGATCTCTAGGAATAAAGGTATTCTGATAAGGATTATGGGCATACTGGTTATAATAATTATCGAGCTATAGTGTCAAGGACACTATAACAATATTGAGTATTGGTTGCATGAGATGCAACATTCGCATTGGATGTGAGCATTGTTACTAGGGGATATGCAAGTGTCGTAAATGGACTTGGCGTAGTCTCTTGAGAACAGAGTGACTGATCGGCTTACCTAGCTATTTTCTAAATAGCCTATGATTGTCACATGAGTGTGGGTTTA
Organism: Ottelia alismoides; assembly: GCA_037367405.1. Classification (NCBI taxonomy): domain Eukaryota; kingdom Viridiplantae; phylum Streptophyta; class Magnoliopsida; order Alismatales; family Hydrocharitaceae; genus Ottelia; species Ottelia alismoides. The sequence goes on along the minus strand of JAZKJV010004280.1, from coordinate 271,700 downwards.
AATGATTAGCCCATTAATGGCTCTTTGGGCTAGTGGGAGATTGTTGGACATGCGAGCCCACAGCGAGCCATTATGCAATAAATGTTATTGCAAATATCATTCCCTGATCTGAAATAAAGAATAAATAATTTCCATAATAGGTCCCTTAGTACAATTAGGGTTATGTACCATGGCCATCTTGATGATCATACAGCTGTTGATTCAATTATTGAATCATAGAGGCTAGTGCTTGGATGAATATCTAAAGAGTTAGATTGAGGACTCATCGAGCACCGTCAAATGCTTGTTAAGAGATGATCTTTAGCCCGAGTAGGAGATGGCAATCCTTTCTCATATAGGCTGATATCTGACCGGCCTCTTGATGTAGGTCCTCTGCATAGGAATAGAGATTCGGAGGTATCAGATTAGTTAGGTCAAAGAGTTGACTTAACGAGATTGAGATAACCAAAGTCCTATATTGTATGCTATCATGATATAGGCACGCATCCTCTGACCGGAGACAGATGTGTTACTATATGTCTGAGTATGTACATTTGGCAGACCATTAGGTTGATGATCTAATCAAGGTCTATACACTGGCGCGCTGGTGTGCATATAAGGGCATATGAGTAATACGATCACTCAAAGGGATCATACAGGTTCATTACTGAACCGAAAGACATGAGCTCACTCATGAGATGTTGGGAAGATCAAATTCCATGCACGGTCGTCTCGCTTTGGAAGCTTGACTGAAATTGTAGGTTTGATATATACTTTTGGAAAGTATATGATCAACACCTGGGTATGATATAAGCTTTTGGAAAGTATATGATAGATACCAACTCGCAATGATCAAATGAGAAATTTAGTGATAAATCCTCGAAGTAGACAGTGTAAAATTGATCTTATACTTTGGGATTATTCTGGGTCTTCCAGTATGCAGGATGTATAGGTATTGGAAATACGTAAGGGTCATGTGATCATAAACAATTGTATAACCATGATGCTTCCATTCCTAGGGAGTGAAGAAATGGGCCTGGATTTTAGTGACTCCTCTCAGTAGACAAGTAATCTGATCTTGGTCCAAATATTGGACATTGATCTGAATTTGATTCAGATTCAATAAGAAGATTAGATTTACGGTCTTGATTTAATCAAGAATCTTTGGGAGGCCCGAGATATGGATTTGAGATGTGATCTCAATATCCAAGTCACTATACGTGGAACAATACATTCACCCTGTCCTTATCTCCAAGTATTCATGGAGAAAGCGCATTATCCTTGAAAGAGTTCATGGATAATTCTATTGTTGGTATATGTATCCGAGCATTGAGAAAATGGATAATTAAATGTTATTTAATTATCACGAATAATATGAATTTGATTCATATTATAAGGAGAGTTATCTTAGATAATTAAATGTGATTTGATTATCAAAGATGTGAATAATGTGAATGTGATTCATATTATTTGGGCACGTGAGAATAGAGATTCAAGATGATTAAATGTGATTTAATTATCATGGATATGAATAATGTGGATAGTACTATCCATATTATTCGTAATATATTATAAATGTGATTTATAACTAGTGCTCTTGCCAGATTGACTCTCCAATAGAGATCAAGCGGGAAAAACTAGATTCTCCCTTTAGGTTGTATAAGAGAGAGCTAATTATAATTTATATTTGTTGATTAATTATTAATGTGTATTGGATACACATTGTGTAATTATCTGAAAATGCAAATTATATTTTGTTTTGGGTTGTGAATGTGATTCAAAATTTTCCAATGGGAAGATTGCAATATTCTCAAAATTAATTATGAATTATTTTTGAAGAATAAATCACAACAAAAGTTGTTGAATTAAATAATGGAGAATTTCATGGAGATATGCAATCTCATGAAATCTCATGAGATTGCCCCACTTAGAAATATGTAGCTGTCCACTATATTCCAATGGGATAGAGATCTTCGTGGAATTTGTCTCCTTATTCTATTGGGTTTATTTTAGGATTGATGTATATTTGATTTGTCAAATATATTTAATCTAAATTAAATCACAATTTGTTATCTTTTACCAACAGCAATCTTGATCGTTGGATTAGACATAAATCAATCTCATCTATTGATTTTATATGTCCCATGGATTGAGATCCATGGATCCCTAAACCCTATAAATAGAGAGGAATACCTTGCTCTCTTTGGACATGCTTTTGGAAGCACGTCTCTCTCTCTCTCTCTCTCTCTCTCTTTCTCTCTACACGCCTACTCTCTCTTCCTCTCTCATGGCCGTCCACCATGGATGTCCTAGAGAGGTTCTCCATCACCGCAGCATTGTCGTTATGCTGGCTGATCGTTTGCTCGTGGATCTCCGTCTGCTTCGGTGCGCCTCGCTCGTGAAGAAGACATCGGATCTCGTGTATCGAGATCAGGAGATCCGCCGCTTGGATCATCAACATGGATTGCGAGAAGCACACGATTCATCCCCGCGCTCGCAAGCGTCTCCTCCGTCGGATCGGACTTGAGACAGGAGGTCTCTTCGATTAAAGACTCGATCGCCACCACGCTTCAAGAGGTAATCCTATTTCTTGTTTATGATTTAGATGAAACGATCCGAGAAGTGTTCTTGGATCATGTGATTTCGTCGCATGAAAAATTTTTAAATTCTGCTGCATCGAGCAACTAGTGCGACTAGTCGCTCCTCGTCGTATTCGATACGACACTCATGCTTCCGTGATGCGCTTGAGGATTCTAACCATATCCTTCAAAGTGTTTACTAGTGACTAGAAAAGGCAAGTATAAGGGGTGATGAATCTCCATTTCATCGCCTTTATTCTATCATTTTGGCCTTAAAAGCCTTAGCTAATGCATGCAAATACCCTTAATTTGCACAAATTAACATTCATTCTTTATTGTATAAATATTTTATAAAATAATGTTTTTAATGCCAAAATTATATAATAAATAAAATAAAAGGAATAAAATGCCAACGGTATTTTATGACCCTAAACCTCTTGACCTAGGCATCTTGATGACTAGGTCGACAAGGAATAAAGTAGGGGGGATAAGGGCCAATAATTCAATACAAATCTCATTTATTAAGCCATTATTTATTCATTTTTGGGACCCATTTTATTTTCTACTTTTTAAACCTCAAATAAAGAAAACTTTGTACATAAAAGTTGTCGATAATAATATATAAATAGAAAACCGATTTCATACAAAAATGATATATTGTGTAAAAGTTATACTCTGAATAAGATTTCAAAATCCCAACTTCACAGACCCATATCTCTCAAATAAAAACTAAAATGTATCAAAATCACCTTTAATTGTATATAACTTTTAATAAGCTATTTAATGAAGGTGGTTCAATAATTTTTGGAGTTAGTATGTGAAAGTTAGGTTTTGCACCCCAATTATACAATATACCCGAATAAAATAATCATTTTATTATTTCTTTATTATTTTTATAATTTTATTTTTTTTTACAATTTTGTAAATATTATTTATAGTATATGTTCATATTGAAACTAAAAAAAACCACAAAGAAAATATCAAAATAAAGTATGTATACTAAATAAATAGATGGATATATAATAACTATACCTATATAATAAGTATACTTATTTATTTAAGTTTATATAATATATCAATAAAATATATTTAAGTATATAAAAAAGATAATTATATAAAATAATATAATAAATAATAAAATTAAAGATATAAAGTAAAAATAAAATACTCTAAAACAATGATGAATATACCTATATATAAAACCTAAAAATTAACTTGTAATAAATAACTTAAAAAAAATAAAGAAAATTATAATAAAATTCTACAGAAAATAATAAACATTTTTTATTTATAATTTTATTTTAATAAAATCATTTTTTATTTATTAATTATTTTATAAACTTTTTCTGTGATGATTTTTCCTGGTTGGTCCACGTGGACCAACCAGGTGGCCACGCCAGTTGAATGCGGTCAAGTGGATGACCTCAACTAGCCCTTGTCAGAACCAGCTACATGGCCCTCTTCTTAAACTTTTCCCCTTTGATGCGCTTCTTGAAGATATGTTGTCCCTTCATGAAGATTTATCTCAGTATCACTAGGATTCTCGCCTACTACATATCTTTCATTATATCCTTGTCCTTCACCCATGATCACTCCTCGAACCACACCCCTTCACCACGCTTGTACAAAAGCCCTCCACCTCCATTTTTTACCTCGGTTGGATTTTCTCCCATCCTGGACCCCTCGAGGGCATCAGGAGAGAGCTTGTTGTACAGGACGAGCTCCTAGCTTTTCGCAATGAGGAACGAGTGTGGAGGAGCCCTAACCAGCCACCTCCGACCACTTGGCCATCAAGGTCCTCACCTCTTGGTTTCCAGCCAGGCGAGGTGAGTTTTCTTCATGCCTTAGATAGCTGCATCCTTTAGGATAATTTTATGATTTTATTTTGCCTTTAGACCGTTGTTTATAGTGTAGATTTCACCTTAAGCCATAACTGGAGCTCTCGAGCTCCGAACACTTTCCGTTTCGCTAAAATAACATCGTGATACACTGCCACCCCCCAATAAAAGTTGGATCCTTTCTCCCTTGTGTTTTTGTTTCGTTATGTTCTCTGTAGGACCTGAAGGAGGCGTCTGAGCCTCGATTTTGTCCAGGGAAGCATCCCCAAGTCCGTCGGAAGACCACCGACCTCCAAGGACCTATAAGTGGTCCCCAGAGCCATTTGGGCCACCTGGTGGATTCGCCAGAGGAGCAGGAACATGCGGAGAGTCTCAAGAGAATCGTGGGAGCTCGGAGGAGCTCGGTGCGTCCGATTCAAACTCGCCCCAGGCAAGTTCTTCATCAGTTCGTGCTCCACTCTCATCTGTCATTAGATCCTTCCCGGTTCCTCATGGGCTTTAACAACTGTTAGATTCATCCCTTTTATGACTGTTGATCTCCTTCTTGATATCTAATCTAGAGCGTCCGCATTCGAACCGTCATCGTGTGACATGAAGACGACACGTGGCATAAGTGGAACCATCTGACTATCCGCCGCTGTCCTTTATTTAGGTATTTTGTAATCTTGCCAAGCCACTTTTTGTATTTAAATATTAGAACTCAAACATTCATCTGCATTTTTAAATTTATGTAATATTTGCATTTTAGCCCCGCTACTCTATTATAATTGCATATTGGTCCACACCAGCTCACCTTACATGGCCTCCTACGTGAGGTAGCATTTTACAGGCGTACCCTTGGGCTTTTGTGTATTTTAATTTAGTGCTTTAACTTTAAATTTAGGTTTTATAATTCTGGGAAATTTGCATAAAGGGCCCTAGATTATATTTTAATTGCATATATGCCCTTTCCAGAATGTAGTTTCGTTTTGTTTTCTCTATTTATTTAATATAGAAATTATGCTCAATAAAAATCCCAAAGATAGATGTAGGTTCATGGATGCTTGTATTTCATGACATATATTTATTTTTGCATTTTAGGACTTGTATTATCTATTAAAATCAAAAAAGCACAAAAAACCCTTGTTTGACTTAAACAATTCCAAAAAAAATATAAAATCGTGTATAAAAACCTCCAAAAAATATATATTTTGTTTATTTATGTATTTTTAACTTCAGACCAAAAATCACTAGAGATAGAAAAATAAACTCTTAAAAATAGAAAAACCCCAAAACCATTTATAATATTTATAAAATTCCTAACAATTCCAAAAATAGTGTTTTCAATTTTGTAATTTTCTGTATATATTACTTATAAAGTAAAATTAGTTTGGAGAAAATTTGATACACTTTGTATTTTTTATCTCCATTTCAATTCAACCTATTTAGTTAATACTTGATTTAGGGTTTTTTACTTAAAAAATATATAAAAATTTGCAAAAATCACAAAAAAAATCATAAAAATAGTAAAATATTATTTATATCCCAAAAATATCTAGTTCTGTATTTTTCTATTATTTTTAGTTATATTTCTATCTATATTTTCTATTATTGTATATATAGTTTATTATATTCTATATTACTTATTTAAAAGAAAAAGGAAAGACAAAATTTTAAAAAATATATAAAAAGAAAATATAAAAATATAAATTAAAAACAAATATAAAAATATAAACAAAAATATAATAAAAAATCATAAAACTAAAAACCCTCATAAAAATAGACAAAGAAACACACAATCATTTTTGTGCATTTATTTACCTGATCTATCCTTTTGTACTCCCTGTGTTCAACACTCTACACTGCTTATACTATACACATCTTTTATAGAGTTAAATAAAATAAATGTTAACTCTACACATTATTTTCATTATTTGATAATTATTGTGGGCTAATTTTTGATTAATTGGGATTTTATCCGAGGTTGCTTCGATGACTGTTGATCTACCTTGTGGATTGACAAGACTTCAGCAAAATCACAGTTATCTGTGATGTATCGCAAGTTAGCTAAGATAACATGCACTCGTTGTATCACATGTCAATTTGCAATCAACAAAACCAAGTCAAATATCTCTGCGAAGATGACTCATTTTTTTATTTATAACTTGGGAAGTCTAGGTCCAAACACAAAGATGCAAGCAATTATTTAATAAAACATAAATACTAATTAATTAGTTCAATGATTTAGAGTTTCTAGGTTAATCGCAATGCTAGTACACACAATAACAAATGTAATTCGTTTCAAATCATTTTCATGTATTTATCAAAAGTGACAAATAATCATGTTATGATCAAACGAAGACATATAACTCAAAAATATGCTCATGATTAAGTAATAAAATACTTGTGATTTTATTTAAAATTATTAATGATAACTTAGTGTCAATAAAATATCAATCAGAGCCAATTCAACATATGAATAATTTAGATTAAATCACTCAAAATTTCAATGCATAATATGTAGATCACATATGTGATTTAAATACATTAAAATAATCTTTCCAATGACACCAAGTTTATTAAAACAAAGTTAGCGAACACAAGATATGGTCAATACCAAGCAGGGGCACAGATGGAAGAAACTTATTAATTTTTATTACAGAAAAGTCCAAAATGAACTAAATTGCAAATACAATAACATGTAGGGGTTAACATGCAAAATGAACATGCATGTGGGTAGAAATGGAAGTCTTATCATGCAATTAACCCATCAGACACGTGCATTGCACGCACGTAGAAGGACCAACTTGTAATATGGTAAAGTTGGCGTGCATGTCCTATAAATTCCCTAAGGCACGTGAGGAGGCTCACATGGGCGTTAGGTTTGGAGCTGCGGGGAGGCTCGGACGACGTGGCACACACATGTAGTTCGTGTGAGCTTCAGGTAGTCTGAAGCTACAGTCAAAACATTGTTTCGAGTTGTTGGTTCAGCAATGATCTGATCTATCAGATCGGGGAGATCAGATCATATGGTTATAGCTACATGTGTTCTTCTCCGATCTCCACAGGCGGCGGTGTCTGAGAGGAGATCCGACGAAGGCTAAGAAGCTCATCCATGCGGTACTCAGTTTTCTAAGGGTCCAAGATCCGCAGTGAAGAGTTCACGAAGACGATAGAGAGGTGGTGATAGTCTGACAACAGATAGATGTGACCTCCAGTGTCATGTTATTAGAGGCGAAAGGTGAGATCGACAATGGGTGGAGACCTCCGACCAATCAAAGGGAATGGGGTACCTGCTGACGTTACTAGATAGCCAAAGCACATATAAATTGAATGGAGCTGAGAATGGGGTGAAGTGAGTGCTCAATAGAGATGAAGGAATTGGAGCCCAAACTGGTTCCCAACCTTTGCGAGGTCAAGAATGGGTCGAGGTGGAGGATGGGATGAAGAAGCGGGAGAGGGAAGGTGATGTGTGCGCGAATGTGATCAGAAATCAATGAAGTTGATTGGATGGTCGGAGCGCTATGAAAGTGAGTGTGTGCACGTAGGAAATAGAGAGAAAGAATTGAATCAAGGAGATGAATTGAAAAGGAAGCTTACATGAGGAAGAAGGAGATGCACATGGGAGAACTGGATAGGTGAAATGGGCCTATGGAGTGGAGCATAATGACGCTCTACTTGTCACTTAACCAACTTGGTGAAAGTTGGAAGCTCGATCAGTCGTGATAATGGCTAAAGCACGGACTTCTTTGGCCGAGGATCTCGCTAGAGAGCCTCTCTGTTGTTGCTCCTACTCTCTCTCTCTCACTCGCTATCACCGAGGAGAAGAAAAAGCTTGGAGGATTCTTAGGGAATGGTGGATAATGGTTACACACGACGGAGATAGAGTTCTTTTAGGAGAAGGGAGGTTGCAGACAGTTTGCTAATGGCAGTGGTTTCAACCACCATAAGCTACTAAGTAAGAGGGGTTTAATGGAGATTGAGTGTTTGGCGTGAAAGAGGGATATCAATATAGGGTCAAGGATGTGGTAGTTGGTCGAAAAGTGATCGGTTGGAGTTATGAAAAATCGGTGAAGTTTAATAGTTTAGACGAGGAAGACAATGGATGGAGGTTGACGATGCATAATGATAGTTGGATCACACGATCCAACAACTATTGGGAAAGGCATGCATGGATGGTGTTGATGGATCTGACGAGACTCGATCATGCAGCCTAGATGAAATCGTGAAGCGACTACCCGGATTGACGGATGACTAGGGATCTGACTGTTGAGGATAATCGACGGGGAATAATTAATGGCTAGCGCATATCAAGATGACTTTGGGCCATGTGGCCCAATGAGGTTTTAAAGAAATGAATAAATCAATAGAAATTCAAGAATAATTAGTTATAAGATGAATGAGGATAAATGGTAAACATGAAAGTTGTAGATCTCGATGAGATCTACAACTTTCTTGTAGAAGTCAAAGAGACATACAGTTATTTATTGATAGATAATAATTAAAAAAATAATTAGAACAAGTAAAAAGATTTATTTTTATTCTCTTTTGTTATTTTTAAATTTTTATTTCGTATTTTATGTTGAATTAGTTACATAAAATATTAATCTAATTTTTAATATAAAACAAATACATAAAACAATAACACTATAATAAGTTATGCAATATAGAATTGTTAGGGTTAAATATTTACAAGACATAAGTAAATAATTAAGGTTAACTATTATTGAATATTGGTGATTTTCTTAAGCATGAGAGATATTTATTTTATTTTAAGTTGACAAATATGGGATTTATCAATGAGGAACCAATGTGAGTTTATTATTGGAGTGGGTGGTTTCTTCGCTTCTTTAAGCAGGAAGAGCTAACCCAATTCACACACCATACAAATTGAATTCAAGGTTGAAAGAGTTAGTGATATGGGTAAGTGGATCCAAGCTGGTTGTTAAGGTGAACCTGAATAAGGATTTATCGTACTTGAGGACTGTTGAGATTAAAATCCTACTCCTCCTTAAGGCTCTGACAAAATGCTTATTCTAAGGCCTGATCAATCTTTGTCCTTTGTCTAATCTCATGAATTTGTTTAAGAAAACAAATTCATTCTAACTTTCTTTCTTTTATTGTATTCGTTGAATTAGTGTTTGTTAAGGGACAAGCAAAGTTTTAGTATAGGTATTGATGAATCTGTGATTCATTAATGTTTCTATTGCATTTTGTCATAAAACCCTTAATAAATACAAGTAAATATTCATTATTTTTCATCTTTTATAAAAATATCGTTCATGAGTAAAGATGCCTTTTTATGCATCAAAACATGTAAATAAGTAAAAGAATTAAAGGAATGAAGAAAAGATTGCAGACTATAAATATGCATATATTCTATAGGATGGCTAATTAAATATAAATATAGATGTAAGATATATTTATATATCATAACCCCTGAGCCCAAGTCAGCATGGATTGGATGATAAAAAATAAAGTAGGAGAGATAAGGAGGAAAACAACAAAAATAACTATTTGTGTGCATAGAACATTTAATCTTATTTACTCAATATTTACTAATACTTTAACTAATTTTAATCAATTCTTTTATGTATAATTTTCACTGAACTCTTTTCCAATGTTTTTATAAAAATGTATTTAAATATAAAAAATATAAAAAAGTCCAACATGTATATGCTAAGAAATATGGTTTATAAATTATCAATTTCCCAATTTCCAAACCTCAAAACTTCTTCATACGAACTACAATTTCACTGTACTCACATTTATAGTTCATAAAATAATATTATCTAATTAATGAAGGTAATTACATTAAAATCAGAATCTTCTTGCAAAAAGTCAAAATTTTGACCTAATGACGACATTGTTTATGGGTTATTTATTTTATTTTGTACATAATATTTATAGCATAATGAATTTTTTAATTTTTAATTATTTTCAGAATCTTGTAGTTTATATATAAAAAATTACCAAATTAAAACTTTTATTTAATATTTTAAATAAATAAAAACATAAAAATAGATGAAATTGAATTGTGGACTGGATACCTGTCATTGAACTCTTATTTGATTCTATATTAATTAATAAAATATAAGAATTAAATCTTATTTATTAAAATATCTAATTTAAATTATGTATTTTATTTATTAAGTACACTATATATGTATTTATTAATATTTTAGTTATAAATCATAAAATATATATTCTTTATATATGTATTATATGTCATAATTTAGATAATTAAATTATCTATAACTTCTATTTTCAAATCATTTTAAATTAACCTAATTTTATATTTATTATCTATTATAAAAATGAATTAAGGTTTGGATTTTTGTGGTGCTGACAGATGTCAGCACCACAACCTCCTTCAACCTCAAGATTTTGTTGGAGGTTTGTTCCAATGACCTTATTTAACCTAATTCTCCATGCTCCGTTTCTATCCCATTCTCTGATCTAATCCGCTCATTTTATTCACCTAACAACCTAGATTCATGTAGGCCCTTGGATCAACCTCCTACCCCTTGCCATTTCACATATTTATTCCCATCAAATCTCCATTTCAAAGCAACTCTCCAGCTCCAGAAACAACTAATCGTACCTCCAAACTTCCTAGCCTTGCATCTCTACCATCGGTGGTGACAGCACCAAGGTGGTCCCTTCGGAGTGAAGGTGGATCATCGGAGGAGTGTTACAAGGCGGCGTCTCACCTTGCATCGCCATCATTTGAGGTGTTCAGCTCCGACAACAGTGGCCATCGAGTAATGATCGAGGATCATAAACACTCATTTCCCATGTGACTGCCTCCACTTTTTCTCTCGATTTTTCCTCGAAATTTCTCATCCAATTAGAGTTTCTAATCACTTAGTTTGGATTCCTAATCATCCATCTTGTGATTCCCATCAAAGGCCCTTTCCAATTTGATCCTAATTCCACTCAATTTTTGATTTGAAATCCCATCTTTTGGAAACCATTACAATCGTGCAAGAGCTACATAAACTCCATGTCGATTCCTTTTGGAATCGAGCCAAATACCTTCTTGCAGGTACTCCATCATGTGGAGGTCTTCAATTCATCTTCTTGCATATATCAAAAGCATCCATCTAGAACATGAGTTGCATCTCAGATCAGCAGCCTGAAACCCTAATTCAGTCGTGACCTCCTTCTTCAACCATCCTTCTTGCTGCATGCGAGCGCGAAGGTGGAGGAGACCCTTCTGGCCTTGCTGAAGACTTGCTAGCCACCGCCAGAGCATCTGCACGTTAATCACTGCTAGATTCAAAGGAACGATGCCACCCTTCCCAAGATTTAGGGAAGAACATTGAATAACAGTCGAGCCGTAGGTGCGCAACTGATAATCGAGGTTTGGCAAGGGTCTAAAGTAGTCCACACAAGGCGGGACCACAATGTCGCTGAGCGACCGCTCACGAAACCTCAATTAATCAACAATTAACCCACAACAATCAAATAAGGCAGTGATGTGGAGTTAAAATTTATTATAACTCTACAATAAGTGTGTATAGTGCAAGTATGTGTAGAGTGTCGAACACAGGGAGCAAACAAGATAGAACAAGGCAAAAATGCACACAGTGTAAATGTGTGATCAATTTCCTACAAATATGCAAATTTTTGTGGGTTTTCTAATATATATATATATATATATATATATATATATATATATAGGGAAAACTTGAATTAAGGTGGCGCCTCACCACAATCATGGTATGACATTGCATAAAATCCATTAGATCTTGATCAACGGTTATAAACAAAACCACCAAATTAAACCCAAAACCACCATCCAAATAATATCCAACTCGCTATATTTAGAAACAAAATTGAATATTCTATTTAGTTGCGTTATTATCTCGTTGCTCATTAATTACTCGAATTTATTTTCTAAATATAGCATCCATCATAATCAAGCCTCTCAATTACTCGAAATTCCCAAAACTAAATTTGACGGGGGCATGCTTCCTCTCCAGATCTTTGTCCTCCCTCAACGTAGAGGCGACGGATGTGCATAGAGATGATGGTGGTGTGTGACGATGACGATGCACGACGACGATGATAATGATGCATGGAGCAACATGAGGTGGTTGTGCACAGAGATGATGTATGTTCTTAGTATGTTTTCTTATTCTTTTTATTCATCTATTAATCAAGTTCCAAGTTATTTTAGATTGCTTTTGTTTTTTATTTTGATTTTGATTTTTCTTTCTGTTTTGATTTCATCTCAATCGGATTTTCAAAGTTTCTCCTTTGTTTTATTTTTTTAATCAGTGTTCCCGATTCACTACTGGTACAATTTTGTAATTTATAACACATGATTGTAAAATATATTAATCCTTTATAAATTGATAATAATTATTTCAAAACGCGAGGCTTTATTCAATCATATTTTCGGGAATATTCAACACAATTTTTGTTCTTTTGAGTTCAATCATATTTTTTGAAATATTCAATTGTTTGTAAATTTGATTTCCCATGTACTTTTGAGTTAATCACACTTTCATTTTTTCTTTTGAGTTTTGTTTATAGATTGAATTAAGTAGATAGAGAAAGAAAATATCACCCAAAAGAAAGAAATTGTTGATTCAGAATATAAATATTTGTTTACATATTAAACATATCTCAGGTTGCTAGTATCAATAAATAATTTTTTATTATAGAAGATTGTGCATCTTGTTATATTTTTGCCCATAAGTAATGCATTTTGCAAAAAATGAAATTAGATTAAATCTCATCTATTGTGCATTAAATACTAAAGGGATGAAGTTTACAGATTTAATTGGATGGATTAAATATCAAATATGATGGTATATTTTACCTTTTGATCTTCTAATTTACATAATTGATTGTATAATTGATATTTTGATTCATTGATTTACAATTCTGCATGTATTTTTTACATGTTATCCTTTTTTAGAAATAAATGATAAACTACTGACTGATTTTTTATTTTGCAGATTAGCACATAATTGTTAAATGGGAGCGTGGATTTTACAAAATCTACATAAACTTTACAATGGATGACAAATTTCAATGGACCCATGATATTGAAAAACACGTTGGATGGACATATAAAATGATTTATACATTAATAATAAGAAGTCTATTTTACAAAAATCACATGTATTTTACAAAAGAGACCACAAAATTTACTAAATAATATCATTTTACAAACATTACTCCCACATAATGTTCTAAAAAAAGACTGCAAAATTTTCAAAATAAATCAAATGTGGTTTGCAAAAGAGACTACATAATTTACAAGAAAATGTTGTAATTTATAAATATTGCTTCCACGGAATGTTGGATGAAATGAGATTTAGTATGTACTATGACGTGTATTTTCTAATTTGTGGATTAAAAATATACCTCTAATTTTGTAAGTAAAAAATATACCTCTAATTTACAAGAAAATATTGCAATTTACAAATATTACTTCCAAATAATGTTGGATGAAATGAGATTCAGCATGTACTATAACGTGCATTTTCTAATTTGCAGATTAAAAATATACCTCATATGTAAATCCTTCTAAAAATAATATGCATATGACGTGTATAATATTTAATGCATTCGCAATTTACAACATACGATATATTTGGAAATACAGTTTTAACAAAAATACCATCATTATAGGAATGTTTTCCACATTTGCATCAATTAATTAGGCCATTATCAAAAGCTCCCTATATTTTAGGAAACATAGCTATACGTAATACACCAATTTTGTCAAATTTGAGCTTTTTTCCCGTACATCAGTGACTATGATTTTTGTAATTTACAACACGTGATTGTAAAATATATCCATCTTTCGTAAATTGATAACAATTATTTCAAAATGCAAGCTTTTATTCCATCATATTTTCTGGAAACTACAATGTACACTTATCAGGTTTTACTAAATATAGAATGTTCAATGATGTGTATTTGACTAAATTGGCACTAATTTAATCCGCCCAAATGTAGGAATGTTAGTTGGCACAAAAACCACCTATTGCTTTCAATCTCATTCGTACACTCATCATCCAACGGCTTAAGATGACACCTTTCCATAATAAAGGAAAGGTGCCACCTCAATTGAAGTGCACCCTATATATATATATATTTGTAATTTATATTTTTGTATTTGGATTTTTAATTCACTAATTTTGTATTTTCATTTTATATTATATATATATATTTATTTTTTTATAGAATATATACAATATAAGAAAAGAGAAGGATAGGGTATTTATAAAAATAGGTAAAAATAAGCAATAATCAGAAAATAAAATGTCTTTGGACTTTTTATAATTTTTTAATGTTTTTTGTGATTTTTCTCTATTTTTCCTAAACTTTTTTGGTATTTTTAAAGTCACAAGTACTAGTAATCAATGAATACACTATATATCCGAGACAAAAAGATAGAAATAAAATAACAAATAGGAGTGAGATTTTTCAAATTAATTTTTCTAGATAAATAATAGGATAAGGAAATTTCAGAGATAGAAAACACAATTTTTGGAGTTTTTTTTTATGAATTTTTTAGATTTTTATGAAGATTTTGAGAATTTTGCTATTTTTATGGGTTTTCTTTTGTAATTTTTAGGGATTTTTGGTCAGAAAAAAATAAACTAAACACACGAAATATAATTTTTTGGAATTTTTCAAAGTCTTTTTATAATTTTTATGTATTTTCTAGTGCAAAAAGTGACAAAAATGCTTGTTTTTATTTTTTATAAGTATGAAAATGCAATAAAAGTGCAAAATAAAAATATGGCGTTAAACTACAATGCAATAGGAACACATAGTATTTTTTGGTAATTTTTCAAGTTAAATTGATGCATGAAATAAATACAAACATCCAAGCAAAAATACAATACTAGTAAGGGCAGAAATGTAAATACAAAGAAGTCCAAGGGTCTACTAGCAATTTTTCTAAAAATATATAACATTAAACACAATTTTCTGGATTAAAAATAAATACCCTAACCCGAAGGGGGTTCGCTGCAAAATGTCCACAGTCACGCATACTGGGCATGTGACCTAACAGGGGTATTTTTGTGATTTTACAAAGTTCCAGGGGCTCAGATGCAATTTCACCAAAATATTACAACTTAAATAAAATGTTCATGGACTGAAACGAAATAGGCAAACCCCAAGGGGGGTCCTTGCAAAATGCCCACCACCCCACGTACACGGGTCACGTGAGGTGATGTGGACTGGACCTAAGTGCAAATAATGAAAGTATGGGGGTCTGGATGCAAATATTACAGAAATATTTAAACTACAAATAAAAGTTTATGGACTAAAAGTAAAATGCAAAAATGGCGAGGGTGTAGGTGCAAAATGCCCACGCCTAAATTCCTCGTGCGCGATCAGACAGCTGGGATGCTGTCACTTGTCCATGCGGTGCGCGCACAACGTGTGATGACGGTTCGCAGCGAGCGGCCACGATTAGATCTCCTCTGGTGGATCGGATGGCTGAGCTTCGTGGAGATCCAACGGTCGCTACTGAATCTGGAGGTGCGGCCTGATCTGACGGCTTGCGGCCTAGGATGCAGAACAGGGATGAAGGTCGACGAACCTGACCTTCTCCGACCCGGATCTCGACCGCCGGCAATGCTTCAAACTTCAAAAGTGGCCGAGGGCGCTCCTGGTGGTCTGCTCTATCTCCTGGGTCGGGTATGGCCGGAGGTCGCTGGAGAAGACGACAGAGCTGGAGGACTTCGCAGGTCTGTAGCGAGTGTCAAAACGAGCCCCAGGCTCGAGTCAAAGCTCTTTGACCTGCAAAAAGGGGTGAAAGGGTCCAGGGCAAAATGCAAGGACCCCACAGAGGTGGAATGGAGGCGAGAGGTGACGACGCAAGGTGGTGGCCGGAGGAGCACTACGGCGAGGTGATTGTGAAGGCGATTCGATGGATGAAACTCGAAAGTTTTGGGGGAATCTGATACTAACGCTAAAGCGAATAAAATGCGTGAAGAAAATAAGAGAAAGAAGAAGACCTCAAAGGTGGTGTACTTGAGGTAAAGGACCTTGACGGCGGTGACTTGCCAAAGGTGGTGGAGCCGCCTCAAACCTCGCTCGACCAGCCCGAAGCTCGGCGAAGGAAGCTGTCACCTTCCTCTGTCGATTGGACATGGAAATGGGAGAAAAGCTTGTGCAAGTGGGGTTGAAATCCGAGTTTGAAGGTGGCGGGTCAGCTATATACATGGTGGTGGCGTCTTCTTCAAGTGAGGGCCATGCACAAATGATGGAGATTTTACGTGATCTGAAGGGGTGGCGTGGGTCGATGATGATCAAGGAAAGATTTCCAAGAAGGAATCGAGGGAAGACGACGAAGGGATTCGGCTCGAAAAATGGGCGAAATCGAGAAGAAATCCCGCTATCAGAAGGTGGCAGACCTTGGTCAGGCAGTTTACCGAGGTCAACACTTGACCGGCGCTGGTTGGTTCACGTTGACCAACCAAAAAAATGCAGGTCAAAATTATTTGTAAATTCGAAATAAAATAGTAAATGAATTTACTAATTTTAGGTTATAAAATAAAAAATGTTTCTTATTTTATAAGGAATTTTATGGTGATTTTTATTCATTTTTATGGGGTATATAATTACAAGTTACCTTTTATGCCCTATATAAGTATCCCTCCCCCGACGTATGCACTCGGGAATCCGTGTTGCATGCGTGGATGGGGGGCATGGCAGAATAGATTGACTCTAAAAAAACCTTTTATGCCCTATATAGGTATATATATATTTATTTTCATTTTCTGTATTTACTTTATTTATTTTGTTATTATTTTGTAAATTTATAGAATATTTTTATACATGTAAATTTATTTTTATTTGATTTTTCTGATGTATTTTGTACACTTAATAAGATATAAATAGTAATTCTATAGGTATATGTATAGGTATTATACCTAGGTATGTTATTTATATAAGTATTTTATTTTATGTTTTTATTGAGTTTTTATTCTGCTTTTAATATACACAATTATTATAAATAATATTTACAAAATTATAAAAATATAAAATTATGAAAATAATGAATAAATAATAAAATGAATATTTTAATCTGTACAAGTATACAATATGGGTCCAAAACTCAACTTTCAGCGCCGAAAAATGCGAAATCACTGCCGTTAAATAGCTTATTTAAAATTATATACTATTAAATGAGTTTGATGCATTTCGAGTCTTTATTTGCAAGATACAGGTCTGGAAAGTTGGTATTTTGGATTTTTATTCAGATCATAACTTTTTATCTGTATAATATTTTTGAGTGAAATCAATTTTGTATTTTTATTTATTTAATTATCTACAACTTTTATATACAAAGTTTTTTATTTGAGGTATAAAAAGTGGAACCAAAAATAGGTCCCAAAATAAATAAAGAATGAATAAAATGAATAGGTATTTTTATTGTATTCTAGCCCTAATCTCCCCCTACTTTATTTCGTGTCGACCTATTCATCAAGATGCCTAGGTCTCAGGGTTTCGGGTCATAAAATATTTACAATATTTTATTCTTTTTCTTTTCTTTTATTTATTCTATTATTTTGGCTTTGAAAACAGTATTTTATACACTATTTACATGCACATGCATGTATGCTAAGATGCTGAAGTTAAGGATATTTACATGCATTTTCCATGATTTTTGAGGCCAAAATGATAGAATAAAGATGATGAAATGTGGATTCATCATCCCCCTATACTTTGCCTTTGCTAGTCCCTAGTAAACACTTATGCAATAAGTGCAGAAAAAGAAAAATAAAGAAAAGAAAAAGAAGAAAGTGGATTTAGTTTTATTATCAAACTTGTCTTCACAAAATCAAAATTTGGAGCTTAAGTTAGACCTTTGGAATTTTAGTGCGGGCGGAACCTTAATGAGAACCGAATTTGAAATCCAACAGTCTGTGAGAATCCCAAAACTCTACACAAGTCTCCTCAATAGCCAGGTCAGAAATATCTCAACTCATACGTAAACCCTTATGACTATGAAGTTGACTCGTATAGTGTAAGTAATGTGGCTCTCCCCAACTAGAATGACCAAGAGACTAACTTCTCCAGGATTACAATCCAATGATTCCCCAATCCAATAACTCCTTCCTCTAGGAGCGGGGTATTCCCTTCTAAGTTCAAGTGGCAACCAGCTTAAGAGGAGGGGGTGAAGAGAAGAATGGACGGTAGCCAATGTAGATACCTATCCTAGGATGCAAGACTAGTTTAGTCAAGTCATCCAGCTGCAGGCTCACATGATATGACTTTGGAACTCAAGCTTGCTTATTGGCTATTCACATACTTTGCAGGCATTTATTTTTGTATGGGCCTGTCCATTTTTTTTGTTGAAATACTATATACAATAGCATTTACATAGGGAGTTCTTCCTCTTGAGCTAGTAGACTATCCCTCTTTTGAATCTTTATTGCAACCCACACTCTCCTGTCTTTAGACTTCCTCATCACTCGACGGGTTGGGGTGCACTTCCCTCCCTAGAGGAGGACAAGTGTTTCCACTTGTGTGCATCTCATACCGGCAAATCCAATCCCCTCACCACTCCAACTGAGTTGAGCCATGTGAAAGGTGCAGGTGTCCAAGTTAGGTCATTATCAACAAGAGTCATGCGTGTGTTATGAAATGCTCTACTTAGGCAGTCAAGAATCCATTGAACCAAGTCTCATGATCCTTAAAGAATTAAGTCAAATAGACCTGAAGTACCTCAAACCCAGTTCCTATAAGGTTCCTGTTATTAGGTAGATTTCAAGATCCAATCAAGCTCCAATCTCCGGATTTTACTTAGACTCGTTCAACTATTAAACTCAATCCGAAAAATGCTTATGCTGTGTAAATGCTATGCAAAATGCAGGAAATATTTTTGTGATACAGTTTTCAAAAATTTTGAACTTTTTATGGATTTTTGAAAAATATGATGCATATGCATTTTTTTGTATTTTTCAAAAAGAATTTTCAAATGTTTTTTTAATTTTGCAAATGTTTTTGGGATTTTTGAAAACAAAAAGTTTTTTGGCTAAAAACTAGGTAGAAATATTTACACAGGGATGCTTCTTATATATACAAGAAGTGGATTTTAAGAATTTACAAGGGTAAGTAATCACTTTTACAAGTGTATACATAGAGAGTTTTAGGTGAGATGTATGCATTTCTCAAACTTATTTCATAAAGGTTTTTACAAATAATTTTGAAAACTATAGTCCAAAATAGTTTTTACAAATATTTTACAAACATGTACACACATTTGAAAATCATTTTGCAAAGGTTTTTCAAACAGTATATATAGATTTTTCAAAATATTTTTGCAACCATTTTTCAAATCATTTGTAAATTACTTTTCAAACATTTTTATTTCACACAAAGAAAATAAATTTTATAAACCAATATATTTTTACAAAGGTTGAAAACATGTACAAAACATTTTCCAAATAATTTTCAAAAGATTTTTCACACAGACTTTCAAACTATTTTTCTAACATTTTGCAGAGAATATTTTCACCTGATTTATTAATCAGTAAATACAAAAAGAATTTGAGGAATAATCAACATCTTTTTAATGAATTTTAACATGTATAATTAGCCATATTTATTAGTAAAAATAGGAAAGTACGAGTTATGGCTAAAGTATATACGACCCCCCTATACTTAGCTTGAGCTATGTCCTCATAGATCGGAGAGAAAAGAGAAGACACAACTCGCAATAAGTATAGATAAGTCTAAAGAATGAGTAAATAAATACAAGAATGAATGGACGAATGAGAAGTTGACCGTCCACCCTATACTTAGGATCAAATAATCCTAAGTATAGCAGACTGTACACAATGCAGGAGGGTCAAGGGTGGGAATGAACAAATTGTACCCCGACTATCTCCTCCTATACTTAGGGTAAGATATCCCTAAGTATAGACAAGAAGAGGAGACAATGGAGAGGATCAAAGAATAAAGAAGATAGAAAAAGAAAAGAATAAAATAGATCACAGCTCAGTGTGTGCACCCCCTATACTTAGGACAAGGCGTGTCCTACGTATAGCAAAATCATAGGATGAAGATGGAGTGACAGACATAACGGAAGACTGGATGATATAGACAAATGGATCTGTACAGAGGAAGATAGAAGTGATAATTATGTACGAGATGCAGAGGGTGTGAGTCAAAGAACACATCTCATACCAGATGAATCGGGGCAACATCAATGGTCGGAGGATCATGATCTAGATATGGTTTCAAGCGCTGACCATTGACACTAATAGTGGAAGATGATGAAGGTTCAGATATATCAATGCTACCATTATCATGCACCTTCCGGAGCACATATGGTCCTTTAAATTTACTTTGTAGTTTCCCTGGGAACAATTTTAACCTAGCATCAAATAACCATACTTGCTAATCTGGCTCAAATTGTTTATGGCTGATTCAGGAATCATGCCATACTTTCATTTTCTCCTTATACTGTAGGCTACTTGAGAAGGTTGTATCTCTTATTTCCTCCAGGGCTGCCAACTCTGCTTTCCTATGTTCTCCTACACTCTTAGGATCCTATAATAGCTCTGTAACTGCCCAAAGTGACTTATGCTTTATCTCCACTGGTAAATGGCATGGCTTGCCATAGATGAGACGGAAGGGAGATGTCCCTAATGTTGTCTTGAAGGAAGTCCGATAGGCCCATAAAACCGAGTCCAAAAGCTACGACCAATCCTTTTGGTCTGGGCGGACTACCTTCTGTAAAATTATCTTAATCTCCCTATTTGATACTTCAGCAAGACCATTGGTCTGAGGGGTGGCAACACGATTGTCAATACTGAACTCATCTACGAGGGCCTTTACCTTGTCATTAATAAAGTGAGACCCCCATCTGAAATCAAGACTCTAGGCACCCCAAACCATGAAATAATATTTTTTCCTCAAGAAACGACACACGATTTTAGCATCTGCGGCTCGGGCGGGGATGGCCTCAACCCAACGACTCACATAATCCACAGCGAGAAGAATGTACTCAAACCCCTGACTCTTAGGAAATGGGCCCATGAAATCAATCCCCCATGCGTCAAAATCCTCACAAAAGTGAATGGGCTGCATGGGCATCATGTCTCTCTGTCCGCAAGTACCCATCTTCTGACAGTCAGTACACCTTCTCACGAACTCATCAGAGTCCTTGAAAAGGGTAGGACACATCTTTTGTACTGTCCATCTCCCAGAATGATGTCCTCCTGCCTCAATCTTGTGGCAGTAGGTGAGGACGCTATGTTGCTCATCTTGAGGAATGCATCGTCTCCAGATACTGTCCCCTCCTTCATGATAAAGGACGGGGTCCTTCCAATGGTACGACTTTGCCTTCACAAGGAAGGTCTCAAGCCACTGTCTGTGCCAACCTTGTGGAATAGATTTGGCAACAAGGTAATTCACAATGTCGTCAAACCATGGAAGAGAGGTGATAGCAAGGATCGCCTCATCTGGAAAAGTCTCAGTAATAGGTGCTATGGGCTCAGATTCCTCAAGGTTCTCTAGGCGGGAGAGGGGATCTGCCACAACATTCTTAACTCCAGGTTTATCCTTAATCTCAATATCAAATTCCTGGAGGAGAAGGATCCATCTGGTTAACCTGGCTTTGGCATCCTTCTTCGACATCAAGTACCGAATGGCAGTGTGATCTGTAAATATTGTCACTCTAGATCCAAGAATGTAACATCTGTACTTATCCAAAGCAAAGACTACCGCTAGCATCTCTTTCTCAGTCACTGTGTAGTTCCTCTGAGCTGCATCCAACGTCCGGCTAGCGTAGTGTATGGCAGAGGGTAATCCATCCCTCCTCTATCCAAGCACAGCCCCTATGTCATAATCAGAAGCATCCGTCGTGATCTCAAAGGGAAGAGACCAATCGGGTGGCTGAAGGACAGGAGCCTCGACAACTAAATTCTTGAGAGTCTCAAAGGACTTAAGACACTTATCATCTACGAGGAACTCGGTGTCTTTAGTCAATAAATCCGTAAGCAGTCGGGCAATTCGACTGAAGTCCTGAATGAACCGTCGGTAGAAATCAACATGACCTAGAAAAGACCGCAACTGTCTCAAATTGGACGGTGGATTGAGTTTTCTAATGATATCCACCTTAGTCGGATCAACCTCCATGCCTCTGTTGGAGATGATGTGACCAAGGACCGTCCCCTGAGTCACCATGAAGTGACTCTTCTCCCAAGATAGTACAAGGTTTACCTCTATGCAGCGCTGAAGTACTCGGTCTAGGCAGTCAAGACAAGCATCAAACCTGTCGCCGTAGACTGAGAAATCATCCATGAAGACCTCCAAGAAAACACCTATCATGTCCGAAAAGATGGACAACATGCACCTCTGGAATGTCGCAGGAGTGTTACATAGAACAAAGGGAATTCATCTGAAAGCATAAGTCCCGAATGGACAGGTGAAAGTCATTTTATCTTGGTCTTCGGGCGCAATGTCCACTTGATTGTATCCGGAATACCCATCAAGAAAACAGTAATGACTCTTCCCAGCTAGCCTCTCGATAATCTGATCAATAAAAGGTAGCGGGAAATGATCCTTCTTGGTGGCCTCATTCAATCATCTGTAGTCCACACAGACCCTCCAAGAAGTGGGTATCCGGGTGGCGATCTCCTCTCCAGACTCACTCACAATTGTAGTGACACCCGTCTTCTTGGGTACCACATGTAAAGGACTAACCCACTTGGAGTCGTAGATGGGGTAGATAAAATTCGCGCTCCACCATTTAGATATCTCCTTTATTACTACATCTTGAAGGTTCGGGTTCAGCCGTCGCTGGAACTCACGCGATGGCTTAGCGTCCTCTTCGAGGTAGATACAGTGGGAGCACATGGCCGGACTTATCCCCTTGAGATCAGCCACACTCCATCCTATTGCCTTGCGGTTGCGTTCAAGAACCTCCATCAAACGAGATTCTTGTTCTCTGGTCAAATCTGCTGAGATAATGACTGGGTGCATATCTGGTTCTCCTGCAAGGAATCTATACTTGAGTGGCTGCGGTAAAGGCTTCAATTCTGGCTCGGTGGGAGTTGGCAAATCTGGCTTCTGATATGTCTGCGTGAAAGCAACCAGGTCTGCATGTGAGAACTCTCACTGTACCTGTAATTCTGATGAAGGGAACCCTATAGGTGTGTCTATCATCTGTGCTGGCTCACTCTCCGTCCTCTTTGTCGACTCATCAGAAAACATACATGGCAAATATACATCAAACTCCTTCCAATCAAAGTCTGCCTCTGAGGGATCTGAATCTGGACAATCATCAGTATCTCCACTCATCACACAACTGTCAGCCTCTATAGTGTCATCAGCCAAGGGTGTGCTCTCCGAATTCCCGTCTGCCAGTCTGCAGACACGACGAGGGCTCGTGCTTCTGGATCTTCCCAAACTGCTTCGTCATCGGTCATCACAAAATCACACTCTTGGTGGACGTCTAACTCTACATCTGTCGGCTACACTGTGTCACTACATGGTTCTGAGCAGGATTAATCTCTCGCTCGGTTCTCGTCAATCGTCTCTATTTGTATACTCTCGCCCTCTACGCGAAAGTATACCTTCCCACCATCATGGTCGGTCACCGCCTTGGCTATGGCCAAGAATGGGCATCCTAGTATGATGGGGGTATCGGTCGCCGATTCAGGGATCTCCATGTCCAATACAACAAAGTTCATGGGGAATTTCACGCCCTGAATGGTGACGACCACGTCTCTCAACAACCCCTTCGGCCTCTTGATAGACCTATCAGCAAACTGAAGGACTGTCCGACTCCGAAGGAGCGGGCCAAACTCAAATCGGTCGAGTAAGGCTGTCGGAAGGAGGTTGATAGAAGAGCCGCTGTCTAATAGAGTACGATCGAATTTCTGCTCACTAATCTGACATCTGACATATGGAGCTCCTGCATCAGGTCTTTTGGCTGGCAGCTGGTTTTGAATGGCACAACATGTGGCACGGGTCAGCACATGGATGTCTCCTCTGTTGTTCCGCCTCCTTCTGCGTACAATGGTCTTTTCTCTCAGGTTCTTTTGGAAGAGGGGGATGTGCTCTTGTGCATCCTGTAGAGTTATCTGTATCTGGAATCTGTCTATCATCTGTTGGGTGAACTCTAATTGTTCCTTCTTTTTAGGATTTTCTGTTTTATTTCCCTTCGCCGAGCGGAGTGCTTGAGGGAAGGGGATGGATGGGCCCTCTTCAGACAGAGGGCTAGGAGAAGGTTTCTGGCCCTGTGAATGACTGAAATCCATGCAAACATCATCATTCAACACACATGGACTCGGAATAGATGGAGAAACCTTTCCTTTATTCATTTTTTGTATTTTTCTCAGTGTCCAGAGATATAGAAAATGGTAGTATAGAAGGTTGGAATACAGATGGACTCAAAATGGGGGGATCAACACCACCCAAAATATTCTTCTTCACGGCCTCAGCACCGCGCTGTGGTTCAACATCAAAAATGGTGGGCTCAGTGCCACTGTCCGCATCTGGTATTACGACGGCCTCAGCACCGTCGTCTGGAAGGTCATCCTTGGTGGCATCAGCACCACCGTCATCATCATCATTGTTAGCGGCATCAACACCACTTCTCTCCTCATCTGGGGATCTAGAATGTCCATGGTGTTGTCCCTCAGATGAGCCGCTACCGGCTGGTTCCCTACCGCTCCTAAGTGACATAAAGTGAGTATCAAACATAGAATGCATGCCATTCAAATAAGAACTAGGAGTGGTATCCTTTGTAAACTGTACCTGCTCAGACTTCCTCTTCAAGTTATTCGGATTCGGCTCGCTCTGTGTTGGTATGGCGGCTTTCCCCTTTATGTTGTCCCTCATTTCCTACCGGAACTCATCCATTTCTCGTCGGAAATATGCTTGCTGTTTTGAGAGCAAGCAGGCGAGATCATCAATTCTCCAAGACAAGTGTGGAAGAACCGGGAATGTTCCCTTGCTGGAACTGAGGTTGTTGGTGAGACTAGGAGTACTGTTGCTGGTAAGGCTGCTGCCGCTGCCTCCACTGTTGTCCCTGATAGGCGTGACGAGGATTCTGTTGATACTGTTACTGTTGTCGTTGGGAGTATTGGGGCTGCTGGTGTTGGCTACTATGGTTGCCTTGAGCTGGAGGCTGCTGTTGGGAGGAGGCACCTCCGGTGGACCAAGGGAATCCTGGGTGATCTCGACGACTCCCAAGCTGCTGGGGGTACCGGTCGTACCATATCCCGTTGACTTCCATCAACGGCTCCTGCTCGAAGGGTGGAGGTGGTAGTACTGCCAAAGGCTGATCCGGCTGATAGACCACCATCTGAGTGTCCTGAGATGGTGGCTGCTATAAATAGTGTGACAACTGTTGTACTGGCACTTGCTGGACATGGTGAACTTGGCGGTATGCTGGAGGTGGTGGGGTAGAACGGCCACCTCTGTATTCAGCCAGTGACCTGGGAGGCGGATGTGAAGATGATTGTGCCTCCTGAATACTCAAGATGTGAGTTTTCAGGTCACTCATGGACTTAGCCAACTGGTCTATCTATGCCAGACCTTGGCCATGCTTCTTCTCTAAAATCTCGATGCGGTCCAATTTGTCACTGATAATGCCCATGTCAGCTGCTACCGATCCATCTTGTGCTGCTGCTGACGAAGTATGGTTCCCAGCATCGATCCTTGCAATGTGGTGGTAAGAAGTGGCTTGTGGCAGGACCTTGGAGTTTGTATAGATGCGGCCCTGGGACATCACTGTAGAATTTTTTGCCATCTACTCATAGATGGCCCAGAATGCTTCTGCATCGTTGGATAAATAAGAATCCCCACACGAGGCGTTTACAAGCTCCTGCAGCTCCGATGTTAGTCTGCAGAAGAAACTTTGGAGCAGATTGGGCTGTGATATTTCATGGTGAGGACATTGGTCAATGAGCTCTCTAAAGCGATCCCACGCTTCATGGAATTGTCCATTGGGGATCATAGTGAAATTGCTGATCATTGCTCTAGCTACATTTGTCCGGCCGAGTGGGTAATACTTGTTTAAATACTCTTTCTGGAGTTGCTCCCTAGTGTCGATGTACCTCCCCAAATGTTTAAGCCAATAGGCAGCTCTATCAACCAAGGAGAATGGGAAGGCAATCATTTTGATGGTATCCTCAGTCACGAAACTGTCATGGATCGTACTGCATATCATTTCAAACTCTTGCAGATGGAGGTGAGGTTCTTCAGTGGCTAACGCATGAAACTTGGGCAGTAGTTGAATGGTGTGTGGGCGAAGCTCGAAGTCACCATAGATGGGAGGAAGTCGGATCCATCGGTGTGTGAGGGTTGCACCAGGGTTGTGCAATTGCCTCATGGTCCTTGGAGGCGGCCTCTCCTGGTTGGGTTCTCCTCCTTTGCCCTCTGCGTTTCGTATTCCACCACCCTCGTTTCTTTTTTCTCATCCTTCACGCATCTCCCTCATGATTTCACCCATGACAAATCCCTAGTCTTTGATCTATCTCTGCATTGTTTCCAGGGAGGCTAACAATGAATTGTTGATGGCCGCTTGATCATATACGTATGGAGGTGGTCTCAGCTCATCTGGATTTTCCTCTCTGCCTTCCATTTCTGGTGTTTCTGCAAAGTCAAAAGAATCCATCTTAGATGCCATCAAATGTTCTGAACTTTATTCTGCACTAAATTCCGACACCAGTGGACTGATAGAAGAAGAAGGGTGGTCGAGGGGGAACAGTGTGGACATAAACTCAGGCTCAAAGAGTGGGTCTGGACTCCCCGAAGACGACCTAGATGAAAAAGTAGGAGTAGTCGATAGCGGTGCCACCAGATGTGTCCTAAGGGATCTCCTTCCCATCATCTTGACCTAGAGATAAGGGCAGATGAGATCTGGAATGCAAACAAGATGATCAATCAAACGCCCAATTCACCTACACAACTCTTGAGCTGATGACCGTGAAAGTTCGGTCTGTTATCTTGTCAAATTTTATTAGGTGATCATTCAATCTATCAGAGCGTTAGAGCGAGCTGTTAGGTACCCTACTTTCCTAGCTGACTGTCCTGATACACGTTAGATCTTTCCCATCTAGTATGAATTGCGGACCATTTCCCAGTTGTTCCCGCAAATTCACTCTGCTAAGGTCGTCGCGGTCCGCTTTACCGGTTACCAGAGAGATCCTCACTGGAGAACGACTAACCACGATCAGTAGTCAACCATAATATTAGGTGTGGCTCTATCCTAGTGTCGGGTCACTCTCTCGCAACAGATAAATCAAACAAGGAGGGGGTTACTCTCCCCAAGACAAAATTTTTGGTGGGATGAGTTTTAGAGTCAAGTTTGCATTAGCAATCCCAATTTTATGATTTTCACTTTTTATGTATTTTTCTGAACAATCATCGTCTACCGAATTTTCCAATTTCCTTGTTATTTAAAGTCCAACAAAACTGGGGAAGGAAAGCGGAAAAGCCGATGTGCGATCAAAATCTATGATGCATGAAGGGATAGGGATGCGTACCTTTTCGCCAACACTCTACATGCAAAGTGATCCGCGCATAAATTAAAGACAATAAATAAAATTACCTAAATGCATGCACGAGGAAATCATCCCTAGATGAGTAACTTCTATTAACGTGAAGCACAAGTAGCTACGACTAGAAAGAGAGACCGGAGTCCGATCTTGGGAGCCGATCGGTGTCCACCATAGTGGATCCTGCACGTAATGTATACGACTCCTCTTGGCACGTGGTCTCTTGTCCAAGTCAACAGCCTTTTCAGTTGATTTTTAGCCAAGTCCAATTACGATCTATGGGTGCAGGCAAGATATTAGGGATTGGGCCTTAGCTTCTTAAGTTGTCACAGTCAACAAAAATTCCTATGTCTAGGGGTTAAATCCTTGGGAAACAAAATGAAATTAAAAACGAGAAAGTCGTGATAAACACAAAACCGCGGTGAGCCCCCAAGTGAACAAACACTTGGAAATTAGGCCCGAGTGTCCTAGAGAGTCCAAGTTATTACAAATTAATTCTCTCCCTCTCACTTCAAATTATAAATTTTTAAACTACAAAAATTCTACAAGAAATGATGGTCTTCTCAAGCCTCTAAGTTCTCTTTGGTGCTAAGCGAGCCTTCATGTGGGTGCCCAAGCACCTAGGATGGAGCGCTTCCCTCGCTCGGCGGTACCTCATACAAAATCAAACAAAAAGGGTGATTAGGTTAGTCAAGCAATATAATCAAACAAATAGGTAAAAAGATAGGCAAATATCCACAATCAATCACAAAAGAATGCTCTATACGTTGTTGCTCCCTGGCAACAGCGCCATTTGATAATCGAGGTTTGGCGAGGGTCTAAAGTAGTCCACACAAGGTGGGACCACAATGTCGCTGAGCGACCGCTCACGAAACCTCAATTAATCAACAATTAACCCACAACAATCAAATAAGACTGTGAAAGTGAATGTGGAGTTAAAATTTATTATAACTCTACAATAAGTGTGTATAGTACAAGTATGTATAGAGTGTCGAACAAAGGGAGCAAACAAGATAGAACAAGGCAAAAATGCACAAAGTGTGAATGTGTGATCAATTGCCTACAAATATGCAACTTTTTGTGGGTTTTTTAATTTTTAATTTTTTTATATATTTTTTATTTATATTTTTGTATTTGGATTTTTAATTCACTGATTTTGTATTTTCGTTTTATATTATATATATATTTATTTATAGAATATATACAATATAAGAAAAGAGAAGGTTATGGTATTTATAAAAATAAGTAAAAATAAGTAAAAATCAGGAAATAAAATGTTTTTGAACTTTTTATAATTTTTTTAATGTTTTGTGATTTTTATATATTTTTCCTAACTTTTTTGGTGTTTCTAAAGTCACAAGTACTAGTAATAGTGAATACACTATATATCCGAGACAAAAAGATAGAAATAAAATAGCAAATAGGAGTGAAAAATTTTCAAATTAATTTTTCTAAATAGATAATAGGATAAGGAAATTTCAGAGATAGAAAACACATTTTTTGAAGTTTTTATGAATTTTTTAGATTTTTATGAAGATTTTGAGAATTTTGCTATTTTTAGGGGTTTTCTTTTGTAATTTTTAGATATTTTTGGACAGAAAATAAAATAAACTAAAACACACAAAATATAATTTTTTTGGAATTTTTCAAAGACTTTTTATAAATTTTATGTATTTTCTAGTGCAAACAGTTACAAAATTCTTGTTTTTGATTTTTTTATAAATATGAAAATGCAATAAAAGTGCAAAATAAAAATATGGAGTTAAAATGCAATGCAATAGGGACACATGATATTTTTTTGGTAATTTTTCAAGTTAAAATGATGAATGAAATAAATGCAAACATCTAAGCAAAAATACAATACTAGCAAGGGCATAAACGTAAATACACAGAAGTCCAAGGGTCTACTTGTAATTTTTCCAAAAATATATAACGTTAAACACAATTTTCTGGATTGAAAATAAATACCCAAACTTGAAGGGGTTCGCTGCAAAATGTCCACACTCACGTGCATTGGGCACGTGACTTGGTAGGGGCATTTTTGCGATTTTACAAAGTTTCAGGGGTGCAGATGCAATTTCACCAAAATATTACAACTTAAATAAAAAGTTCATGGACTAAAATGAAATAGACAAATCCCTAGAGGGGTCCTTGCAAAATGCCCACCACCCCACGTACACGGGTCACATGAGGTGACGTGCACTGGACCTAAGTGCAAATAATGAAAGTATGGGGGTCTGGATGAAAATAATATAGAAATGTTTAAACTACAAATAAAAGTTTATGGACTAAAAGTAAAATGCAAAAATGGCGAGGGTGTAGGTGCAAAATACCCATGCCTAAATTCCTCGTGCGTGATCAGACAACTGGGATGCGGTCACATGTCCACGTGGCGCACGCACAACACACGATGATGGTTCGCAGCGGGCGGCCACGATTAGATCTCCTTTGGTGGATCGGACGACTAAGCTTCGTGGAGATCCAACAGTCGCTGCTGGATCTGGAGCTGCAGCCTGATCTGATAGCTGGCGGCCTAGGACGAAGAATAGGGAATAAGGTCGGCGAACCCGACCTTCTCCGACCTCGATCTCGACCGCCGGCGATGCTTCGAACTCCAAAAGTGGCCGAGGGCGCTCCTGGTAGTCTGCTCTATCTCGTGGGGGCTCCAAAAAGCTCCAGGGATGGCTGGAGGTCGCTGGAGAAGACGGCAGAGCTGGAGGACTTCGCGGGTCTCCGACGAGGGTCAAAACGAGCCCCAGGCTCGAGTCAAAGCTCTTTGACCTGCAAAAAGGTGTGAAAGGGTCCAGGGCAAAATGCCTGGACCCTGGGGAGGTGGAATGGAGGCGAGAGGTGACGGCGCAAGGTGGTGGCCGAAGGAGCACTCCGACGAGGTGATTGTGAAGGCGATTCGATGGATGAAACTCGAAGGTTTTTGGGGGGATCTGATCCTAATGCTTAGGCGAATAAAATGCTCGAAGAAAATAAGAGAAAGAAGAAGACCTCGAAGTTGGTGTACCTGAGGTAAAGGACCTCGACGGTGGTGACTTGCCGGAGGTGGTGGAGCCGCCTCGAACCTTGCTCGACCTGCCCGAAGCTCGGCGAAGGAAGCTGTCACCTTCCTCTGTCGATTGGACACGAAAATGGGAGCAAAGCTTGTGCAAGAGGGGTTCAAATCCGAGCTTGAAGGTGGTAGGTTAGATATATACATGGTGGTGGTGTCTTCTTCAAGCGAGGGCCACAGGCAAATGATGGAGATTTTTGCGTGATCTGATGGTATGGCGTGGGTCGGTGATGATCAAGGAAGGATTTCCAAGAAGGAATCGAGGGAAGACAACGAAGGGATTCAGCTCGAAAAATGGGTGAAATCGGGAAGAAATCTCGCTGTCAGAAGGTGGCAGACCTTGGTCAGGTAGTTGACCGAGGTCAACACGTGACCGGTGCTGGTTGGTCCACGTGGACCAACCAGAAAAATGCAGGTTAAAATTATTTGTAAATTAAAAATAAAATAGTAAATGAATTTATTAATTTTAGGTTATAAAATAAAAAATGATTATTATTTTATAAGGAATTTTATGGTGATTTATATTTATTTTTATGAGGTATATAATTACAACTTACCTTTTATGCCCTATATAGGTATATATATCTATATATTTTATTATTATATTTTTATTTTGTGTATTTACTTTATTTATTTTTTGTTTATTTTTTTGTAAATTTATAGAATATTTTTATACATGTAAATATATTTTTATTTGATTTTTTTGATGTATTTTGTACACTTAATAAAATATAAATAGTAATTCTATAGGTATATGTATAGGTATTATACCTAGGTATGCTATTTATATAAGTATTTTATTTTATGTTTTCTTTGAGTTTTTATTATGATTTTAATATACACAATTATTATAAATAATATTTACAAAATTATAAAAATATAAAATTATGAAATTAATGAATAAATAATAAAATGAATATTTTAATCTATACAAGTATACAATATGGGTCCAAAACTCAACTTTCAAACTGTAGCTCCGAAAAATGCGAAACCATTGCTATTAAAAAGCTTATTTAATATTATATACAATTAAAGGTGAGTTTGATGCATTTCAAGTTTTTATTTGCAAGGTACAAGTCTGGAAAGTTGGTATTTTGGATTTTTATTCAGATCATAACTTTTTATCTGTACAATATTTTTGAGTGAAATAAATTTTGTATTATTTATTTATTTAATTATCTAAAACTTTTATATACAAAGTTTCTTTATTTGAGGTATAAAAAGTGGACCAAAAAATAGGTCCCAAAATAAATAAAGAATGAATAAAATTGAATAGGTATTTTTATTGTATTCTGGCCCTTATCTCCCCCTACTTTATTCTGTGTCGACCTATTCATCAAGATGCCTAGGTCTTGGGGTTTCGAGTCATAAAATATTTACAATATTTTATTCCTTTTCTTTTCTTTTCTTTATTCTATTATTTTGGCTTTAAAAATAGTATTTTAAACACTATTTACATGCACATGCATGGATGCTAAGATGCTAAAATTAAGGGTATTTACATGCATTTGCCAGGATTTTTGAGACCAAAATGATAGAATAAAGAATATGAAATGTGGATTCATCAGCAACACGTGTCACCAACGAACAATCCAGATTTTCTAGACACATCTAATCTCTTTGTAGATTCCCAACTCATGGTAAATTTTCATAATAAGCCTGCAGAGTTTTAGAATATCCAACTCGTTCTAGATGTTCTAGTTATTTGCAAATAGGTCCCTGTAAAGGGACTTAGTTGCAAAATAACTAAGTTTTCTTACAAATAGTCCCCGGTCGAGGACCCATTTACCGAAGAGTTCTTTTATTTCTTTACATTTGTTCCCATGGACTGTAGGATAGTTTTGGACATATCTGGATGTTATTTTTGATTGATTTTTCTAAGGTAGTTAGCTAATTATCCTAACAAGGTTTTGTTCTAGTTTTCTGAGTATTTTCATCGCATTTTTGTTGTGTTTTAATTTGTCATACTTCGCTTCATTTTGAGTTC
Organism: Ottelia alismoides; assembly: GCA_037367405.1. Lineage (NCBI taxonomy): Eukaryota > Viridiplantae > Streptophyta > Magnoliopsida > Alismatales > Hydrocharitaceae > Ottelia > Ottelia alismoides. The sequence goes on along the minus strand of JAZKJV010004280.1, from coordinate 238,770 downwards.
TTTTTGTGTGTCGTTTTTGAGTATGTTGCTTGAGTTTTCTCTGAGTCATCTACTATATAGCATCACATATACTTTCGACCATCTATATACTATATTGTAGATCACTTTTTTTCAAAATTATCACTTTGAAAAATTAAATAAAAAATGAAAAAGGTTCGGAAACCAATAAAAATAGGAAAAGATAAAACCAACAAAAAGATTTTCTTTGTAAAGAACTTAAAATCACAAAAATAATTTTCATCCCAAAAATTTCGAGTATAATTTTCTGCCTCCTTGTGTTTGACCAAGGGACACTTACCTGGATAAATAAATAGTGAACAATAAAATATGAAAGAGCCTATTATCCTTTTATCCACTTTTCTATCTCTCTCTTCTATTTTATTGTCTTTTGTTTGATCAACTGCGTCTCTATTCAGTGGAACCTACAACCGACATTAATCTTTAACTACAAATCAGGCTCAGTTATCACTGTCATATGCTATCATGATATAGACACGTATCCTCTGACCGAAGATGTATGTATTGATATATGTCTAAATATGTACATTAAGCAGACCATTAGGTTGATGACCTAATCAAGGTCTATACACCGATGAGCTGGTGTGCATACGAGGGCATATGAGTAATATGATCTCTCAAAGGGATCATATAGCTTCATTACTGAACAGGAAGATATGAGCTCCCTCATGAGGTATTGGGACCGATCAAACTCCATGCATGGTTGTCTTACTTTGGAAGCATGAAAAGATTTTGTTGGTATGATATATGATTTTGGAAAGCATGTGATCAATTCCAACTCCCAATGACCGAATGAGAAACTTAATGATAAATCCCTGTGGAATTTCACCATCTCTCTCCTCCATGAGACCTCTCTTTGAGATGATTCCTCCTCAACCCCCTTTCTTCTACCACCCACCATTCCAACTACAAAGTTGGACCTTCGATCGACTTCCTAGCCACTTCTTATTCCCTCCAGTGGAATGCTCTCTTTGAGACGGTTTCTCCACAACCACCCTTCTTCTCTCCACCCCACCCAAATTATGAAGTCTGTACTTCTACTGACTTCCCCACTTCTCCGCACTTCCCACCTACCCCACCTTCTCACACCCCAGATCCACGTCCATCTTGGGTTAATTCACCTAATTGTCAGGCGCTTGCTAGAATCTAGGAATCATTCAAAGAGCAAGCTACTACCGAGTCCGATAATTGGCAGAGTTACCTATCCTCGCATACTTCATTTCCTCTTCATATGAATGTTGGGATAAGTAAATGATTTACACATCCACATCCTAACTTGACCTCAGGGTACAACTTGGTCGATAGGACACACCGAGTGTATAGGACCACACCTTATAATCTTCTCGACATGATTGACCTTATCAAGCTTACCTTGACCAGCAACTCGGAGAGCCTACACACAGGGGATTTGACTCATGAGCTAGATCTAGGAACCCTTGTATATTGAATCCATTATATGAGGCACCGACCAATATCTTCCACACAGATGGTCTCTACTTGACTCAGCACTACATGCTAGAGTCAAGGTTGTTGAGTATGACACTTCGAATTCTCAGCAATATCCTTTGATTGAGCAGAATTCTCCCATGATTTGTCATGAGGACTCTTTGGAGGATGATATTTCTAGAATAATCAAGAGACATGAATTATTTAAGGGCAGGTTGAAAAATGTCATCGACATATTGAATTCAAATGCTGCCAACTTGTATATGAATGTATAGAATGAGTGATAGGATTTGATGTTGAAAACCAAGAGAACACTAGGAGACCCACATACTCTTGTTAGTTGGAGTCAACTCTGCCTCCCACTTCTACTAACCACTTGCTCTCCAATCTCGAGTCTGCACATTCTCCCACCCCTCCTTCACATATTGAAAATATCAAATTCGAAAATCCCAAAAAGATCAAAAAAATGAAAAACCAGATAATCACATAAAAATTGAAAATGATCTAAAAAAAGTGGACCATGCCCTTACAGAAGCCATTGCTAAGGAACTGATTCTTAAGCTTCCATTAATAAAGTCCATTGATCACTTCCCCAGCCTCAAAAGATTTGTGAAAAGTAAATTGATGCCCAAGAGGTCAAGAAATAAGAGAACAAGGACAGAAAGACACAATGTCTTTGGCCACCTCCTTGGTGATGGGGAGCAAGACCAAGTGCGACAGAGTGAAGCGGTTGCCTCAAGTTGAATGTTGAATCAAAGACACCATTTTTACCCATGCTAGATTTGACGATGACTCATTGATAAATATCCTCCCGACCTTTGTGTTGGACAAGCTCAAACTCAGACCACTTAGAAAATCGAGAGAGATCATGTAGCAGGTTGACTAATCCATCAAATCATTGAGAGGAATCATTTTATTCATCATTGCTTTCCGAGGTGCTCCACTCAGACTGGACTTCACAGTCATTGATATTGAGCACCTAAGAGAGTTCACATAGTCTCTGATTATTTTTGGGAAGTCGTTCTTAGCCTTGTCTAAGGTGACTATAGATTGCAGGACTCGGGAGATCGGTTTCCCTACATTGGGTACACACCAATCACATATGATCTTTGAGGACACACCCCAATCAAAGGCAACCTACATAGTCACTGACAATTGTGACAATCAAGAGATAAATGAGTCTAATCTCTCTACAACAGCTGAGATACCAATTGTCAATCTGACCATTGAGACTCACCACACATCCACAACAACCACTACTTGCATGACCAACATTGTGATAGCTTCAACAAATGACTCGCAACCCGAATCTACCATTGAGTTGGACACAACTTTTTCTAATTGTCTAAACCATTTTGATTATACAACGCATGAAACTACTAGTGCCAAGCCAACTAAGATCACTAACACCTTCCCAAGACGTGTACTGACCCAAAGGAGTATTAAAATCTATATGATCACTCATCTGATGAGGAACCCATGGTCAGCACCTCACAACACTACCTCTCAGACCTTCAACAAAGGAGACAGCTAACACCAAATTGACCCTTCCCAAAAACATGGTTTCTCCATCCTCTAGTTAGTTGTCCAATGAGAGGAAGTCAAGAATTGATTGCCCAAGGTGTTTCCCTCAACCCCTCAAGGGGCATCACTCCCCTCTCCCTCTCAATGCTTCAGGTTCTTGAATACTGACTACGAAAGTTTCCTTCAACGTACTAGAGAACGAATTTTTAGAGGACTCCTCATAATATTTGGATGAGGTTATTTATATGAGTGAGATCAATATTGTTGTCCTTAAGCCATTTCCGAGCAAGCAGTTGTGTCTTGACCCTCGTTGGACAATCCCTTCACCTCATTATTATTCATCTGAGGACTATTCTGACATTGACACACTTGTATATTCACTACCTCCTCACTCGCACAAGAAGGTTCGTTACAAACATTCTTGATCCTTGTATATTCTTACTCCGTCTTGTACAGTTTTCTTATTTTTGTTCCCTCCCTCTCCATGATTCATATCGCTTGCTCCAGCTCCATATAGTTTTCATTTATTTCTATACTTAGGAAGACCAAATCCTAAGTATAGGGGGAGAGAGAGCCGAGTCACTCCTTTTCTTTTTTACTTCCTCTCTGTACATTCCCCAACCCCATCGGTTCTCATACTTACTCATGTCTTATACTTAGGCGGACAAAGCCTAAGTGTAGGAGGACCGATGCACACCCTGTAGATGCATTCATCCATTTTCCTATTGACCTCGACTATTAATGAATGTGATTTTCACCTCTTTAATAATCTATTATTGTAGTATAGGATATGAAAAGCGATTGATCAAAAACCATAATTTTCAAATATGTGGAAGTTTTTTACTGGTAAGTTTACCAATGTCGAACACAAGGACACGAGCCTCTTCGTCTATTTATCAAAAATTTTTGATTAATTAATGAGTGATTATTTTCATAGGTTTAAGTCTTCGTATGCAAGTGCATATGTAATGCACAGAATGATATGCAAGAATAATATACCCTAAAAGTGTCAAATCATTGAGCAATAAATTAAAGGGTACATAGTCATATTGAGCAATAAGGGTAATTAATGGAATTTAATAATTGAGAAGGAGACATACTATATCATCAAGATTATCACATTAAATTTAATGCCAGATCTTGAAGTTGAAAACACCATTTGATAGATGATGAAACAAGCTTCCAAATGACACTGAAATCGATAAAACAGAGATCAGATGCTCAAGATATTAAAGAAACAGTTTAGGGGTATAAATGTAATAAAAAGAATCAAAATATATGGATAAATAATCACAAATATTCCCTTGAAGGGGCATATTTGTAATAAGCAAAAGCTTGAGGGGACTCTTTGTAAATATTCTAGGAAGCTTGGAGGCATTTCTTTAAATGTAAAAATCTGGCGGGACCCTTGTGCAAAATTCCCAAGCGTGCATGTGAGGCACGCGCTTAGGGATCTGTCTATAATTTGTAGAAGCTGGTAGGGTCTTCTATGCAAATAGTCCAGACCCTCACGTATGAGGTATGTGGGGCCAGGCACGACGTGCAATACAGCTTCGGATGTCCACATGGATACTGGTGTGGTTTCGGTGAGGTTCAGTGCACCCGACCCGTAGTGCTTCGGATATGGGCATGTGGCTCTCCTTGTGCAGCATTTGGCAGCTCCCTTTCCATCGCGTGAGTGGCGGTGCAAACTAGGCTTCAACGACATCATCTTCACTCCTCCTTTCTCCTCAACAGTCGATGATGATCCGAAGTGCTTCATGGAAGCTCCACGATGAAGCTGGGGCTGAGGTGGAGAGGAGGGACCGTAAGAATTGGGTTGTCGATGACGGGTTGTCAGACTGAGATGCGGGATCGGAGCTGAAGCTCGAGCTCTAAGCATTGACCTGCATAAGGGGTTAGGAGTATAGTCGAAGCGTGTGTGAGTTCAAGAGGAGTGAAGTGAGGTGGGAGCCGAGTCTTGGTGAAGAAGGTGGCATCTCAAGTGGTTCCTCTACTATCACGAAGGAGAAAAGGGGTCGACATGGATGGGGTTTTGATGGAAAGAAGAGGTGGTTTGAGGTTTGGCTAGGGTGCGGGATGGATGGCGTATCTTGTAAGGTGATCATGCAATGGTAAGGATAGTAGTAGATGGCCGAAAAATTAATAGAAAACAAGAAGAAAAATGAGGGAAGAGGTGTACCTAGTCGGAGGGGAAATTTGGCGAAGGAGGCCACATGGGCTGAGGTTCAGATAAACCTAGGGGTCTTCACACATCAAGGTCAGCCGGGCCTCGGAGCTCGATTGTCCAATAGCAGCCAATGCACGACGGTCGACACTATGGGTCATCATCTGGGAAGGAGGTCATTGTCACCTCAATGAATTGCCCCTCTGCTGTCACTTGAGGGGCAAGGGAAGATGGGCCTTCGCCCTTAAAATGGTAGACGAGGAGTGACAGCAGTGGAGAGGGATGATTTATAGGTGGAGGTAGCAATTATAACGATGATGGCAGTGAAAATGCAATGTGTAAACGAAAGAAATGAAGGTGTGGTTTAAGGGTTTTGATGGGGGAGCGAGGGGTGGGAGAGTTAGGTCTATGTGAAGAAGGCGCTAGATCGTGGACATAGGGTCGGAGGTGTTTGCCATAATAGGAAGAGGGTGGGGTGTTTGGAGAGGTGTAACGCATGGGGGTGGATCTCATGGGTGGTGGGAGATGACTGTGGGTCATTGGATCAAGTGTTCCAATGGTCCACGTGAAGGCACGGGGTAGTGGTGTGAATCTGATGCATCGGGTCAGATCACTCGGCTGATAAGGAGGCGGGAGCGAGCAATGGGGATGGCTCTAAGAGTGAAGATCAAACGGTGGAGGTTTAGGCTGAGAAGGGGCGGCCCAGATGAGCCGGGTGAGATGGAATCAAAGGTTGAGATGGAAGAGCTGCTGGGCGACCACGATGGAGGCGGGCCAGCGCTGATCCAAGGGAAGAAGATGGTGATGGGTGGCGTAAGGAGAGGTGACCACGTGGTAGATCCAGAGAGCGCCATATGGTCGCTACAGAAAAATCAAAAAATGAGGAAAATAAAGAAAATTAAGAAAGAAAAGTAGGAGGACGAATCAACAAAAAGTGGAAACATAAAAATCATAGATCTCTATGTGATCTCAATTTTCATGTTAACCAAAAAGTCAAAGGAGGTCATTTCTACATAGAAGAATTTTTGCCAGCATTTTTAAAGACTTAAAAACACTTATTTTAGGATTTCATATCTTCTTTCTATTTTTGATTTATTTTTAAAGATAAAATAAATATATACAGTAATTAACTTAATTTTTATGGAAATAAAATAGAAAAAAAGAAAATATTAATGATTTAATGCAAGGAAATTAGAGTTAGTATTAATTATAGGTGTTTGATTTATTTGCCAAATATGTGGAACTAATGAAGATTTCTCACGTGGTTCTTATTTTTCGAGGATAAAAAGAGAGAATAATGATTATCGAGTAGGGATTCATCATACCCCTATACTTAAACTTTGCTTGTCCTCGAGCATCTAAAGAATGAAGGAGTTGGATTAATTCCTGTCAATGCATTTGAATTTTGAAGGCTCAATTTATCAAAGACCCTCAATTTGAGTTATCCTAAAATTCTGGGCTCAACCATGCTCTAGTCACAAGGAATCCAACTTCTCTGATTATCAGACTCTTTGTTTGTACATAAAATATAAGGATATGGCAATTAGTGTACTACAATCTTGAGAGTAGAGTCGAGATGTCACACAATCCAGGAGACTCTTCTCTAGACCTAATCCTCAACACTAGGGAATAAGCCGGTTCTTGCATTCACTCTAGCTTCTCATTAGTTTTTCAGACTTGAAAGTGTATATGGACGATATGATGATGGAGGGAATAGGATTGCACATATTTTTCTCTCCCTCACATTGGAAAAAGGGTCCTCTCGAGTGCGTTATTATTCAACACATGTATATTTTTTGATTGTTGATCAATGTGTCCGTCAAGAGAATTCGGAGTCGTCTGCACTTGTTTTCCTTAGAGTACATTGAGGTGTGCCTCTTTTGAGTATCTAAGATACCTTCGACACCTATACATGTATCACTATAGAATGTAGAGCCCTTTTTGGGTGCTAGATCGACTCCTAGATCCTAATAGCAGTAGTCCAAGTGGACAATTTGAAATGGTTGGGAGCGCTTGCCTTTGGTGGAAGCTCATAGAATTGGTATTTGTAATAATAGAGCTTTTCTTTTGAGAGAACTTCTCTCGAATTTTATTTCAATTATTTGGCTAGCTCCACTGCTTTTACCAAAAGTTGGTGCACATTGATCAACAATTTAATTTGGTTTCATCACACCCTGGCACATAGGTAAATATCAAACGATAACATGCGAACTTGTTCATATACTGGGTAGGGTGTTGTGACACTCAGGTTTCTTGCACCTTTATTGACTTTATCCCATCCTCGAGCATCATTAGATCAGATCTAGACTCAAATAGTCCTAGTTACTCAAGTGATAACTCAAATCATCTCATCAATCATGCAGTTGTGAAAGTGATGTGCTGATCATATTCTTTAAAGGGCAGAGATGAAGAACGCAATATAGCACCCAAATCCTCAAACTAGGGAAGTGTGGATTATTAAGTTTAAAATCCTCATGACTAAGGCATGTTAAATCAATCTCTCAACATCTCAGAAATCAAGTATCTTCAAATCCTCAAGCCTTGAGTGATAGTGAATGTGTCAGGAATACACCAACTTCTTAGTTAGTGTTTTTTTGTGATTTTTAGCTTTTGCAATTTTTTAAATTCTTTAGAGAGATAATGACTGGCCCAATATCATATGAATAGTTGCATCTACTTCCAATTAGCATGGGTGTAAGTACGGACTGCTAAAATGATGGCTACTGTTACTTGAGGACGGAGCCTTACACAATGTCCTCTAAACCACCCACACGGAGCCTTACTTAAGAACGGATACTTACATGGAGCCCTAGCTTAAACATTTTCAAAACTGTTAACATACGAGCTATGGCTAAAGTATATATACAATAATATACGGTATATCCCCCTATACCTAACTTTTGATATGTCCTCATAACACAAGTGATATGAAGCCATAGCTCTGGTTAAATACAAGGTGATATAGTGGAACTGACTCTGAGGTTCACCCTATACTTAGGTTAAAATAACATGAGTATAAGAAGACATGGAGAGGGAATATTTGAATCACTCGAATCCCCCTATACTTAGGCAGAAATTAGCCTGAGTATTGGATGCAGATTTTGGGCTGGGGAACTTTTGGATGCGCTCTTCTCGGGTTTTAAATATGATGTTTTATGAACAAGTGTCGCCACAACCCAATCAAGCGCCAACAAAAACTTCATTCGATTCTCAAGCCGAAATAAATACAAAGAAATGTATCAAGAGATATTTCCTATTTAATTTACTTATATAGTAATAGGACCGAACTCAGGGAGGCTACAAATCCATAGGGTTATTCTAATAATTGAAAAACCAATAAAAAGGCTTGGTTTCTTTTTAATCTATTATTTTCTTATTTTTTATTATATAATTTTTTATTTTCTAATTTTTAATTTTAGTGGATTTTTTATGTAAAAATTTTAATAAAATAATTTCCAAAGAATATTTATATACAAAAATCACGTAGGGTAATCTTTTATTTTTAAAATATAGTGAAAATGATCAAAAAAGTCAAAATATTTTTTTGTTTTAATATATATTTACTGTTATCTGTCATTTTTGGGTAATTTTTCATATTTTTAGATTTTTAAAATTAATGAAAGCAGGAGAAAATAAAACAATTAACAAATAAGAGTATTTTTCAATTAAAAATATCAAATAAAATAAAAAATTACTAGATTTATTTTTCCTAAAAACTATAACAAATTATCTACAATTTTTGGAATTTTCTATAATTTTTCCTAAAAACTGTAACATGAAATGAAATCGTAATTATTGGAATTTTCTACATTTTTCTATGATTTTTATAGGATTTTTTATATTTTGCAAATTTTTAGAGTTTAAAAATTATTAATTCGTGAAATTTGCATTGGAAATAGAATACACAAAATTAAAACTATTCTAATTTTTTGGAATTTTTGACGTAATATTCATTTTTTTATGAATTTTCTAGTTTCGAATAGTCTAAATGCGAAGTTTTTATTTTTTTAATAATTTAAATAAAAAATGCAATAGAAAATTACACGATGAAAAGACAGTTAAGAGGAACATAACATGATTTTTTAACATTTATTGACTGATAAAAACATTTATTTTGATGATGAGAATAAGCAATATAAAGTCTGGAAGATAGGGAGTGAAATGCAATTATTTAAATGCTTTAAATCAAAAATTAATAAGAAATAAAATATGGGGGAAATTTTGCAAATTACCTAAGTAACACGTGTGTAACACGTGCTAGGCTCTGAAGACAAGGGTCTTTATACAAATTAGGAAACTCCGGGAGGCTTGATATGAATATTTCTAGAAAAAATAGGGTTTCACGTGGTATCTTCTTTCTCTTCCTCTCCAAATAACGAGTGTGTATCGTCCCTCACTATCGTCCCTCACTTCCTCGTTCCCAAGAAATGGAGGCATGCAACTCTTGAAGATGGAGGCAGTCAGTTGCTTGCGTAGGCATGGCTAGCGGATGGGGCATAGAGTAGATGGCAGTGCGGCGACTCGGGTTCCAAGCGGTAGGTGGTGCCACATAAATGGTAGAGACATGTGGCGATGGCAGGTGGAGGATCAGGTGGTCTATGTTTGTTGGAAGAGGGCTGTGGAGGCATACTTCTGCGGTGGTTGGATGGCGGAGGTCTCCGCTCAGATGGTGGCACGCTAGTGGACCACGAATGGCGGTGGTGTCATGCTTTGGTGATCGGTTTCGAGCGGAGGAGGAGTTAAGATGATCTGTATGACAGCTCCTTCGTGCGACGGTGCATGGCGGAAGGACAGCGGAGCCGGTGGTGGTGGCTCCTGGAGGTTAGCAGCGAACGGTAGAGGATGCTCCAAGCAGGTGGTGGTTCACGATTCTGGAGCATGGACGGCTGAGGTCCTCGACGATGGGGCTCTAGGCAGCAGAGTCGAGCAGAGGAGGCGACACATGTCTCTGGCATTCACGGCGATGCAGATGGATATGGTGATCAACGGAAGTCAGTGAAGGGTGTGGGTTGGATATGGTAGTCGACGGAGATCCATGCTCCAGGAGCGATCGTTGTGCGCCTAATTTTTTATTTTTATTTTATAATTTTTTTGTAAGGAACAACAATGTTTTTTTTCTTTTTTTTGTATGCATGTTATAAAATAAAAACAAAGACAATGACTCGAGCACTACGACTCGGTCAACAAAAATCGAACACGGAAAATGTGAGTGGAAGCAGATCTGGCGAGGTGAGCGAATGGATCCGGATCTCCGGCCACCATGCGTGGTCGGAGGTGCGTGGTTGCGTGTAGTAGAATGGAAATGTAGAGATCACAAAGATGATGTGGATAATCAAATCTGTTCGTAGGTTTATCTAATTATTTCGAACAATGATTAGCAACTATTAACCATGATTACAAATCTAAAAAAATGACTATGAAATAAAAACTAACATTAAACCAAAATTACATGATTAAAAGACAGAAAATGGATGTTGATCTCACCATGGGAGCGAATAATTGTCGTGATGTCCTCGACGAAGATGGCCTCGCTGTCATCGGACGGCTCAGAGGCTGGATACCTTTCTGCAACAAGATTGCTCTTGGAGATTAGGCTCCTCTCACCAAAGGATTGATCATGTTGGAATGAGGGAGAAGGAGCCAAATAAATAGAAAAAGAATTTTGAATTTCAAAAAATGAATTAATGGAGAGAAAAAGAAAAGATGTTAATGGTGAAATTGAATTAATTAATTAATTAATAATTTTGAAAATATTAAAATATTAATATTAAATATCAAAAACTCAATGAGCCACCTTAATTGTGGGTTAATTAAGGAATTTATTAAATTATATACGTATGGTATATTATTTACATAATAAATAAATCATTTTCATCATTTTAATAATTTAAATAATAAATGTTAGTTATTTAATTTTTTGTGGTGGTTATTTAGGGAAATTAATTATATACATATCATATATACATATGGTACATTATACACAGTTAAATAAGGAAATTGTGTTATTTTAAGTTTTATGTATTTTTTATTTTTATTTTTATTTTAAATAATAAAAAAGACACTTACAATTATTTACAAATACATTATGTATAAAAATAAAAATGAATAAATAAATATAATAAATAAGTGGTAAAATTGCAAAAACCACCCCAGAAAACCGTCTTTTAAACTGTAACTCCAAAAATTATGAAACTGTCATTTTAAAGATAATTTAATTTAGAATATGATGGAAGTGAATTTGATTCAATTCGAGTTCATACGGAGCCGGAATTGGTCTTTCAATTATTTCTTTACGACGAATGTGGTTACTTTTATTCGTACATGATTTTATTTTGCAACTATTTTTACTATTTAGAAACATTTTTATATACTACTTCCATTAAGAAAATTATTTAATTTGAGGTCATTTTATCGACGAATAAAATAGTGCAAGTTTTATATAAATATACACAAAATATATTCAAAATAAAGAATTTAAAGAATTTACAAAATATATAATTTTTTGGATTTTTTGATTAAAGACCATATCTCCCCCTACTTTATTCCTGGTCGATCAGGTCAAGTCTTGACCTTCTCTTGGGGTGTGGTTCAGCCTGTATATATTACATATGTATACTTTTCTATTTTTTTATTTTTCCCTTTATTTCTTTATTTATTTATTTTAGGTTAAAATAGTAATAAATGTACAATATTTACACACAGATGCAGGTTAGTAAGAATATGGATTTATTAAAATAAACATGTGTTTTGTAAGGGATTTTAAGCTAAAATAAATGAATAAAGATGATGAAATGCAGATTCATGACCCCCCTATGCTTTACCTTTGTTCCCTTAGCAAACACTTATTTGAAAGAATAAGTGAAAAAAAAGAAAAGGAAAAATAGACAAAGTAGGATAATTTTGAGTATTAAACTTATCTTCATAAAGATGTAGTATGGAGCTCTGCCAGACCTTTGGATTATTAGTGCGGCGGAACCATAAAGAAAAATGGATTTAAAATGGATTTAAAACCTAACAGCCTTCAAGTTCCACAAGACTCCTATTCAGGTCGCCTCAACAGTCAGGTCAAAACAAGTCTACATACACAAATTATTATGACTATGAGTCTTTACTTGTACGGTGTATGTGAAATATAGCTCCCCATCTCAAAAGTAACAAAGAAACAACTTCTCTCAACAAGGTAACTCTACTCGCTTGGTCTAGCAACTCTTTCCTCCAGGAGTGGGGATATTCCCTTCTAAGTTCAAGTACAACCAGTTCAGAAGAGGAGATGGAGAAAAGAATACACGGTAAACAGTGTAGCTACCTATCCTTGGATGCATGACCAATGGAGCGAAGTCATCCATCTACAAGCATACAAAAATATTACTTTGAAGCTCTTCTTCTTTTTATATTTGCATATACACCCCGTAGCAAGCATTTTACTTTTCAATCAGGCATGTCCACATTTTGAGATTATGTATTTTTTTGGAAATATATACAAGGTGCATCATGTACAAAAGGAGTTTTTCCTCTTGAGCTAGTAGATTGTCCCTCTTTTGAAGCATTATTGCAACCCAACAGCATCTTGTATTTAGACCTCAATGCTACTAGATAAGGTTAAGATGCACTACCCTCCCTAGAGGAAGACGAATATTCCCACTAGTTGTTACATACATGTGTGCTACGCCATGCTAAAAGATTCTACCTCCTCACTACCTCCTCCATGAAGAGCAATGTGTGGAGTGCTTGTCCAAGATAACCCATGGTCTAGAAGAATCATACGTGTGTTGTTAAATATTCTACTTAGACTACTTAAGATGACATGTGAACATAGTCTTATGGACTCAAAGAAATAAGTCGCTAGGACCTGAAAAGTCTTAGTTCCTTTTCTTATAAATTTCCTTTGAAATTAAGTGGATTAAGGTTCATCTAAGCTCCATTCTTCAATTTTATTCCATACTTATTTTAAATATCAATATTATCCTGAAAAATGTACATGAAAATGCAAGAAATATATACAAAGGAAAAAAATCAGAGAGAGTTTTTATATGAGAAAAAGGGTTAGTAAAATATATACAATTATATACACATATTATAATTTTTTTATAAGAGGATTTTTTGTTTTTTTTTAATTTTTTGTGTTTTGTTTTTTTATTAAGATGGAAGGTGACCAAAGTCTATATACACACGTGGATTTTACACATTTATATACATATCTCAAAAATAAACATATTTTTAAAAGTATGAGTTATGTCTAAAGTATATATACAATATGTACAACACCCCCTATACTTATCTTGAACTATGTCCTCATAGTGATCAAATAACTGTAAAGGAAGACATAACTCATGCTAAGTATAGAAAATTGAAAAGAACACTATACAACAAGGACTCAAAGAATGAACAAAAGTCAGTGATCCCCCCTATACTAGGATTAATTAATCCTATTTATAGAAGACTGTACAAGAGGGGAAAATTGAGGAAAAGAATTAACAGACTCAACAGCTCGTCTTCCCCCTATACTTAGGGTATAATAGCACTAACTGTAGAATATCAACAAGTTGGGGGACGTCGAGAGATCAGAAGAATAAAAGCACAAAAGAGATAGTATGAACAACATCACTCCTCCTATTTTTAGGGTAGAATATTCATAAGTATAAGCAACAACAGGAGTGATGAATAGGAAGAATATGAATAATACAAATCATTCACTTCCCCTATACTTAGGATAAAGCACATCCTAAGTAATAGCATATACACATGGAAAGGGGTGAATGATAAAACGGAAGAAGAAAGAATGAAACGAAAGGATATACAAGAGGTAGATAGCTCATGTATCAGACGTAGAAGATGGAATCAAAGGATCATCGTCTGATACCATATGATATAAAATAAACGATGGCCATGAATGTATCCTAATCTAGATATGGCTTCAGCAACTATTCGTTCACAACAAATGGTTATGTATCAGATGATAACCCAGATATGACAATACTCTCATTGTCACGCACAACTCACAATGAACGGTCCTAGCCACTTGCTTTTCAATTTTTCTAGAGACAGCTTCAACTTAGCATTAAATAACCAAACTTTTTGATCAGGAGAGAAAGTCTTTCTTCAATGTGTTTATCATGCCAAAGCTTGACGTTATCCTTATACATGAGTGAGTTATCATATGCAATCTCTCGGAATTCCAATAATCTTTCAAATCTAACTTCATATTCTTTCCTACCTTCTCATAATCAAGATTGCATACACAGAGTGCTCATAAAGATTTGTGAATTAATTCCACTGGCAAGTGGCAAGGATTTCCTTACACCAATCTGTAGGAAGAAATACCCAAAGGAGACATACACGTTGTTTGATAAACCCATAGAACTGAATTAAGCTTCTGGGACCAATTCTTTCTATCTTTACGTACAAGTTTTTGTAATATCTTCTTGATCTTCCTATTTGAAATTTCTGCCAAGCCATTGGTCTAGGGGTGGTAAGGAGACACAACTTTGTGCTCAATGGTGTACTCCTTCACAAGCTTCTTTACTTCTCTGTTAATGAAATGACTTCCCCCATCTAAAATCAGTATTTTGGGGATCCCAAATCGTGCAATAATATGGTCCATGAGAAAGGAACACACTATACGATTATTAGCGGCTCAGGAGGGGATAGCCTCCACCCATCGACTAACATAATCCATGACGAGCAGGATGTACTGAAATCTTGACTAACAGGAAATGGGCCCATGAATTCTATGCCCCAAGCATCAAAAACATCAGAAATTTGTATGTATCTTAGGGGCATGGTATCTTTGGAACCAACGGTTCCTCCCATTTTCTGACAGTCGGTATAACCTCGAACATACTCTGTAGTATCCTTAAACAATGTGGGCCACCATAGTTCACTCTGTAAAACCTTTGCTGCTGTGCGCTTACCCAAATGATGCCCACCAGATTCTAGTTTGTGATGGTGCTCAAGTACACTAATGTGTTCCTCCCGAGGAATACACCTTATCTAGATACAATCCGTACCCTCGCAAAATAGGTACGGATCCTCCCATTGGTAATAACGAATCTCTGACAAAGATTTTGTCTACCTTGTACATCGGCCAATCTTGTAAAACTTTCTTGGAGACAAGATAGTTCACAATATCAGCATACCATGGGAGTGAGTCAACAGAAAAAATGGCCTCATCTGGAAAGGTTTCAGAAATAAGAATCATGTTCTGCTCAGAGATCTCTGCATCCGTGATACGGGAAAGGTAATATGTCACAACATTTTTAACTCCAGGTTTATCTCGAATCTCTAAATCAAATTCCTGGAGAAGAGGGATCCATCTGATAAGGAATGGTTTGGCATCCTTCTTTGCATGCAAGTATTGTATGGCAGTGTGATCTATGTATACAATAACGTGGCAATCAAGGAGCTAAGATATGAACTTATCTAGCCCAAACACAACTGTTAACATCTCCTTCTCGGTAACGGTATAAGTCCGATGTGCTTCATCCAGGGTCTTGCTAGCATAGTGTATAGCAAATGGTATCCCATCCCTTCTCTATCCTAAAACCGGCTCCAGCTGAAAAATATAAGGTGTTCGTAATGATCTCGAAAGGAAGAGACCAATCAGGTGGTTGTAGGACAAGAGCACATGTAACCATATCGTTCATCTGATTGAATGCAAGTAGTACTTTCTCATCGACAACAAACTCACTCTCCATGCACAGAAGCTCGGTCGAAGGTCTGGTGATCTTGTTGAGGTCCTTTATGAACCGCTTATAGAATCCTACGTGTCCCAGAAATGACCTCAATTGCTTTAAATTCTGCGGTGGCTCTAACTTGGAAAACACATCATTCTTAGTCGTGTCAACTTCCATACCACGTTTGGAGATGATATTGCCCAATACAATCCCATTAGTAACCATAAAGTGACTCTTCTCCCACAAGAGCACTAGGTTTTCCTCACAACAACGTTGAAGAACTCGTCCATGTCGATAAAAACGTAGACCGAGAAATCGTCTATGAAAACCTCAAGGAAATTACCCATCATGTCGGTAAAAATGGCCAACATACACCTTTGGAATATAGCAGAGGCGCTACAAAATCCAAAGGGCATCCCTCTAAATGCTTAGGTGCCAAACAGACAAGTGGAAGTAGTTTTCTCCTGATCCTCAGGAGTGATAGCAACCTGGTTATATCCCGATTACCCATCCAAGAAACAAAAGGACTCTTTCCCTGCCAACCTCTCAATAATCTGATCAATAAAGGGCAACAAAAAGTGATCCTTATTGGTAGCTGAGTTCAGGCGTCAGTAATATACACAAACATGCCATGAAGTAGGTACCTAGGTCGGAATCTCCTCACCATGGTCATTCTTTATGATAGTAATCCTGGATTTCTTTGGGACCACATGTAAAGGGCTGACCCACTTGGAATCCGAAATGGGATATATAAAGCTAACATCACACCATTTTTTGATCTCCTTCATGACAACCTCCCTTAGATTTGGATTTAGATGACACTAACATTCATGGGAGGGTTTACAGTGATCCTCTAGGTAGATATGATGCGAGAACAAAGGTGGGTTAATCCCATGGAGATCGGAAATATTCCATCCTATGTCCTTGTGGTTTCTCTCAAGAACCTCTAGCATGCGAGATTCTTGTTCAACGGTCAATTGTGAGCAGAGGATGATCGGAAACATTTGGGGGGTACCCGCAAGGAAGGCATATTTCAATGTTGACGGTAAAACCTTGAGCTCAGGTGGGGTCTCAATCGACTCTACAATAACCTCTGCTACTGTATTGGTAGACGATATGTGATCTGTACTCTGTGAACTGTCCACCTTGACTATTGACGTCTCAACTAGTAAAATCTCCGCTAGATCTACAATGAATGTTCTCTTCTCAGAAAGGAGGGGCTCATCAAGATGTTCGGCATTTTTATCAATTAACGGCTAAGATATCTTAGCAATAATCTCATACAGATGTCTCTCATATGTGCATAACTTAGGAAATTCAACAAATGGCTCAGATATATGTACCTCAGAACTCGCAGAAGGAGGCATATCATAAGTAATCTCAGAAAAGTGTGTTAAAGGAATATTAGAAGGTGCCTTCAAAAACTTAGATTGATCCTCAGAAATCAGTTCAAATTGTCCATCAGCAACTAGCTCAATTGGATCACTAAGGGAACTCATGTCCACTGTGCTTTCTAGAGAGTCCTTTTGGGAAAGGAACTCTTGGGTGTCTGTGAAATATGTGAAAAGATATGCTTCTTGGAATTCTGTAGGAAAATCACAATCCTCTGGCTCTAATATAACTTTCTCTGTCTCATCTGCTGCTAGTGGTGGTGATGTTCTAGGATCATAGATCGTCTCAATTTTCACCTTGTCACTACGAGAGTGAAAGATGATCTCTCCAGTACCATAATCAACTGCTACTTCGGTTGTTCGGAGGAATGGATGACATAGTATGATCGAGGTATCGAGTAAAGGTGTAGGTGTGTTCATATCCATGACAACAAAATCGATAGGGAATTTCATTCCCTACACCATTACAATAACATCCTCTAAAATGCCTCTTGGACTCTTAATCGATCTATCAGCAAACTAAAGGATCATCCAAGTTGTTCTATAAGTCCCTAACTCAAATTCAGTTAGTAAAGAGGATGGCATGAGATTAATTGAAGAACTACTATCGAGAAGAGTATAATAAAATTCTTTATCAAAGATATGGCAACGGATGTGAGGTGCTCCCTTGTCTTTCTTTTTCGGTGGGAGATTGTTGATGGCATGAATTGTGGCCATGGTCAAGATGTGTTTTCTCTATTTGCTTTCGTCTATTCTACCTTGGTTGATGCTTTTGTATACATGCCTCTTTCATTCCCTTTTTAATTATAGGCATGTATTCCATGGCCTTAAGGAATGGCATCTCTAAAAACATGTTCTGTAAGATCTCAACCACTCCAAGATCAGATAAAGTTGTTTTTAATTTTTGGATTTTTTAGTTTTTAGAGCAATAGGAAATGGTACAGAATCTAAAGAAGCATTCAAACATTCATTTCCATTATCCAAAGTGGAGTCTTCGTTTACAAAAGGACAACCATAATCAGTCTGTACAATGATGTCTAAATTAAGTGAAGGAAAATAGAATCTAAAACAATTCGGGATGTTGTTGCTGGTGAAGAGGAAGAATCCATGGCCGGTAGATTCTTCCTTGTTGCTGGTGATCTACATCTGTCTGGTGGACGTTAAAGTGGTCGTGAAGGCAGTGAAACTCCAGACTCGGGTGCTGCTACACCGGGCCTCTCCACTACTAGTGAAGGAGATGATGTGGAAAATGATGCTCTATCAGTGGTTTGATCTCCCAACCCCAAATGGTGTGTAGGCGGTTGCAATCTCCTACCACTCTTGAGATGAATGGCGTCAGATAAACATGTAAAATCAAGGGCCATAATAGTCTCGAGTGAGGGTGGGCTATTGGCTACCTGCTCCTTGCATCTGAAATTGTTGGGGTTGGCTTCGACCTGTGCTGGGATCAGTATCTTGGTGATTGTAAGGTCGCCAATCCGTTGAGTCAGTTCGTTCATGTTTTTCATGAGTAGTGCAAGTTGGTCCAATGCTAGATTCATCAAAGGGGCCTCTGGATGCTCAATGACTGGTTGTCATTGAGACTGATAGTGGGAGGTTGTTGGTAACCATACGGATTCTGATAATGGGGTGGAGGAGGATGTTGATACTGTCCATAATATGTAGTCTACATTTGGCTAGAATGACAGAAATATGCAGACTGTTGTTGTTGTTGGCCATGTCTCCAGTTTTGGAATTGTGATGGCAACTGATACTGAGGTTGGAACTACTGGTGTTGGTATTGTTGTTGTCTGCCCCCATGAAACTGGTGGGTGGGTGATGAATCTCAGATTTATCATTCTAAAAATTATTAATTAAGCTCTAATCCCTAAAATTCATTGGCATTTCTTCTTTTCATATGTATAATTAGCATTCATGTATGTATTGATAAGAATTGCATTTTATCACTCATTATTGCACAAAATAAGAAGCCAAAAATCTCAGTCCATTTGACCCGTAAAATAGACTATCTTCCTTGATTTTAACTAATTCATGATAACTCCAATTGACCTAAAACCACCTCCATTGTGTACAATCACTGACAAGAATTGAAAAATACAAAAAAATCACTAACATAAATAAGTGGTCCAAAAACCCAAACTCTAATTATAGGATTCTCAGACTAAAGCCTCGCTATCTTCCTCATCCAGTGTCCGATTTGATCCTCTCACTTTTGAACTAATGTATATTCAATTACATTCAAAACAAAATCAAATTCAAGTGAATCGGAGCTCATATGTGAAAGTTGGGTTTTGGGCCTCTTTTGTACATTTTGTATTTTAGCAGTTTCTGACTTATTATTTTATGTACATAATTGACTCATTTTATTTTATTTCTTTTTCATTTATTTTCTTTGATAAAATTTTTATTAAAATGCGTAAAAATCCAAATCCAAACTAAGCTTAAATCAAAAAAATTAACTGAGTCTGAGTGTTCACTAACAGTATGTGCAAAAATTGTCTTTTTCATATTTTATTTTATTTCCTTATTTCTTTAGTAATAAAAATCCAAAAATTTAGATTAATGTGTAAATATTTATCTTTGATTTTATCATATTTTTCCGGATTTTTATCTGGTTTATAAATAACAAAAAAAATTATGAAACCTAAAAATCAAGGTATTCTATGTGCAAAGAGTACCCCAAATATATCACTTTGGACAAATAATCATTGGTTTTGATCCCTTCATGAAAGTTGTAGATCTCGTCGAGACAAGAAACTTTCGTGAAGAAATTTTTTTGATCCGAGATCATTTGCTATTTCCTTTAAAATTATCTTTGTAGTATCACCCAATTTTTGAGGTATTTAAATTCTTTTTTATAAAAATAAAATAAAAAATTAAAAACATTATTTAAAATGTGCCACGTGGAAGCACTAGGGCCGCTCGATCTCGACCGATCGGATGGCACCTGTGTGCCATCCCCTTCCTTCGATCTTCCCCTTACTTTCCCAATTGGGAGGCGACACCGCCCCATGATTCTCGCCGCGCTACCCAATCACCTTCCATCTACGACCCTGTCGATCACCTTTGCGGTTCTCGCCGCTCCGCCACCGAATCCCATCTGTGATTGATCCCTTCAATCACCTGATCCTCGTCATATGTCATCCCTATTTCCCTTCCTTGTCCGGTCGCCATCTCCCCCCTATTTAATGAACATCGCCGCCCCCTCTCGTTCTCATCCGCCAACTGCATAGTGACAGGTGATCTAACTGGGTGACAAGTTGTAGCGTCCTTCTTCCATGACGAGATCTGACCTCCCTGTTCATTGCAGCGCCTCTGCACGTGCCCCTGCTCCGGCCTCAGTCGCTGTCGAGCCTGCTACTTTGACTCAGCAGCTTCATCCACTACATCATGCACCATCATTCTCCATCTCCACCTATCCATTCCACTACCTAGACTCCGCTCACTCGAACCCTCTTCCACACTGCTCTGCTCCGGCTCTGCTGTTGTTGAGGCAACGCTCCACCGCCAGTGCCTCTAGCTGCTCCACCTACGAAACTCGGAGCCTCTGCCACTCTCTACATGCTCAGCAACCAGACTCGCATCCAGCTCCTCCGCCATCATCCGTCCAGAGCCCCGCAGGGCCATGCTTCCGCTAGAGATAACTCCCTTATCTTTGACTTTGATGCCCCATCTCACAACAAGGACCTGCGTGTAGCCATCGAGCCAATGCTTCCAACCTATCCGCTCCACCGCCAACGACCCACGGATATGTGTCGAGCACTCATTCTCCACTGCTCCTCAACCGTTCACCTCCCAGAGGCCTCGCCCAGCTCTGCTCCAGCACCACCGCTCTCCACCCGTGCCATCGGGGGCTGACCCGAGATCTGCCCACGTGAGGCGCACGTGCGGGGAGGAACATGTGAGACACATCCTCTCTTGTGGAAAGATTGCAGAGAACCCCCTCATGATCAACCCATCTCCATAAAAGCCCCTCCATCTAAGGGCACGTGTGTCGCATGTACCCTTTGGAAATTTTGAAATCAGACCCCTGAAGGATCGCCTATTCACAAGCCACACCCACCGACCAAAACGCACATGCGATGCACATGCTTATCTAAAAATTTTGCAAATTCACCCTGGCAGTTTTGGTAATTACTTTTAAATCCTTTCACTACATTATTTTATTTTATATTATTGCAATTATACCCCTGTGTTCCGCCTTTGTATTAGACCTCTACATGATATTATTTTTATTATTAAAAAATAACATGTATTCTTCAATTAATTCTTGACATTATGGCATATTTGTGATTTTTATGCAATGTGGTTAATTGGCAATAATTATTCTTGTGGAAAATTGTGTATTTTGCCCATTCTGTGCTTGGAAATTCACATTTAATTAACTATTGCTCAAAAAATTATAAAAAATTCACAGATTGTAGAATTTGTTGTATTTTACATCGTGCCCAAAAAGAATTTCATTTGCATCCATGGTCCTTATAAAAATCATTTTGCATATTTCAATCTTTATTTTTTAATAACTATTAAAACTCGTATTTTCGAGGTTTAAGATTTTTCTAAGATCATTCACATAGTTATAGATCTTAGATAATTTTATCCCTTGAAAACAAAATTCTAGGTTGTTCCTTTGCCTCCTTGAGTTTGACCTTGGGAGTTGTCCAAGAAAAATAAACATAAAACTACACTGCTTAAAAATTGCTAAATATATTGTGGTTATTTCTTGATCGATTTTGAATTCCCTACATAGTTACGGCGACACATTAAAGCTTAATTCATATAAATTATCTTAGGGTTTTTGCGGCTCGTCAGTGGGTCTCTAACCCTACTGTGAACCCATCTGGCCTTTCCTTGACGGACGGGGCTGCTTTCTCTTACGGTCGAACCATATGTCGTTTACCTCCTGAATGACTGGTGGAGGTGGAGACCGCTGCTCTTGAATGTAGGCTACTTCCTGTTGGTACAGAACTATATGTTGTGAATGTTGCTGGACCTAACTAGGAGTCTACACATAGTAGATGTGTTGAACTGTGGATGGTCCTTCGCTACTCTACTGGGTGGAAGATGTCTGCTCCCTAGTAGATGTGTCGGTTCCTTCACTCGCACTGTGGACAACGTTGATCGTACTCACACGAAGCTTCCTGTGCCATGTTATCTCATCTGGCTTGTCCATGTTCTTCGTCCTCTGTTCGATCACTTGAAGCTTCTCAAGCTCCTAGGACCGTTTTTCAATTATGTCTACTTTGGATAGGTGGTTTCCAATGATGGTTAGTTCAGAACTGTCCACGTTATCCACTTCATGTGATGTCTTCATATTGACATCCTTGTGGGGTATTGAAGGGGAGGTGATAGGGTGCTTCTGAAAAGCACGCGAAGAAGAAAGATCTGCTAAGATCTCTGCCATCTCCTCAAAAATTTGATAAAGGACATCCTCATCCTTCTTAAAGTGACTCCCCCCACAAGCGACATCTACCAGCTTATGATTCTCTATGCTTAAACCCCCAAAGAAGTTTTGCATAAGGCTTGTCTTTGGAATATCGTGATGGGGACATTTCTCCATCAAATCTTTAAATCTTTCCCACACCTCGTGAATAGGCTCATGGGATATCTAGGAGAAGTTAGCTATCAAGGATCACATTTTGTTGAGTCGTCCGAGAGGGTAATATTTGTTCAGAAATGCGGACCTCGACTCTTCCCAAGTAGTGACAACCTTTCCCAAGTGGTTTAACCAATACAAAGCTTTATCCATCAGACTAAACGGGAAGGCAGTCATCTTCACTACCTCTAGTGGCACATTTGGGTAGTGTATTGTTCAACAAATGCGATCAAAATGTTGGAGGTGTACATATGGTTCTTTGTAAAAATTGCGGTGGGATATTTGGAGAAGTGGAAAAATAGTGGGCTTAAACTCAAAATGTCCATGAATCACAGGGATTTGTATCCAAGAATTTGGCCGTCCTACCTTGGATTATAAACATCCTTTGATGTAAGCTTAGCCACAGGTTCTATCATAGGTTCTTCTCCCCCATTCCCACCTCCTCCATTGTTTCTATCCTTCCCTCTCCTATCTTGTTCGTCATGTCTCAGCTCGAGAATCATATCTCTCAATGTGGTCTGATAGTCAACCTATTCAATTAACTAGGCTTGAATCGACTTAATAGAGGCTAACATAGTGTTGTTGATCTTGTTCTGCTCCAACATGGTTCCCTTTTCTTTTGGTGGCATCAAGTGTCCAATGTCTGACTCTGAAAATGTGCATGACAATCAATTAGTCCTAAAAAATGATGGAGTCTTATATACTAGTTCAAGATTAGAGCCAATCTCAAACAGTGGGTTGATGGATGATGTGAAGGGTGAAGCGGAGAAAGAGGAATATTCGGGAAGTGAGTCTCCCCGAATAGAAGGTGAATGGATCGGAGTGTAGAATAGATTTGCAAAGTCAGAAAGAGAAATACTCCAATCTGACATAAATAAATAGGCAGCATGCAAGAGCACGAAGGTCAATGCAAGAGAGAAAATGAGGGCAAGGCACAAATTGCACGAAAGGATCTCTAGCGATGGTAATCAAAACATAATACAAACCCCCAATTCACCAACTCAACGCAATGTGAAGACCGAGAAGGTTTGATAAATTATCTTATCAATTTTTTAGAGTTTGGTGAGAATACAATATTAGAAAGAGTTAATGAGCTATTAGATGCCTATCTTTCCCTATAGTCTGTCCTGATTCATACGAATAGTTGCACCTACTTTCTGCCAGTATAGGAGTAAGTATGGACCGTAAAAATATACTACATGTTACTTGAGGATGAATCCTTTCATGGTGTCCTCTAAACCTCCCAACTCTGCTAAGGAATTCAAACCGTTTAGCGGCTACCCATATTTCCTCACTGAGAATTAGCTAATTGTTTTTGGAGATCCAATAGTCTATATGAAAATCTGAGTGTGGCTCTATCCTAGTGTCGTCCCTCTCTCACTTTACAAATAAATCAAACAATGAGGTGGTTACTCTCCCCAAAACAAGATTTTTTTCCTTTACATTTATATTAGGGTCGAGTTTTCTTTAGCAGTCTCTATTTTAATCAATTATCACTTGGTTTGAATATTTTCAATAAATCACCTACCGAGTGTCTAATTATTTTATGTGAGTGAAAACAAGGTCGGAAATCGGAAAAGCCAATGTGCGATTAAATACAATGATGCATGCAGGGGTTAGAGATGTGTACCTTGACACCAACACTCTACATGCAGGGTGATCTGCGCAGAATTTAAATACAAAAAAAACTAATCTAAATGATGCACGTGAATCGTCCTAGCAGTAACTTCTATTAGCAAGCAAGAACAAATTAATTTGACTAAGTCTATAATTCGCTCTACTTTATAGGTGCAGAAATTATTGTTTAGGGCTTTGGACCTGATTAGTTACCTGGCTCAAACAAGTTAATAAAGAAATCAATAGGTGGCTCATGAAATCCGTGTAAAACAAAAGAAAATAAGGCGATGAAAAACAAAACCAGTGAGGTCCCCCAAGGGCACCGGCACTTGGTGAAGCAGACCCCGCAAACAAGTTATATAGTGCCCTTTACAATAGTTTGAATGAATAAATAAATGCTAAAATCTATCTAAGCTATCTACGCTCAAATGATTGCTCTTATAAATCTTCTATTCCTCCTCATACGCTTTCATGCAGCTTTAGGGAGAATCAAGCTGCCTCCGCTTCACTAGAGTGCCCCGACGCTCCTAAGAAATCCGCACCAGCTCGTTGGGCCCTCGCAAGAAAAAGGAAAGAAAGATGTGTAAGAGACACAAATATAAACAATATGAGAAAGAATTAATGAGTTAGACAAAGTAAATATGAACAATGAATGAATGTAGAGAAATATAAATAGAATTTTACAACAAAGAATAGCATGGCAACTGAGAAGCCTAACTAAACTCGCAATGCCTCCCCGGCAACGGTGCCATTTTGTTGGATGCGCTCTTCTCGGGTTTTAAATATGTTGTTTTATGAATAAGTGTCGTCGCAACCCAATCAAGCATCAACAGAAAATTTATTCAATTCTCAAGCCAAAAAAATTACAAAGAAATGTAGCAAGAGAATTTCGCTATTTAATTTACCTATAAAGCAATAGGATCGAACTCAGGGAGGCTACAAATCCCGAGGGTTATTCTAATGAACGAAAGATCAATGAAAAGAATAAGGAATATTAGTGTAAAATATGCTTGGTTTCTTTTTGGTTTATTATTTTTTATTTTTTAAATTTTGTAAGTTTTATATTTTTCCGATGTAAAATTTTTAGTGGTTTTTAGTTTTGCAAAAATTAAATTTTTAAGAAAATAATTTACAAAGAATATTTATATACAAAAATCAAGTAGGGCTATTTTTATTTTTAAAATATAGTGAAAATGATTAAAAAAGTCAAAATAATTTTTTATTTTAATATATTCTTATTGTTTTAGTGATTTCTTGGTAATTATTTGACTTTTTAGAATTTTAAAATGAATAAAAGCATGATAAAAATCTAACAGTGAATAGATAGAATTATTTTTTCAATTCAAAATTATCAAACAAAATAAAAAAATTACTGGATTTATATTTCCTAAAAGCTATAACAAATTATCTACAAAAGGAAGTGAAATCGTAATATTTGAATTTTTTCTAAAATTTTCTACGATTTTTATAAATTTTTTTTATATTTTGCAAATTATTAAAGTTTTAAAAATTATTAATGCATGAAATTTTAAAAGGAAATAAAATACACAAAATAAAACATTTTTATTTTTTGGAATTTTTAATACAAAATTCAATTTTTATGAATTTCCAATTCCAAATAGTGAAAATTGCGATTTTTTTAATAGTGTTAAATAAAAATAAAATGGAATAAAAATTTACACTATGAAAAGACAAGTAACAGGAACATAACATGATTTTTCTAACATTTATTGACTTGTAAAAATATTTATTTTGATAATGAGAACAAGCAAAATAAAGTCTGGAATACAAGGCCTGAAATGCAATATTTGAAGTTTTTACAGTAAAAATTAATAGAAATAAAATGTGGGGGGAAATTTCACAAATTACTTAAGTAAAGCGATGCGCTAGGCTCTGAAGGGAGGGGTCTTTTTGAGAATTTGAAAACTCCAGGGGGATGATATGCAATATTTCTAGAAAAATAGGGTTTCACGTGGGCTCTTTCTTCTCTTACTCTCCAAGTAATGGGTGTGCGCCGCCACTCTCTTCCTCATTCCTAAGCAATGGAGGCGTATTGCTCTTGAGGGCGGCTGCAGTCGGTTGCTTGCGTAAGCACGACTGGCGGCTGGGGCTCGGAGCGGATGGCGGTGTAGCAACTCGGGTTCCATGGGGCAAGCGGTGCCACGTCAGTGGTCGAGACGTGTGGTGATGGTAGGTGGAGGCTTAGGTAGCCGACAGTTGATGGCAGAGTGCTGCGGAGACGCATGCTTCTGTGGTGGCTGGATGGCGGAGCAGGAACATCGGTGGTGTCATGTTCTGGCAATCGATTTCGAGCGAAGGAGGCACCGAGGTGATCTGTATGGCGGCTTCTTTGCGTAGTGGTGCATGGCGGAAGGAGGACGTAGCAGGTGGTTGCTCCTGTTCATTAGCAACGAATGGTGGAGGCTGCTCCAGGTGGGCGAGAGTTCACGATTATGGAGCAGGGTTGGCAGAAGTCCTCGATGATGGGACTCTAGGCAACATAGTCATGTGAAGGAGGCAACACACGCCCTCCGACGCTCACGACGGCGCGGATGGCTTTGATGATCAGCGGACGTCGGTGAAAGGCGCAGGTTGGATCTGGTGGTCAGCGGAGATCTAGGCTCTAGGAGCAGCCACTATGGCGCCCGATTTATTTATTTATTTATTTTTGTATTTTTTTATAAGGAATAACATTTTTTCTTCTTTTTAGTATGCATGCAATAAAATAAAAAAAGAGACAATGACTCGAGCACGACAGCTCGATCCACAAAAATCAAAAATGGAAAATGTGAGTGGATGCATATTTGGCAAGGTAAACGAATGGATTCGGATCTCCGACCACCGTACGTAGTTGGAGGTGCATGGTTGCGTGCAGTAGAACAGAAATGTAGTGATCCCTGAGATGACGTGGATAATCAGATCAGTTCAGGGGTTGATCGAATCATTTCGAACAATGATTAAAAACTATTAACTATGATTACGGATCTAAAAAAATGACTATGAAATAAAAACTAAAATTAAACATAAAATTATCTAATTAAAAGACATAAACTGGATGTGGATCTCACAGTGGAAGCAGGTAAATGCCATGATGGCCTCGACGAAGATGACCTTGCTATCACAAGATGGCTCGGAGGCTGGACTCCTTTCTACAATAAGATTGCTCTTGGAGATTAGGCTCCTCGCACCAAAGGATAGATCAAGTTGGAATGAGAGAGGAGCCAAATAAATATAAAAAGACTTTGACTTCAAAAAATGAATTTGTGGGGAGAAAAAAAGGAAAGATTTTAATGGTGGAATTGAATTAATTTAACATAATGAATATATTTCAAAAATGATAAAATAACAATAAATAATATCAAAAACTAAATGAGCCACCAAAATGGTGGGTTAATTAAGGAATTAATTTAATTATTTACATATGGTGTATTATATACATAATATAAATCATTTTTACCATTTTATTAATTTAAAAAATAAATGTTAGTTATTTAATTTTTTGTGGTGGTTATTTAGTTAAATTTTTTATATACACATAATATATATATATGGTACGTTATACACATAGTAAATAAGGAAATTATGTTATTTTATGTTTATATCTTATTTTTAATTTTATTTTAAATAATAAAACAATATTTACAATTGTTTATAAATACATTATGTATAAAAATAAATACAATAAATAAGTGGTAAAATTACAAAAACCACCCAAGAAAATTGTCTTTCAAATCGTAACTAAAAAAATTAAGAAACCACTACCATTTTAAAGATAATTTAATTTAAAATACGATGGAAGTGAGTTGATTCAATTCGAGTTCATACATAGCCGGGATTGGTCTTTCAATGATCACTTCATGGTGAATGTGGCTACTTTTATTCTATATAATTTTTTTTTGCAAATATTTTTATTATTTAGAAAAATTTTTATTTGCAACTCTTACTAAGAATATTATTTAATTTGCGATCAATTTATGGACAATATAATAGTGTAATTTTTAGACAAATATACACAAACTAAGGAATGAAAAGAATATACAAAATATATTTTTTGGATTTTTTTTATTAAAGACAATATCTCCTCCTACTTTATTTCTGGTCAATCAGGTCAAGTCTTGACCATCTCTCAGGATTCTGGTCGACCTTTATCTATTACATATATGTAGTCTTCTATTTTATTTATTTTTCCTTTATTTCTTTATTTCTTTATTTTAGGATAAATAGTAATAAATGTACAATATTTACACATAGATGCAGGTTTGTAAGAATATGGATTTATTAATATATACATGTGTTTTTATAAGGGATTTAAAGCTAAAATAAATGAATAAAGATGATGATATGCATATTCATCAGGGACCCGTGGTTGGTTTGGGTTAGAGGGGAGGGGTGGATTTGTATAGATGAATATGATGGAGATGTGGGAGGGGTGTGAGTAAATTCACAGAGCTCGATGTGTGTGTAGGGGAGGGTGTAGATCATCGAGTGATCTACTTTTTTTATTTTTTTTACACATGCGAGCCGCCGAACGAGGACCGCTAGAAATGCACATGATACACACTTTTTTTTTGACAAGTGATGCATTAAAAAATGCTGAATCGATTCCTTGAATTCTTCTGGATTTCTTCTACGGCTCCTCGCAGTAGGAGCTCCCATTGCCACACCTCCATGGTTCTCAACCATCCTTGATCTCTAGGGGCCCTATCACAAAAGAAGAATGTCAGAAAATATCAAGAAAAATTATCATGAAATGAAGACCTAAAATTCTAAAAATATTCACATAAAAAATAATACAATAAAATTCAACAAACAAGTAAAGATGAGTCGTGTCCCCAGCAATGGCACCATTTGATGAACATGATTTTCACCTCTTTAATAATCTATTAGTGTAGTATAGGATATGAAAAGTGATAGGTCAAAACCACAATTTTCTAATATATGGAAGTTATTTTACTTGGTAAGTTTACCAAAGTCGAACACAAGGACTCGAGCCTCTTCGTTTATTTATCCAAAATTATTAATTAAATTTATGAGTGGTTATTTTCATGAGTCTTAAGTCTTCATATATACATGCAGATCTGATGCACAAAATTATATGCAAGCATAATATGCCCTAAAAGTGTCAAATCAATGAGCAATAATTTAAAGAGTAATTTTAGAGCCATATTGAGCAATAAGGGTGATTATTGGTATTTAAATAATGAGCAAGAGATACTACATATCATCAAAGATTATCACATGGAAATCAAGGTCAAATCATGAAATAGAATACGCCTTTAGATAGATGATGAAACAACTTTAAAATGACACTGAAATCGATAAAAATGGAGATCATATGCTCAAGATATTAAAGAAATAGTTCAGGAGCATAAATGCAATAAAAAACATAAAAATAAAAGATAAATAATCTCAAATATGCCGCTAAAGGGGCATATTTTTAACAAAAAATCTAGAAGGGCCTCTTTGTAAATATTCCTAAAAGTACGGGGCATTTTTGTAAATGTAGAAATTCGATGGGGTCCTTATACAAAATCCTAGGCATACACGTGAGGCATGCGCATGGATTCTGTTTATAATTTGTATAAGCCGGCGGGGTATTCTATGCAAATAGTCCAAACCCTCACGTGCGAGGCATGTTCGGCAAGGCACGACATAGGGTGCAGCTTCAGATGTACACATGGCTACTTGATGTGGTTCAGGTGAGGCTTGGTCCACCCAACCCTTTGTGCTTTCGACATGGGCACATGGCTCTCCAAGAACTGTTGGATAGCACCGAAAGGGCACCATCCAACGACACATGCAGCATCTGGTAGCTCCCTCTCCATTGCGCGGGTGGTGGTGTAAACTGGGCTCCAGCAACGTCGTCTTCACTCCTACTTGCTCCTCTGTGACCTATGATGATCCTAGGAGCTTCATGGAAGCTCTACTATGAAGCTGGGGTTGAGGTGGAGAGGAAGGATCTTCACGATTGGGTTGTCGATGACGGGTTGCTGGAGTTGAGATGTGATATCGGAGCGGAAGCTCGAGCTCTGACCATTGACCTACAAAATGGGTTAGTGGTAAAGATGAAGCACTTATAAGTACAATAGGAGTGAATTGAGGTGGGAGTCGAGTTGAGGTGAGAAGGTGGCAGCTGAAGTGGTTCCTCTGTCATCGTGGTGGAGAAAAGGGGTCAACGTGGATGGGGATTTTGACAGAAAGAAGAGGTGGTTTGAGGGTTATTGAGGGTGTGGGATGGGTGGTGGATCTTGTAAGGTAGTCAGGCGATGGTGAGGATGGTAGTAAGCAGCGGAACAATTAATAGAAAACAAGAAGAAAAATGAAGGAAGAGGGGTACCTAGTCGGATGGGAATATTGGCGAAGGAGGCGGATTGGGCTGAGGTTCAGATGAACATTGGGGTCTTCGCATGTCGAGGTCAGCCGGGCCTCGGAGCTCAATTGGCTGATAGTGACCAATGCACGACGGTCGACACCATGGGTCATCACCTGGGAAGGAGTTCGTCATTGAAGGGGCGAGAAAAGCTAGACCTTCGGCCTTAAAATTGTGGATGAGGAGTGATAACGACAGAGGGGGATGATTTATAGGTGGAAGCGATGGTTACAGCGGTGGTGGTAGTGAAAATGTAACTGTAAATAGAAGGATTGAGGCGGAGAAGAGGCGGCCCAGATGACGCGGGTGAGATGGAATCAAAGGCTAATATGGAAGAGTTGTGGGATGGCCACGATGGAGGTGGGCTAGGACTGATCCAAGGGCAAAAGGTGGTGACGGGTGGCTGATGAATCTACATTTCAGCATCTTTATTCATTTATTTTAACTTAAAATTCCTTATTAAACACATGTATATAACACTAACTCCATATTCTAACTAACTTGCATCTGTGTGTAAATATTGTACACTTCTTACCATTTTAACTTAAAATAAATAAAAAAAGAAAGAAAGGAAAAATAAAGAAAATAAAATAAAAAAGGAAGAAGACTGTATATATATGTAATAGATATAGGCTGACCAGAACCCCGAGAGAAGGTCAAGACTTGACCTGATCGACCAGGAATAATATAGGGGGATATAGGGTCCATAATCAGGAAATCCAAAAAAAATGTGTGTTGTGGATATTTGTATACTACACTATTTTATTTGTAAATAAAATGACCTCAAATCAAATAATTTCCAACAAAAGTTGTAAAAAAAATGTATCCTAATTAATAAAAATGATTGCACAATCAAATCATGTAAAGAATAAAAGCAACCACACTTCGAAAAAGCCACTAAGTAATAATTGAAAGACCAATTCTGGCTCCATATGAACTCAAATTGAACCAAACTCACATCCATTATATTCTAAATTAAATTATCTTTAAAATGGCTGAGTCATAATTTTTGGAGTTACGGTTAAAAAGTTGGTTTTCTAAGATGGTTTGTGAAATTTTACCATTTTTTGTACATATTGTATTTTGTAAATATTTGTAAATATTTTTTACTAATTATTTAATATAAATTAAAAAATTTAAAAATAAAAAAACTGATTTCCTTATCTAATCATGTAAATAATGTACTATATGTATATAATTTATGTAAATAGTTAATTTTCTTACATAACTACCACAAAAAATAAAAAAATTAACATTTAATTTTCAAATTAATAAAGGGATGAAAATACAAAAAATTAGTTAATCCGTTGCCGGGGAGAC
This sequence comes from Ottelia alismoides, assembly GCA_037367405.1. Classification (NCBI taxonomy): domain Eukaryota; kingdom Viridiplantae; phylum Streptophyta; class Magnoliopsida; order Alismatales; family Hydrocharitaceae; genus Ottelia; species Ottelia alismoides. The sequence goes on along the minus strand of JAZKJV010004280.1, from coordinate 206,648 downwards.
ACGGCGAGCGTAGTTAGGTTAATAAAGGGATGAAAATACAAAAAATTAGTTAATCCGTTGCCGGGGAGACACGGCGAGCGTAGTTAGGTTTCTCTTTTGACCTGTTGTTCTTGGTTGTATATATTTGTGTATATTTTTCCACATTAACTCCATTGTTCATATTCACTGCATTTATTTCATTTTACTTGCTCATATTTGATAATTGTGTTTCTTACACATTCTCTCTTCTCTTTTTCTTACAAGGGCCCATGGAGCGAAGGAGGCAATCCTAGGAGAGCCGATGCACCCAAGTGAAGCGGAGGCGGCTTGATTCTTCACCGAGCCTAGGATAGCATGAGAGGAGGAAAAGAAGAATTGAAGTAGACCAAAAAAAGAGACTTATTTATTTATTTTTTTAGCATTTGAACCCTTGTAAACAGACAATCATTTGTTGTGGGGTTTGTTTCGCCAAGTGTCGGTACACTTGGGGGATCTCACCGGTTTTGTTTTCATCGCCTTATTTTCTCTTTTTTTCACGCGGATTTCGTGAGCTACCTATTGATTGCTTTAGTTAATTTGCTTGAGCCAGATAATTAATTAGGTCCAAACACCTAAATAAGAATTTATGTACCTATAGACTAGAGTGTAGGTTGACTTAGTCAAATTAACCTGTTCTGGCCCGTTAATAGAAGCTATTGTTAGGACGGTTCACTTGCATTTGCATATAGGTTAGTTTATTTTTCTGTATTCAATTATGCATGCACTTGCATGTAGAGTGCTGGTGACAAGCTATGCATCTCTAACTCCTGCATGCATCATTGTGTTTAATCACGTATTGGTATTTATGATCTCCTTTCTTGTTTTCACTCACATAAGTTAAAAGGAAATTGGACACTCGATATGTGATTCATTGAAAATACTCAAACCAAGTGATAACTTCCCAAAATTGGGACAGCTAAAGAAAACTCAACCCTAAAATAAATGCAAGGAAAAAATTAATTGTTTTGAGGAGAGTAACCCCCGCTTTGTTTGATTTATCTGCAGCGAGAGAACGACCCACATACTAGGATAGAACCACGCCCAAACTCTCTTCAGACTATTGTCTTGTGATTAGTTGTTCTCCAGCGAGGACTTCACCGGGTAGCCGGTAATCGGTCTGGGATTTCCTTAGCAAATTGGACAGATCGGGTAGCCTGTAAAAGGTCTGCACCCATACTGGCTGGGAAAAACTAGTTGTGAGATTGGGACAATCTCCTGGGAGCATTGGGTTCCAAACAACTCAGTTTAACCGCTCAGATAGATTGCATTATCACCAATCTCTAAAAATTGACAAGATAATTGACCTGACCTTCACCGTCTTCACATTGCATTGAGTTGGTGAACTGGGGGTTTGTATTGTGTTTGATTGCTCGTGTGCATACTAGATCCTTCTACGCATTTGCGTCTTTTTCTCCACATATTTTGACTTGACCCTCGTGCTCTCCCAATTCCGTCTTTTATTTCGAAGATGGCCGACTAGAGTCATTTTAATCTGATCTTCATGGACTTCTCACATTCTCCAGGTGATCCACCTTCCTTTTTCCAAGAGGACTTTCCTCCTTATTTTTGTGCATATCCGCCTAACCCATTATTTCAGGAGTCAGAGGATGATTTTCACCCACCCTCATTCCACTCACGCGATCCTGGTATTTTGGAGTCACCTTTCATGGTGTCGATACTTGAGACACTGAACAAGATGATGGAGCATATGAATTCGAAGATTAGCAATCTATTTAATATAAATAAGAAGCAGAATGCTGCTCCACTTTTTGAGGATATGGATTCACTTGAGGATAATCATGAGAGCTTGCAATCGCCTAAAATACAAAAAATGAGAAAATTTTGAAAATCCAAAAAGATTCAAGGAGACACATGGTTGATTCATTTTGTGAGAAGAGGGCGCCCATGCCAAATCATTTCCCACACAGTCATTCACCACATGTCCCGACCATTACCCCGAGGATTCTGCTATACAGATTCCTCTTGGCAATCATCATGTATATGTTGATTCCGATCTCCTCCCTTGTATGGAAGAGGTCCAAAAATTCAAAAAAATGTTGATTAGTCTTGAAGTAATGACCACCATTCACAATATCATTAAAGCCCCACTTCACCAGGCCTTGATCCATTTATCTGCTCCTCAACATAAGAAGAGAAAGCGGAGGAGCAGATCTGAGCATCATATCTTGACCATGGCTACTGCCTATGCCATCTCCTACTATCCACATTTTAAGAAAGGGAACACAGCCAAACCTCTTGTGAGTTGCTCCATATCTGTTTATTCTTGTGATATCACTCTCCTTGACAGTAGTTCGTCGATCAATATAATACCCTTCTCTATGGTACAGTCTCTTCATCTTGGGACTCTCAAGAAAACCAGGATGATAGTTCAATTAGCTGATGGATCTATCAAGAGGTCGAATGGTATTCTATAAAATGTTGTCGTTCTTATTCATGGCATGAAATTCACTTCTGACTTTGTCTTGTTTCCCATGGAGACCTCCACCCCTGTGGAGCACCCTCCAATCATCCTGGGATGGCCTTTCCTTGCCTCTGCAAGAGTCGTTATTGATTATCGATCTAGAGAGATTTGCTTTCGTTCTGATGTAGGGAGCGATGTGTTGATCACCACACCCATTACTGAACAGATACCTACATCCCAATAGAGTGTGCCTGTCTTAGCCAAAACCAAGGATCTTGACCTTGATGATAATATCAGAGATTCTTGTTGTATTATGAATGATACTGAGATCCAAAAATTCCTCTTCAAGGAGGAAGAGTTGGAAATCATAGATCTTAGAGTCCCCCCTTCTTTTATGTGGAGATAGATTGATGACATTCGCGGAATTTACATGATAGACATCCTAGAGCGGAAGGAGGACTCTGAGACTAGACAAGACGGACATGATTTGACTACTTTCACTGATGAGTCTGTTCCTATTCACCCTGAGTTAGACGAGATCGATCATGCCAAATTTGATTTGATTGTGTTTATAAAGGAATTTGGGACTTTTGATAAAGATGATGATCCAGTAGAGGCTCACCAGGCTGGAATCATTCTTACTTTTTTTGACAATGATCTCGAGCCTTTTTACTTTGATGTTTGCAAGACTTCCCATGCAGGACATGACCACACTACTTCCACTAATCGATTATTGCCTGCACACTCTAAGATAGTCGAGGAAACATTTTTGGTCGATCTTGATCAATTCATGTCTAATAACGACCCCAATATCGACCTACACCTTGTTAGATACATACCTCAGCGGTCCCAGACGAAGGTTCGCTTTCGACCTTCTTGACCTTTGTACATCCACTCCTTTTGTATATCCTTTTGTTTCACTCATTCTTTCTTCTATTTTATCATTCACCCCTTTTCCGTGTATGTTTATATATGTTATACTTAGGATGTGCTTTATCCGAAGTATAGGGGAGGTGAATGATTTGTGTTGTTCATATGCGTCCTTACATCACTCTTGTTGTTGCCTATACTTAGGGATACTCTACCCTAAGTATAGGGGGGTGATGTTGTTCATATCGTCTATTTATTTTTGAGTCCATACATTCTCTGCATCGGTTTTCCCCTTTGGTACAGTCTTTTATACTTAGGATTACTTGATCCTAAGTATAGAGGGATCACCGACATTTATTCATTTCATTTTCTCTTTGAGTCGTTGTATCATAGGAGTCTTTTCACTTTTCTATAATTAGCACGAGTTATGTCTACCTTTCCTGTTCTCTGATAACTATTAGGACATAGTTAGAGCTAAGTATAGGGGGTGTCGTATATATTTTACATATACTCTAGACATAACTCGTACTTTTAAATGTGTTTATTTATGGGATATGTATATAAATTCGTAAAATCCTCGTGTGTGCATAGATTTTGATCATCTTTCAAAAAAAACAAAAATAATATAACAACAACAAAAAAAAACCTTTCAAAAACAAAAAAAACAAACACAAACAAAACAAAAAAATAACCAAAAAACAAAAAAATATAAACAAAATATAAACAGAAAAAAAAACAAAAATAAAAAAACTTAAAAAATTCTTGTATATGCTTGTATATTTTTTACTAACCCTTTTTTCTTTAAAAAAAACTACAAAACCAAAAATCTATAAAAAGTTGCATAGTAAAAAAATCTCTTTTCACATGTGCATCATTTTCCTTTCTTTTCCAAAAATCCATAAAGTTCAAAATTGGAAAACTGATTCAGAAAAAATGCTTTCTTTTTGCATTGTACATATTTCTTGCATTTGCATGTGCATTTTTCAGGATAGTATTGACATTTAAACTAAGTCTGGAATAAAGTTGAAGAGTGGAGCATGGTTGGAACTTAATCCACGTAATTTCATAGGAACCTTATAAGGATTGGAGTTAAGACTTTTCAGGTCCTAGTGACTTAATTCTTTAAGTCCATAAGACTATGTTCACATGTCATCTTGATTAGTCTAAGTAGAACATTTGACAACACATGCATGATTCTTTCAGACCGTGGCCTATCTTGGACAAGCACTCTTTACGTAGCTTTTCATGGAGGAGTAGTGAGGAGACAGAATCTTTTGGCTTGGAGTAGCATACGAGGGTAGTACATCTAGGCGGAACCTCTCATATTTCTCTAGGGAGGGAAGTGCATCTCAACCTGGTCTGGTGGCATTGAGGTCTAAAGACATGATGTTGTGGGGTTGCAATAATGCTTCAAAAGAGGGATAGTCTACTAGATCAAGAGGAAAAACTCCTTATATACATGTTGCACCTTGTATGTATTTTCAAAAAAAGAGGAAAAATGCCGAATCTCTAAAAGTAGATAGACTTGATTGAAAAGTAAAATGCCTGTGTGAGTGTATATACAAGGATAAAAAAAGAAATTAATAAGAGCTTCAAAGTCAATTATTTGTAAGCTTGCGGCTGGATGACTTGGCTACACTGGTCATGCATCCAAGGATAGGTAGCTACATTGGTTACCATCCATTCTTTTCTTCATCTTCTCTTCTTGAGCGGGTTATACTTGAACTTAGAAGTGAATATCTTCGCTCCTCGAGGAAAGAGTTGCTACACCGGAGGACTATAGTTACCTTGCTGAGGATGGTTGTTTCTTTACTACTTTTGAGATGCAGAGCTATACTTTACTTACACCGTACAAGTAAAGATTCATAGTCATAAGAATTTGTGTATGTAGACTTGTTCTGATCTGAAAGTTGAGGAGACCTGAATAGGAGTCTTATGGAACTTAGAGGCTATTAGGTTTTAAACCCATTTACGATTAAGGTTCCACCACACTAATAATCCAAAGGTCTGATGGAGCTCCATACTACAATTTTATGAAGATAAGTTTAATACTCATTATTGTCCTACTTTCTTTATTTTTCCTTTCTTTTTCTTTTTATTCGCTTATTCTTTCAAATAAGTGTTTGCTAAGGGACTAGCAAAGGTAAAGCATAGGGGGACGATAAATATGCATTTCATCATCTTTATTCATTTATTTTAGCTTAAAATCCCTTATAAAACACCTGTATATCACACTAACTCCATATTCTTACTAACTTGCATCTGTGTGTAAATATTGTACACTTCATACCATTTTAACCTAAAATAAATAAAGAAAGAAAGAAAGGAAAATCAAAGAAAGAAAATAAAAGAAGAAGAAGAATGTATATATGTGATAGATACAGGCTGACTAGAATCCCAAGAGAAGGTCAAGACTTGACCAGATCGACCAGGAATAATGTAGGGGGAGATAGGGTCCTTAATTCGAAAATTCAAAAAAAATGTGTGTCCTGTGTATATTTGTATACTACACTATTTTTTTGTACATAAATTGACCTCAAATCAAATAATTTTCAAAACAAAAGTTGTAAATAAAAATGTGTCCTAATTAATAAAAATGATTGCACAATCAAATCTTGTATAGAATAAAAGCAACAACACTTGGAAAAAGCCACTAAATAATAATTGAAAGACCAATTTAGGCTCCATATGAACTCAAATTGAACCAAACTCACTTCCATTGTATTCTAAATTAATTATCTTTAAAATGGTTGTGATTTCGTAATTTTTAGAGTTACAGTTAAAAAGTTGGTTTTCTGGGGTGGTTTATGTAATTTTACCATTTATTTGTACATATTGTATTTTGCAAATATTTGTAAATATTTTTTATTAATAATTTAAAATAAAAATAAAAATTAAATTTAAAAAAATAATTTCCTTATTTAATCATGTAAATAATGTACTATATGTATATACTTTATGTATATATATATATATTAATTTTCTTAAATAACTACCACAAAAAATAAAAAAATTAACATTTAAATTTCAAATTAATAAAGTAACAAAAAATACAAAAAAATAGTTAATATTTGTAAACAATTTTAACACTAATCTTCTTACTTTATCTCATTTTAGTTTTTTTCTATCTTATCTCTTATCTTCATCCAAAAATTTAAAAATTCAAATTTCAATCCCTATCTTTTCTATTTATATGGCTCCTTCTCTATCATTTCAATTTGATAAATCTTTGGTGAGAGGGGCCCGATCTCCGAGAATCTTCTTGTTGCGGAAGGGTGCCTAGCTTCCGAGCCGTCCGGTAACAACGAGTCGACCTTCATCGAGGTGATCAAGGCCTTTTCCACTCCTAAGGTGAGATACATTCTTTTTTCTATTTTTCATCTAGATTAACCTTAGTTTAATTTTTTGCATTTTAAATTCATTATTAGTTTTTTTACATAGATTTTAGAATCCATCACAACTTGATTCTTTGCCACTGATCTCGATTTTTCATCTCACATCTCTTTCTCTCCACGTTCGCATTTCACCTTACGCAATCTCTCAACTCTTTCCACGTACGGTGATCAGAGACTCGGATCCATCTTCCACATCGCAAGGATCCGCATCCACTCACGCATTCCATTTTGATTTTGGGATCGAGTCATCGTGCTCACATCCTAATTTGTTGACAAATAAAAATTTTAAAGAAAAAATTAAAAAAAATCTATTATTTTTCTCTTACCTTTGTTTTGCAAGGACACAATAAAAAAATAAAAAAAAATAAAAATAAAAAATAATAGTTCCAGTTTCTGCTTTTCTTAAAAAATAAAATTAAAAAACTACTCTCTCTTTGTATTTACATTTGTAATAAGTAAATAAATAAATCGTTGGCAACACATCAGCATCGCCGCCTCCTGTGTTGCATCATCAACCCAACCCTACCAAGACTACCTCCGAGTGAGCCCAGGCGCTACTGCCATCACTGCATACCCATCATCAATCCCCCTCCACGTGAAACCATCAGCCGCCCACGTGACCTCCGCGACAGCGGCCCTTCACCCACCGCCGCCGCTTCCATCCATCCAACACCGCCGGCCGCAGCTTCGACCCTCACAACACCTAGTGCGTGACCATCGATGCTCCTCTCCAGCCATCTTCAATGCCAGGAGCCTACCACCATCTTCCACCTCCACCTGAAGCCGCGAGGACAGCTCCGCCACACCGTCCGCCGTGGCCTACGGCAACCACATCTGCCTGTTGGGAGAGAACGAAGAGGAGGCAGCGCATACCAGTCTCCCTGTTGTTGCTTGTGAATGAAGAAACGACATACAGGGAACCCTTGGGGTTAAAGAAAAAAATTTGGAAAATTGCAAAGACACCCTCCAGACATCTCTGAAATTGCAAACGAGCCGCTGCCAGGAACAACACGTTCGTTGCACGTGATTAGTTGGGTAAACTATGTTTTTCATCTCGCAATTTATTTTTATTATATTTTTAATGCAAACACTTTAACTTTTTACATTTTTGTCCCTGAATATCCAGACCTTTATTTTGCTTGCTTTTCTTATTGAATAATTTTTTTGTTGGTCAATAAATTTTGCAAAAATCATGCTATGCTCCTGATGTATGTATCTTTTTAGCATTATTTTTTCATTTCAATTAATGTTCATTTGTTATTATTAAAAAATCAAAAAAACATTGTCATTTTATTTTCCTGAAATTCAAAAATTCATAAAAATTTGACTATTGCTCTAAAAATTCCAAAAAATAGATTAATTTCCTTTCATTGTCTTTTAATTTATGTCAAATTTAGTGCGTTAATTCTTTTCAAAGCCCAAAAATTTGAAAATATCCAAAATTTTAGAAAAAAACACATATAATTCTAAAAAAAATCCAAAAATCATGATTTCACTTCCTATTTGTAGATATTTGTCTATAGTTTATCATAAAAACAATTTCCTGGAGTTTTGGGCAATTAAAGTATTTTTAAGTTGCAAATTATCCAGGTTGTGCACTGTTTATCATTTTTTCCACTGTTTGATTATTTTGAAAAATACAAAAACATCTGAAAATTCTACAAAAATTCTCAAAAACATTTCAAAATCTTTAAAACCCAGAAATATTTTCTCTTCTAAGCATTTTTTATATAATTGAAAAACACAAAAAAGTGTGGTGTGCGTATTTCTTTACTTGTGTACATTGCGCCTTATTTTTTAAAATAAAAAAGTTGCAAAATTAAAATCACTAAAAATTTGAAAATAAAAAAATTAAAAAAATTTAAAAAAATAAAAAGATAAAACAATCCATAAAAACCAAGGATAGGTTGCCTTTGAGATTCCAGCTTTTTCTCTTAATTGAATTTCTTTCAATTATTTGAATAATCCTCAAGAATTGTATCCTCCCTGAGTTCGATCCTATCTGCTATACAGGTAAGTAAGTAGCAAAAATATTTCTCTTGCTCTACATTATTTTATGTAAATATTTTGTAGCAAGAGAAGAAAATAATTGTTTGTTTGTTGCGGGATTATTTGGGGATAATGAAGACTCCATTAATATTTTTAAATCCTCGAAGATCATATGTCAACAATGGTGCAAGGAGACGCGGTCCTGCGACGACTCCAGAGAGCGCCACATGGCTGCTCTAGAAAAATCAAAAATTGAGGAAAATAAAGGAAATTAAGAAAGAAATGGTAGGATGATGAATAAATAAAATGTCAAAACATGAAAGTTGTAGATCTCAATGAGATCTACACGTTTTATGTTGACCAAAAAGTCAAAAGAGGACATTTGTACGTAAAGAATTTTGGCAAGCATTTTTAAAGACTTAAAAACACTTATTTTAACGAATTTATATTTTCTTTGTATTTCTTATTCTTTTTAAAGACAATATATATAATAATTAACATAATTTTAGGGAAATAAAATAGAAAATAAAGAAAATGTTAGTGATTAATTACAATAAAATTAGAGTTGGTGTTAATTATAAGTGATTGATTTATTTACCAAAGATGTGGAATCAATGAAAATTTCTCACGAGGTTCTTATTTTTAAAGTATAAAAAGAGAGAATAATGATGATCCAACAGGTATTCATCAACCGTCCCATTTTTATCTTCTTCTGAAGGTAGGTTGACCAGAGCCCAAATATAAAGGGCGTATAGACTTCTATACTTTCATTATTTTCACTTTCCTACGCTTATCAGGAGTTGCATCTTTTCCTCGCTTCTTCTGCTTTGAGGATAAAGCACACTATAAGTATATGGGGTGTAAATATAACATATATACTTTACCATAGCTTATATTTTCACGTATTTTTGTATATATTATGAAAAAATTACGAGATGGTTAACTTTGGTAAAAAAATTAAACTATGTAAAATACATGTATACTTGTATAATTATGTATATTGTATATAAGCTCCAAAATCTGTATATGGTGCATAATATCTTCCATGTAAAATCTTGTGTAACCTTGTAAAAGTTTGTAAATAACTCTTTTGTAAATTTGTTGTAAATTAGGAGATACGCTAGAAAATATAAAAATTAACAAATACTTTTGTCAAATAAAAAGGACTTCTTATTTACTTTTGCATATCATTCTTGCATTCAACAAAACTCAAAATCATCTTGCACTTCATTCATACTGCATATCTTGCATATGCAAAGTGGAAAATGAGTGCATTTTGAACTGAGTTATGAATAGAAATTGAGGATAGACTTGATTTGACCTTAATATACTTAATTTTAGAGGAACCTTATAGGAACTAGAGTGGAGACTTTTCATGTCGAGCAACTTAATTCTTTGCGTCCACAAGACTATGTTCACATGTCATCTTGATTGGTCTAAGTAGAATATTTCATACATGCACAACTTACATGTAGCTTTTCATTGATGAGGTGGTGAGGGGTGGAATCCTCTAGCAACAGATGTAAGTGAATGGAAACATACGCATTCACTTCGAGTGGCCAGTGCGCCCCAACCTAGTCTAATGGCATGGATGTCTAAAGAAGGGAGTTGTGGGTTGAAATAAAGCTTCAGATGAGGGATGGTCTACTAGCACAATTTTCTTCTAAGACCATAAACATGTGCACAAAGAAAGATTCTATATCCGTAGGGTCAAAATAAGATCAATGTAGTGCCATAATTATTTCCAACAAATAGAAGCAGATGTATTCAAATAAAAAAAGAGAATAAAGTTACGACCGCAATGGTCTAGCTTTAGAGAGACTGTAGATCTTCATGGAGACTTGGCTACATTGTTCGGCTTCATAAGGAGATGTGGCTACACTGGCCACACTCCACTTCTCTTCTTATTTTCCTATCTTCTCCCCCTCCGATTGTTGGCACAACACGTACCTAAACTTACAAAGAAATACCCCGCTCCTCATGGAAAGAGTAGCTAGACTGGAGAATTAGGGTCACATTGCTTTGACAAGGTTGTTCTTTATCACTTCTGATGTGGGGAGGTATATTTCACTTACACAGTACAAGTAAGATTCATAGTCATCAGAATTTCCATATGAGGACTTGTTCTGACCAAACTATTGAGGTGGCCTGAATAGAGACTTTTGGAACTTAAAGGTTGTTAGGTCGTAAATCCTATTCTCAATAGGTTTCCGCCAAACTAATAATCCAAAGGTCAATTCAAGCTCCATTTTCACCATTTATTCATGACCTTGGTATGGAACCCAAAATCATTTCACTTTTGTATTTCCATTTAGTTGCTCGGGGATGAGCAAGGTTTAACTTTAGTGGGTTTATGAATATGTGATTCATCATTCTAAAAGTTGAAAATGAAGCTTTGTTCCCAAGTAATTATCTGCACTTCATCATTTATTCTGTAATATTCTCATTCATGCACTTAGAAATAATAATGGTATTTTAGCAAGCATATGTGCATTAAATAAGAAGCCCAAATTCCCTTGTAAATATCACATTATATTGCCATATTTTCTCCTATTTTTATTTATTTTTTCACTACCCAAGAATTAAATAAAATCAACTCTATTAAAACCCAAACCCTAGTTCGAGATTAAAAGGAAAAAAAATAAAAAAACAGCTTGTAAATTTGCCTAATAAAACCCAAACCCTAGTTCGAGATTAAAAGCATTAAAATATGGATATCTCTCTCATACACTCTCCTGTGGACCCCTGCTTACTTTGAATTAATGTGCGTTCAATTTTCTACAAAATAAGACCAAATTCAAAAGAACCGAAGTTTATATGTGAAACTTGGGTTTCAAGCCCTTATTGTATATTATACATATTGTCTATTTCTATTATTTTAGGTACAAAAATAATCCTTATTTATTTATTTATATCTTTTACTTTTATGTTATTATGCTATAATAAAATGTGTAAAAATCCAAAGAAAAATTAAAGCAAAAAATTACAGAAAATAAATCAACCTGAGTATGTATAATTAGTTTGTATATAAGTCCCTCATATTTTATTTCTTTATTTTCATATTTATTAAAAATATTAAAAATAAGATTAAGTTGTAAATATTTATTTTATATTTTCTCTCATTTTATTTTGATTTTTACCTTATTTCAAATTGACAAAAAGTTGTAAAATACAAAAATGTGGTATTATATATATATATATAGAATAACATCAAAAATACTTTTTGTACGTATGATTTCTTTTAGTTTTGAATCCTTCATAAAAGTGGTAGATCTCGTTAAGATTAACAACTTTCATGTTGACCACTTTTTTATTTGACCTCTTTTGTTATTTCTTTTTAATTTTCCTTTGGAATTAATTTTTTATTTTTTTGGGAGGGACATGTGGCAGCTCTTGGAGCTACCGCGTATCACCCCCAATTTTTTTGTTTTGTTTTATTTAATCATTATTATTTTACTTACTTTATTTTTACCTTATTTTATTTTATTTATTTATTTTTTTATTATTTAGTTATTATTATTTATTTTTATGTTTTTTATTATTTTAATTTTAAAATTTATTTTTATTTCTATTTTCATCCTGCCATATGGCTGTCTCCCCCACACCCTCTTCCCTCTCTCTCGCCTACACCCTTCCACCGTTTGCGGCAACAATGCCATTGAAAAACATGAAAATACCCTAATTGATCCATCATATAATGTAGTAGTCGATCACTTAGGATTAATCAAAAGAAACCACTAAATTAATTGCTTAATTAAAATGAGTGGTTAGATTTTTATTATACTTGGGCATGCCAAAGGTCGAACTTAGGGAGGCAACTGTATCCTTCGTTTGGTTAATAGACGATCTAGAACCAAGGTTTCCATAGAGACATTTTTTTGTTTTTGTATGCAAATAAAAATGACATGAAAATTCAGGTAAGTTTAGGGGCTAAAATGTAATTTTTGATCAAATGAAGTCCTAAAATCCTAAAATTTGGTGAGAAGGTGAAATATAATGAAATTAGTGCTCTTTATTTTTTTGGAATTTTCAGATGCAAAAGGAATTGACTATAAATTAATGATGCATGCGGGATGACTTTTTGCAAATTAATTTTAATAAATTGAAAAATGGTGTATTTCTCAGAAATAAAATTATCTTAGATAAGTCTATGCAAGAGTATCCAAAAAATTAAATAGATCCTAAAATATTTATTCTATGGTCTATTTAAAATTAACCACTCAAATCACAATTTAATTTATTGTGACGTCGATGTATGTGCAAATGCAATGATTTTTAGGCATGAAATAAAACACAATTAAATCTAACTTATGTGAATATTTAGAAATTTTTGGAGCAACAATAAATTTAATACGAAGAAAAGATCATGCAGTAGGAAAATTATGTAATTTTTCATGAACGTTATTATATTAAATCAAACACAATTCATAAAAATCAAACAATCATCCTCAATGGTAAAGAATTAATTGTTCTACACGGTGTTATTTTTTAAAGATAACATGATGATAAAATAGGACTCAAATTAATGCCCAAAGACAAGGGCCTAAATGCAATACAGAAATAAAGTGAATTAAATGTGAAGAGGACCAAAGTGCAATTACCAGAACTATGCAAAGGGGGCTTATGCAAATTTTGCAATGGGTATGTACGCCTTACGTGCCTTGACTAGTGAGGATTCATGCGTGATTTGTTGGAGATGTAGGGGGCTGTGTGTAATTTTTCCCACTAAGGCACACGCACCTCACATGCAAGTCAGAGCAACGATGCCCTTTTGTTATAATCTGGATCTATGAGGTATTTCCTATAAATGACCCATCCAGCACGTGCGCCTTACGTATGGTGTGCGGCTCGAGGGAGGGATGACCCACTGCCAAAGGTAGACATGCAGACCAAGGTAAGGCGGGTCGAGGGGTTGACGAGGGCTGGGGTCGCTGAGGCTATGACCGAAGTGGAGTATGGGATATTTGGTAGGAGGAGCTTGGTGGCGAGCGCATCTCGTTGCTTGATGGAGGAGTCGAGCTCCGTGGTAATGGCGAGGAGCAGCTGGAGGTGAGGTGGCACATCGTTAACGGTGGTTGAGTGGATACGGTCAGGTCTGCCGTGGCAATGTCAGAGTTGGGGCAATTACGTGTGTATGGGAAGATGAAGCGACGTTGGTGTGACTCTCGTGTGAAGGATCAATGAAGACCAAGGGGCAAAGATGATGGCACTAAAGGTGAATCGATAGAGATGGTGGGCTAAAGTGGAGGGTGACCGGTGAGATGGAGCATAAGAAGACGAAGGCGATACAACGTAGAGATGTAGTTGGAGGTTGATCATAGATGGGAGGAGGGGTCAAAACCTCTCCGATCTTGGCCTCAAACTATCAGCATGCAACGAGACTAAGCATGCCTCGGATACCCGAAGTTGCTGCAAGAAACTTCGCTTCTTGGATCTCGCCGTGGAGATGGAGTACTACTGACATTGTCGTCTCAACAAGACCTCCCAGAAGCTGACATCGATGGGATCCTAGAAGTTGTTGTCTTCTCCCCTCTCATGAATGGCTTTATAGAAAAAGAAAGAGAAAGGAGAAGAACAAAGAGTGAAGAAGAGCAAGGATAAGAGGGAAGGGGGTTCTTCACTTGGGAATGGAGTGGCAGGCGCCAATTCCAATAGTAGCCTCAAAGCAGTCAGCGAAGCAGCGAAGCTGTGAAGCTTGTACAGCAACACCGCCTGAAGGGGATGCTACAATAATGCGCAGAGTTGTCTCCGCGGACCTCTACTTATTGATGAATCCATGACTCATTAACACTTCTATTGCATTTTGTCTTAAAATCCTTAACAAATGCATGTAAATATCCATTCATTTCACTTCATCATGAAAATATCATTCTTGAATAAAAATGCATTTTTATGCATTGAAAACGTGTAAATAAATAAATGAATATAAAGATAAAATAAAAAGAAGGTAGACTATAAATATGTATTTATGTACAGTATGACTATAGAATATAAATTTATCTGAAGGATATATTTATATAACCTAACACATGAGACCAAGTCAACATGGATTGGTTGACAAAGAAAGTAGGGGAGATAAGGAAGAAAACTACAAAAAGAATTAATTATGCAGTGCACATATTATTCATTATTTATCCAATAATTATCAAAACTTCAATGATTTTAATTAATGTATTTGTACATATTTTTCACTAAACTCTTATTTCAAAAAATTTATATAAAAATAAAAACTTAAAAATTCCAAGTTGTATATGTACCAATAAATCCAACTTTCAAATTGTCGACTTCTCAACTTCCGAGCATGAGAACTTCTTCATACGAACATTAATTTCACTCTATTCATCTGTGAAGTTCATAAAATAATATTCTCTAATGAATAAAGAAGATTTCTAGGGTTTCTAGTAAATTATATTTTGGGACCTAATGACAATTAGGTTTCTAGGGCATTTATTTTATTCAGAACATACTATTTATAGTTTTATTATTTTATATTTTTTATTTATTTTTTTTGACCTTTTATTTTATTCAAAATTTTATTTCAAAATTTTTAGATATTACTTTATATTTTAAATAAATCAAAAGCCCTAAGTTACATTTGAAATTGAACAGTGTCACTTATAAATATATGTCAAACTTATTTATAGAAATCAATAAAAATCCATACACATGTTATTTATTATCCTAATAATTAATAAAAATATAAAATTAATGTGATATTTATTAAATTATTGAATTAAAAATACAACACCTATTTAGTAGGTATATTATATACATATTTATTAATAAAATATTTATATTTCATTAAATATTTATTATTTATAAAAATAGATTATATAATAAGTTAGTTAATTAAATGTACACACTTAGTTGTTTTTATATCTTTTTAAAATAATGTTATTTGATACTTATTAACAAATTTATATGATATTTAAATTTTAGCCTACCAAGCGCTAACTTGTGTCGGCACATGGGTAGACTTCCTCCCAAGAAGTTGTTACAGCTTCTGTTCCAACGCCTTTACTTCACAAATTTCTTCCCATCACATATTTCATCAATTCTTCAATCCAAATCCTTCATTTTCTACCTATAACAATCCTTATTCACACCCACCTTTGATCCATATCTAATTCCTCTCCAGTTGATGTATAAATTAGATCAAACTCGACTTGTTCAAACCAACTTCTCCCAGTTTGAGTTCAAACTTCCTGACCTAGCACTTTCATCTCCGTGCTACGCCTCACTTCGATGGTGAAAGAACCTGTAGGCCAACTTGCATGGAAGACGAACGTTAGGAGGGTTCTAGGGTGGCCAACCACCTTGCATCGCCGCCCGTGTGACGTTGAGCTCCGACAACACAAGCCATCGAAACGACGACCGAGGTCCTATACGCTCATTCCCAGGTGAACACCCATCTACCCTTTGTTTTTTTTTGATTTTTCTATGTGATTAATGGGGTTAATCTCCCCAATTTGGATTGTTAAGGATCGACCATTCATTTATCATTGATTTCACTCGTCAATTCACCTCGAATGCACCCAACTGAATATGATTTTATTATGAAATTAGGAACACCTGGAGTTTGTGTAAACTACAAGAACTGTTACATTTCAAGGTTGACTTGTTGCAAATCGATCCATTCCCTTTCTTTTGCAAGTGTCCCATCGCTGGATATAACCATCGGGATCACCTGGAATGTTTTACATCTTCGAGCAGCTCGAGGGGTGAGTGCATTAGAGTATCATCACTCCATGTCCCTGGATCGTAAACCCTAGAACTTCCTAAAGGAAGAAATCATCATCATCTTCGACCTCTGTCTTCTCTGATTCCTCTTTATACAGAGGGAGCGCTCGAGAGGGTGAGAAGCACCCTCTCTGAATCACCTCCTATCAGTCTTCATCGATCATCGGAATAGAAGAACCGTCATCGCTCTCCTAGGAAAGGGGAAGAACTACAAGAAGAATAGAAGCTCCAGTCTTGTGACATGTGTCAAAATCTGACGGCCCTAATAGCACCAGTCAAGCTCCAACTGTTGGACACATTTTATAAGAAGCATTGAAGCTTTCGTAAATTTACGCCCACCTCCAGAGAAATGTTTAGTAACATTAAGGTCCCTGACCATGGACCTAAGCGTAATAATTTTCATGTTTTCTTGCAATTAGGTCCCTGATGAGGGACCTAATTGAAAAAAACTCTAATTCTATTTGTTCTATTTTTTACATTACTTCTTGGACTATATTGGACATATTGTGGACTTGTGGATATTATTCTATTATCATACTATTTACATTTTTTTTATTTTCGAGGATTGAGTCGTTTTGAATTTTTTCATGTCCTTTCTCGAGCCCATAGCTCGAGTGATTTCTCTACAATATAGTATCACTTATGTACTCTATTTTTCACATACTATATTATAGATAAATCAATTGAAAAATATCCCTTTTGAATATAAAATAAAAATTGAAAAATTGGAAATAAAATAAAAAGAATAAAAATCTAAAATTTCAAAAAGTGTTTTCTTACTGAAGAAGAAGAGAAAAGGATGATCAAAAAAGTACCACAAAAATATTTTCTTCCCTCGAAAAATTTGAGTGTGATTTTCTACCTCCTTGTGTTCGTCCCAAGCACACTTACCTCGACAAATAAAAAGTGAACAAACACCAATTTGGTGTCTGTTAATTTGTGTTTGCTCAATTAGGGTTTTGCTTTGGAGCAGTTTTCTAGAACTAAGATTCCTCATTTTTCACTGCTGGCAGAACTGTAGTTATCACTTATCAAAGAAGCATGTTTTCATCTCCAAAGAATGGCTTTCACTGCTGTCACTAGTGATGGCCACCTGAATTGAGGCCTCTCTCTCCAATGGCAGATAGGGGCAATGGGGGTGACTATCATGCTTTTATGTGCGATTAGAAGAGGTTAGGGATGGTCGAAGATGATGGGTGATGGGTGTGGGTCATACGTAGGAGGTTGGGCATAAAGATGGAGGGGAGAGAGGGAAATGTACGGAAGTCAGTCGAAGTTTTGACTTCATAATTGGGGTGGGGTGGAGAGAAGAAGGGTCGTTGCAGAGAAATCATTTGAAAGAGAGGATTCTGCTCGAAGAAATAAGAAGAGTCTAGGAAGTCGGTCAGAGGTCCGACTTCGTAGTTGGAATGGGTTAGGGGAACCGTCTCGAAGAGAAGGTTTATGAAGGAGAGATATGGTGAAGATGGTCAGTACGAAAACTGTTGAGACAACATCTTCAAGAAGGAAAGAAAGCAGATTGATGCAAAAATGTGCAGATACATAGAGGAAAAACACTCATGGACATACATAAAAACAAACGCAAGAGCAGACCCTACTTTCATCAACTCAATACAGTGATGGTTGTAAAGGTCTGACCGTTATCTTTTCGATTATAGTTAAGTGATAAATAATCATTTAATACAGGCACACAGGGTGAGTTGCCTAACGTTCAGCTTATGCTCCTGTTATATTGTAAAGCCATGAACTTGGCATCTCTTGGATCCTATATCATAAGATCCGACTCGTCAAGAGAAAACCAACGGAATTTGTTTCGTGTGAATCAGACTTCATTTCGATTTGTTATGATTTTCGAAAGAAAGAGAAGTAAAGAGGGTTAAGATGTCATTAACCCATAATGACTATCATTAAGACTAATTAAGCATAATTAAAAAACTAATGATTGATTGAAAACTGCTAATGATCATTAGCAAACACTAATCAATAGTTAGCAAAAGATAAGCGTAAGCTATGAAAGTTAAATCGCTATTAGTGTTAATTAAGCATCATTAGTGAATCTAGAATCCTCTGGAATATTCTAACTTAAGCCCTAAGTTTCGAATAAGTTTTAGTCAAAACCATGGGCCAAAACCATGGGCCGCTAACTGTGGTTAAGGGCTAAACCATGGTTTACTAATCATGGTTAACGGTTTTCTGGAGCCTATGAATACCCCCCACCCACCCATTCATTCTCTACGATTTCTACTACCACCACACCCAAGGGATAGGGTTGTTAGGTAGGGAGGAGGAGTGGGAGGCAGGGAAAGAGTGCTAGCGAAGCGCTGCCGGGAGAACGAGGAGGAGGAAGGTATGATCCTCTCTTAGTTTTCTTCGTAAACTAGGCTTTCAATTCATCATATTTTCTTCCAAGTTTTGTTCTTGATTCATCTTTCTTTCTGATTCATTTCCTGTTGTGGTTCGAGGAGAAATCTGTGTAACACCCTACTTAGGTGCAGGCGGCTACGCACGTCAGTGAACCATGTGATTCATTACACATTCACTCACCTATGACGCGTGGTGTCTGCCAATTCTCCAATGTGTATTGCTCGTTCTTTTCCGCTTTTATAGTTATTTTGATGGAGAAATCCGTGTAACACCCTACTTAGGTGTGGGCGGCTATGCACATCAGTGAACCCTGTGATTCATCACACATTCACTCACCTAAGACGTGTGGTGTCTAACGATTCTCCATCGCTTGCAGTTTGATTATATTCTTTCAGTTTCACTGTTGTTTTCCTCTCAATTGATTTTATAGAGGAAACTCTTTTTGTTTTTATTTTGGAATATGCCCCGATATAAGGGGAAACTCTGCCGAAATATTCCGAGAAATATGTCCTGATATAAGGGGAAACTCTGCCAAAACTTTCCTAGAAATATCACCCTGTATAAGGGGAAGCTCTACTGAAATTTCAAAAGAAAATATGTTCTTGGCGTTATGTGTTCTTCGTGTTCTTCACGTTCTTCATGTTCTTCATTTGTCGCGTTCTTGACACGTTCTTAGCATTTTTGATAGAAAATGAAATTTGATCGTTTTAGGAGCCATAAATCATCCTTTTGAAAGAGAATCACGATAAAGAACTGTATATGCGAGAGAGAGCTCGATTAGGTAACGAAATCCTTCCTTTTTGTTGGGTTTTCATATGAGATCATTGAAATTTCTGATTTTATGTTCTTTGCTATGAAGAACCCTAATTTGGCTATTTTTGAGAAAATATAAAAAGTTGCTTTGTGATTTCAACTAAAATAAGGTGTAAGCATCGAATTGATGCAATGGCTTGGAAAGATAGGGTTTCGGAGTTAAAAGAGCATAAATTGAGTATATTAATATATGAGTTAATATATGTGTAAGTCTATACTCAGTATTTATGGTTACACTAATCTACTACTTGGCATAGGAATTACATCATGGGAATTGATGTATTTTAAGTTGGATCCTGAAAAGGGTCGTGAGTCACGTTAAAGATGACTGGGAGTAGAACTACAGATCAGGCATCAAACCTGTAGGTTTGTCGAAAGGAACCCGTATTGGCAATTCCCTACCTAGGTGGTACACGGTTGCCCTGTTATGATAAATGCACATGAAATGAATGATTTGCAATGCGTGATACCAGGAGCCAATATATCCGGGTTGAACGATGGAAGATGTGGTCGTGTCATGTGGAGGCACGGTTGGTTCAATAGTGGCTAGGTCACGATAACATGTATTTAAGCCGCTAGGTTATAATGTTAGTATGAGGTTTTAAGCAACCGAGTTCTCGAGGATGGTGTGCTCATTTGTTTTCCAGGCTGAGTATTTGAGACCCTGATTAATAAAAGAAAAGGAAATTGTCAGGATAGTATTGTAGTATTGGTTGAGTCGACGTGTGGCGGCATAAGCTTACCAAGATCAACACAATCTCCAATCCCAAAGTGTCCACAGCTTCGGAGTCCAAGAATGGTGGGGTACCCCTGGACTAATCCCTGACGTGGAATAGAAAGAAATGGGACTTAAATTAACGAGAAGGAATGAAACCTTTTGTCATAACAAGTTTTGAAAAAAATGCACAATTTGTTTGCTTTTCTCTTCTTCGTTACTTAGCATTCGCTAATTTGTTATCCTATGATTTATGGAAAACCCAACAGGTGTCGGTGAGCAATCGCAAGGACTTTAGTAATCTAGCCAGTTAACATAGTCATCCAACCAGCCACAATAGTTTTTCTCTGTAAGGTAGTTAGTAATCTTTTGTGCATTTTTCCTTTCAAGCTGATGTACATTTAAATGGTTATAGTGGAACAATTTATTATGTGAACTTTATTTTGTGAATGGAAAAGTGTTAAAATATTTTCTTCTGAGTATTTTTATTTGCAGTATATTTCTGAATGTTAGTTGTAATTGCTTGATAAATTATTGCTGAGTAAATAGATCGAGATATGGGAGGATGTGATGGCCCGGAATTAGGGTCGTGACAGATTGGTATGAGAGCCCAGTTACTCCAGTAGTTTATTTAGTAATTGAAAACTATGAGCGGTATTTAGAAACGATCTTAATAATTGACTTCAGTACCATTCACAAGTCATTGTCCCTTATGTACATCATGCTAAGATATATAGGACCTAACCTTTTGCCTTGACTTATCCCAGGATCAAGGTATACCTAGACGTGTCTAGGCAATTAGCCGCCATGATGACAATGCTGTAAGAAATGGGGCAAAAGCAACAAGTATTGGAGGAGAGGCTCAATGCACAAGCTGAGAGACCTGAAGCATCCAAACCTGTGGATGCTAGGATTGAAGGTTCTATCCATCTTTCTGAGGAAGAATTTAGTTACCATCCTTCAACTGAGTCTGCTCCTACCCCAACTGAAGGAGCAATGGAAATGGCCTTTCTTAGACACCAAACATTACTAGACAATTACCGAAAGGGAAAGATTCCTCGATTTAAAGGCGTAGAGACACATGCTGAGGCAGAACTATGGCTTGATGATGTCAGCAGGATGTTGAGAATAATACATGCACTAGCAGACACTTGGGTGCACTTCACTGATTACTCCTTAACAGACTATGCAAGACGATGGTGGAGAGCCATTTCCTAGAAATTAGTAGATCATGTTCCATGGGATGTTTTTGAAGAAATGTTCCAAGCTCACTTTTGTCCCTCCCATTGGGAAGAATTGAAGAGGAGGGAGTTAGCTTCTTTGACCCAAGGATCCAAGAATGTACGAGATTATCATATTAACTTTACGGAGCCGCTACGTTACTCCCCAACATTAGAAGCTTCACCACAAGAGTGTCTTACCAAAATTGTTAGCAGTCTTCAAAGATATGAGAGAGAAGCTTGCAGGTTTTAGAGCAACCACTGTACATGAAGCCATGGACATCGCCTCTCGTATTGAGATGGAGAGGGATGAAAACTGCCAAAGAAGAAGCTTTCACTTTACAGGTGGACTATCCAAACGTCAGACGAATTATAACCGAAGAGACATTCGTTATCATCCAATCAGGTCTAATATAAGCTCATCACAGACTTTGAGCCAGGAATTATCTGGAAGATGGTTTCTCTAGACCTCCACTATATCCTCATGACTCGGCAGCAGGAGCTACCGCCTCTGTGTTTGGGTCTTCAGCTCAAATAGGAGCATGTGTGTGTTTTTACTGTCATCAGGAAGGCCACATCAAGAAAGATTGTCCGAAGTTGAGAGGGTCAGGGTTTAAACAAACCCCAAAGAACAGTATAACATCCACCTCGAGAAATAGAGCAACACCCAGAGGAAGACATGGTAGAGGTTGTGGCTCACAAGGAGCGTCTTCTACACAGCAACCACCACAAAGTGTTGTGGGTTCTAGCTTGCCTATTCCTAATGGTCAGCTCAATGCAATTACTAAGGAACATGCCTACGACTCAGGCACGGTCGTACGAGGTACCGTTACTATTCATGGATTCTCAGTACATGCCTTATTTGGATCAGGTGCTTCACATTCATATATTGCTCGACGGTTAGTACCCAGTTTGGGTAAGATACCAGTAGAAGTACAACAGTCCTATCTAACCAAGGGATTAGGAGGACAAGTATTTATAATCTGAGAAATAATGGATAATTGTATAGTACTAATAGTGGGACATCAGTTACCTGTTTCACTACTACTAATTGAAATGGAGGACTTTGATCTTATCCTAGGGATGGATTTTCTAGAAAGGCATCATGCATGTCTTGACTGTTTTCAGAAGACAGTAACGTTTCACCTTCCTAACTCGATAGAGTTCCAGTTCATTGGAAATCCATCCAATGATAATGTCGAATATATCTCTACTTTGAAGGCACAACAATTGTTGGAGAAAGGGTGCCAAGGCTATTTAGCTTATGTAACCACTACATCAGGGTCAGACAGAATGATGGACGATATACCTATAGTGTGTGAATTTCCTGATGTATTTCCACAGGAACTACCTGGATTACCACATGAGAGAGAGATTGAATTTGAAATCTCTCTCATACCTGATACTCAGCCTATCTCTATCCCTCCGTATAGGATGACACCAACTAAGTTACGAGAGTTAAAGGTACAGTTGCAAGAACTATTAGATAAAGGATTCATTCATCCTAGTACTTCACAATGGGGTGCACCTGTCTTATTTGTTAGGAAAAATGATAGGTCAATGCAGTTTTGCATTGACTATAGACAACTAAACAAGAAGACTGTAAAGAACAAGTATCCTCTGCTAAGAATAGACGATCTCTTTGATCAGTTACAAGGTTCAACTGTGTATTCCAAGATTGATTTAAGATCTGGATACCATCAATTGAAAATTAAAGATACAGATATTCCCAAGACAACTTTTCGACTAGATATGGATATTATGAGTTCTTAGTTATGCCTTTTGGACTAACAAATGCCCCAACAGCCTTCAAGGATCTCGTGAATAGAGTATTCAAGGAGTTCTTAGATCACTTTGTAGCAGTCTTTATTGATGATGTACTTATTTACTCCAAGGATGAGTATATGCATGAATACCATCTCAGGCGGGCACTCGAAACACTAAGAAAGAACAAACTGTATGCTAAATATAGCGAATGTGACTTCTGGCTATCTGAAGTATCTTTCTTAGGCCATGTTATTTCTGGGGAAGGTATATCAGTTGATCCTACAAAGGTTAGTGCGGTGATGAGTTGGGAACGCTCGAAGACTGTCACAGGAATATGATCTTTTCTGGGATTAGCCGGATATTATAGAAGATTTGTGAAGGACTTTTCACGAATAGAATTGCAAATGACTAGGTTGACCTAGAAGGAAGTTCCATTTATATGGTCCGATACATGTGAAACTAGTTTCCAAACATTGAAAGAATGCCTAACATCTGCACCCATCCTTACTCTACCCTCCGGGAGTGAAGGGTTTATAGTGTACATTGATGCATCTAAAGAAGGACTTGGGTCAGTTCTTATGCAACATAGTAAGGTAGTTGTCTATGCATAACGACAGCTCAGGACACATGAGAAGAACTAACCAACACAGGACGTTGAATTAGTTGCCGTAGTTTTTTCTTTAAAGATATGGAGATACTACATGTATGGTATGACTTTTGAAATCTTCACCGATCATAAAAGCTTGAAATATCTATTTGATCAAAAGGAGCTCAATATGAGATAGAGACGGTGGCTAGAGTTGTTGAAAGATTATGATTGCACTATCTCCTACCACCCTGGTAAGGGGAACGTCGTAGCAGATGCCCTTAGCAGAAGAACTTATTCACCTGGGTTAGTGAGTGTTATTCACTTCTGGGGTTTACTATCAATGTTAAGTGAATGGAAACCATATGATAGTAGTCCTGATACTATAACTATTCCTCACCGATACAAACCAGAGATCTGGGATAAAATAAAGAAAGGATAGGAGGACGATCCAATGCTTAAAGATTTGAGACAACAACTTGAGAAGAATGATATAGAGGGATTCCAGATACATGATGGGTTACTATAAAACCATCACAGATCTTGTGTACCAGACATACCTGAATTGAGGAAAGCCATCTTACGTGAAGCTCATTGTTCCAGATTATCTATTCATCCAGGAATTACGAAGATGTATAAGGATCTTCATTCATACTTTTGGTGTCCAGGAATGAAGAAAGATGTTGTTGAGTTTGTGAATTCATGTTTCACTTACCAACAGATAAAAGCTTCACACCAAAAGCCAGCAGGATTGTCACAACCTCTCCCCATACTTGAGTGGAAATGGGAAGGCATTTCCATGGATTTCGTTACTGGATTACCTCAAACGATTGGTGGGAAAGATAGTATATGGGTTATAATAGATCACCTAACCAAGGTAGCACAATTCATTTCAATAAGCTTATCTTTCACTCAAGACCAGCTTGCTGAGTTATATATTACACATGTGATCCATCTCCATGGTATCCCAAAGGAAGTAGTTTCCGATCGAGATTAATAATTCACTTCACACTATTGGCAGAACTTCATGATAGCCTTAGGCACACAACTATGCTTGAGCACAGCATATCATCCACAAACATATGGTCAATCAGAATGTACTATTTAGACTTTAGAGGATATATTACGAGCATGTGCCTTATAATGGAAAGAATCATGATTGAAACATTTGCCTCTTGCATAATTCACATACAACAATAGTTACCATACAAGTATTGGCATGGAACCATTTGAATCACTTTATGGACGTAGGTGTACTACTCCTTTGTGTTGTCAAGAGGTCGGGATAAAGAACCTTTACGATTCAGATAGACAGCAAGAGACACGGGAAGCTGTAGAGTTTGATCGAAAAAGACTATTGACTGTTCAAAGTCGCCAGAAAATCTATAGCGATACCAAGCGAATAGACCTTGAGTTTGAGGTAGGTGACTTTGTATTTCTCAAAGTATCTCTTATGAAGGGTATTCATAGGTTCGGTATGCATAGGAAGTTAGCACCCAAGTTCGTGGGTCCCTTTGAAATCATTCAGCGGATTGGAAAAGTGGTATATAGACTTGCGCTTCCTCCACATCTTTCCACAATACGTGATGTTTTTCATTTATCAAATCTAAGAAAGTACATTAAGGATCCAGAGCATAAGATAAGTTATGATGATTTGCATGTTGAGCCAGACTTGACATACCAAGAGATACTTGTGCAAATACTTGACAGGGATATCAAGAAGTTAAGGAACAAAGAAGTACCTCTAGTTAAAATATTGTGGCGCAACCAAGAGTTTAAAGAAGCCACGTAGGAACCTGAGGTGGAAATGAGAGATAAATACCCATAATTATTTGAATGTTAACACTATGTATTGTGTATATCTTTATTGTAAATGAAATGTCGTTCATCCTCTTTAAGGTTGTTATGGTTTCAATCCTCTTTAAGGTTGTTATGCCTGCATTTCTAGTCTCGAGGATGAGATTTCCTTTAAGTTTGTTATAATTGTAAATCCATGAACTTGGCATCTCTCAGATCCTATATCATAAAATCCGACTCGTCAAGAGAAAACCAATGGATATTGTTTCGTGCAAATCGGACTTCGTTCGATTTGTTATGATTTTCAAAAGAAAGAGAAGTAAGGAGGATTAAGACGTCATTAATCCATAATGATTGTCATTAAGACTAACTAAGCATGAATAAAGAATCTGATGATGGATTGAAAAACGCTAATAATCATTAGCAAATACTAATAAATAGTTAGCAAAAGATAAGCGCAAGCTGCGAAAGTTAAATCATGGATAGTGAAAGTTAATCACAATTAGTGTTAATTAAGCATCATTAGCGAATCTAGAATCCTCTGGAATGTTCTAACTTAAGCCCTAAGTTTCAGATAAGTTTGGATAAAACCATGGGCCAAAACCATGGGCTGCTAAATGCGGTTAAGGGCTAAACCATGGTTTACTAATCATGGTCAGCGGTTTTCTAGAGCCTATAAATACCCCCCCATTCATTCATTCTCTACTATTTCTACTACCACCACTACCCAAGGGCTAGGGTTGAGAGGTCGGGAGGAGGAGTGGGAGGCAGGGAAAGAGCGCTAGCAAAGCGCTGCCGGGAGAACGAGGAGGAGGAAGGTATGATCCTCTCTTAGTTTGCTTTTCATAAACTAGACTTTAAATTCATCCTCTTTTCTTCCTAGTTTTGTTCTTGATTCATCTTTCTTTCTGATTCGTTTCCTGTTGTGGTTCGAGGAGAAATCTGTGCAACACCCTACTTAAGTGCGGGTGGCAAAGCACGTCAGTGAACCCTGTGATTCGTCACACATTCACTCACCTAAGACGAGTGGTGTCTACCAATTCTCCATTGTGTATTGCTCATTCTTTTCCACTTTTATAGTTATTTTGATGGAGAAATCCGTGTAATACCCTACTTAGATGCGTGCGGCTATGCATGTCAATGAACGTTGTGATTCATCACACATTTACTCACCTAAGATGTGTGGTGTCTACCGATTCTCCATCGCTTGCAGTTTGATTATATTCTTTCAGTTTCGTTGTTGTTTTCCTCTCAATTGATTTTAAAGAGGAAACTCTATTCGTTTTTATTTTGAAATATGTCCCGATATAAGAGGAGACTCTGTCGAAATTTTCTAAGAAATATGTTCCAATATAAGAGGAAACTCTGCCGAAATTTTCCTAGAAATATCAACCCGTATAAGGGGAAGCTCTGCTGAAATTTCAAAAGAAAATGTGTTCTTGTTGTTCTTCGTGTTCTTCGTGTTCATCATGTTCTTCGTTCGTTAATTGCGTTCTTGACACGTTCTTAGCATTTTTGATACGAAAATGAAATTCGATCGTTTCAGGAGCCATAAATCATCCTTTTGAAAGAGAATCACGATAAAGAACTGTATACACGAGAGAGAGAGAGCTCAATTAGGTCACAAAATCCTTCCTTTGCTGTTGGGTTTTCATATTAGATTGTTGAAATTTCTGATTTTATGTTCTTTGTTACGAAGAACCCTAATTTGGCATTTTTTAGAAAATATAAAAAGTTGCTTTGTAATTTCAACTAAAATAAGGTCTAAGCATCGGATTGATGCAGTGGCTTGGAAAGATAGGGTTTGAGAGTTAAACGAGAATAATTGAGTATATAAATATATGAATTAATATATGTGTAAGTCTATACTCAATATTTATGGTTACACTAATCTACTACTTGGAAGAGGAATTACATCATGGGAATTGATGCGTTTTAAGTTGGATCCTGAAAAGGGTCGTCAGTCACGTTAAGGATGACTGGGAGTAGAACTACAGGTCGGGCAAGCAACCTGTAGGTTTGTCGGAAGGAACCCGTATTGGCATTTCCATAACTAGGTGGTACATGATTGACCTATTATGATAAGTGCACATGAAATGAATGATTTTCAACGCGTGATACCGAGAGCCAATATATTCGGGTTGAACGACTGAAGATGTGGTCGTGCCATGTGGAGGCACGTGTGGTTCAATAGCGGTTGGGTCATGACAACATGTATTTTAGCTGCTAGGTTATAATGTTACCCTGAGGTTTTAAGCGATCGAGTCCTTGAGTACGGTATGCTCATTTGTTTTCCACGCTGAGGGTTTGATACCCTGATTAATAAAAGAAAAGGAAATTGTCTGGATAGTATTAGAGTATTGGTTGAGGCGACGTGCGGCGGCAAAAGCATACTTAGATCAACACAATCTCCAATCCCGAAGTGTCCGAAGCGTTGGAGTCGAAGAATAATGGGGTTCTCCTGGACTAATCCCTGATGTGGAATAGAAAGGAATATGACTTAAATTAATGAGAAGGAATGAAACCTTTTGTCATAACAAGTTTTGAAAAAAAATACACAATTTGTTTGCTTTTCTCTTCTTCGTTACTTAGCATTCGCTAATTTTTTATCCTATGATTTATGGAAAACCCAACAGGTGTCCGTGAGCAATCACAAGGACTTTAGTAATCCAGCTAGTTAACATAGTCATCCAACCAGCCACAGTCGCTTTTCTCTGTAAGGTAGTTAGTAATCTTTTGTGTATTTTCCTTTCAAGCTGATGTACATGTAAATGGTTATAGTGGAACAATGTATTATGTGATCTTTATTTTGTAAACGGAAAAGTGTTAAAATACTTTCTTCTGAGTATTTTTATTTGCAGTCTATTTCAGAATGTTAGTTGTAATTGCTAGATAAAATATTGCCGAGTAACCAGATCCGGATATGGGAGGATGCGACGGCCCATAATTAGGGTCTTGACATATATCCTAATCAAAGAGACGATATACTTAGGTTGTTGGGATCAATATCACACCTCTAAGGATAGTAGTGAGAAGATATACACAAAATGTCTCTCTACGGTCATAGGCAAGCTCTTGCAGCTCCCAAATATGCAAGAGTCAGAAATGGAGATTTAGGAGGCAAGTCCATGGATTTAGGCTCTAATCTTAGTGTGTACATCCTCATCCACTCTGTTTGGAGGCAGTACATGTGTACAAAGATGGGAGAGCTCTCCCTAAAACAAAAGCTTAATTTTAGTCAATATTTTTGGTACAATTCAATTAGTCATATCGATTTTAGAGATTAAATACCACTTGTAATTAATCCAACACAAGTAATCATGTCTATCATCCTGTCCCAATTTCTTTATCCTAAGATTGAAAAACTGAGAGGGAGAATCGGAAAAAGCTGATGCAATCGATGGAAGCTATGATGAATGCTTGATTAAGAAGACTTACAATGCCTCCACGTCTACAACGCACGATGCATAACTGAATTAAAAAAATTATGCTAAAAGAATGCAAGTCGGAAAATCAAACCTAGTTGAAAGTTCTATTAGCGAGGAAGAATTTGAATTTAAGTTTGACTTAGTAGAACGATCTATGGTACATATTATTAGGTGTTTAATGTGTTGTCCTAGATTTTACGAGTACAAGAAAATATTGTAGTAATAAAGCTCTAATAGCTGCAAGTGCAGGTCAAACCTACGAGCCACTTAAATCGAGTCCCACTCTCACCAGAGTGTGAAACAGGTCTCGACACATCGAAAAAATAAGTGTCCTATGTCCTTATACACATGCAAGATTCCAAATTGGAAATATGCAATTATTACAAATAATTACAAAAAATCAAATAAATATAGAAAATAAATCCTATACTCTACACTCTCATGACTCAACTTGATCTTAAATGTATGCATTCATTTAGTTAAGCTTATTTCCGAAAGAAGATGGCCTCCAATGCTCCTGAGTTGCTCGACCACCTATGTAGTCAGTCCTTCACATTGGGCCCTCACACAAAAAATAAGATGGTGGTCAAATAGATACATAAAATAAAATAAAATAAAGGAAACAAAATAAATAAAAAAATAAATGCATGAAAATAATTAAAGTGATAATTACAAGAAAAACCAAGGGTCAGACTACCCCGAGGTGGAAAACCTAAGAACTAAATTTTCTAAAATATCAACCTAAGCCATGCCTCCTCAGTAATGGTGCCATCTAAAAAACATAAAATTACCCTTCTCATCGTGTGAATTAACATTTGATGTTCGTTGAAGGCAGGCAATTCAGATTGATCAAAAAGATCACTTAAATAACTTCTCAATTAATAACGAGCGATCTGATTTTTATTTTACTTGGGCCAGCCCAAGGCCGAACTCAGGGAGGCAACATTCTCCTTAGGTAAATTAATAGTCGATCTAGAAGATATGTTTTCAAAGAGTCATATTTTGCGTTGTTTTTATCTTTTTTCAACTTTTTATGGTTTTTAATTTCAAAACGTAATTATTTAATCAAGTAAATATGATGGATTGCTTTTCAAAATAGTTTTTAATGCAAGAGAAAATAATGTTATGATGTGTGGTGAAACAAGAAATTAATAAATGCAATATTTTTTTATTTTTAAATGATGATGAAAAAGATGCAAAATGGTGAATGATATGAGAAGGTCAAACCAAGATCAAGCAATCCAAGCAATCAGTTCAAGAGCCTTCCCTTTATTTAATTTCAAGGATAAGTTTTCAATTAATAATCGAATAGATTCCCCCAAAATCAATAGATGCATTATTGAGCAATTAGAAATAATATCCAAGAATAAATATGCTCAAAATAAGGAAAGAACTCTTCAAATTAATGATTGTCCCATACTGTCTCAAAAGTGGATCCCAGAGTTGTATATGGAAGAGTATTGAATATGCTCTGAATCGACACCATGAACATAAAAATAAGATGACAAACATGGAAGATATTAATGGTTGAAGTTCAAAGTCAATATAGTAAATAAAATAAACAAAATCTTGCAAATATACCCTTAGGTAGAGACGACATTGTAAAATGTGAGATTCAGTTGGGCTCCATTGATATTTACCCCATTAAGGTCATTTCATAATTCTTGGAACATTGGAGGATGTCTCAGCAATATACCTAGAGTCACACACATCTCAGGTGTGACTCTGCTACTTTGTGACTCTAAGAAGCATGAGAGGGTTGTGGCGTAAATGACCCCATGTGCACAGAACGCATGTGAGTTCAGTGTGGCTAAGATGGAGGTTTGGGTGGTGGCTCGGTCCGAGCATCCAAGTGGCTCTACGAGAAGCTTCAGTAGTGCCCGAGTCTCTAGGCATGGATGGTGCACGTGGCGAGTTACCCAGTGTCTGATGTAGATTGGTCGATGACCGAATTTTGGGTGTTTCCCAATGGCTTGGAGGCATCTTATTCTTGGTACTAGGGCTCCTGTAACAATTGTTCTTGGGGATGCTTTTCTCCATATGGTGGAGCTCCTGTCAGATATTTCTCAATGATTATGGTGGCCATCACACGGTCGTGGGTTGTCTGGGCAGAAGGGGTACGTGAGTGATGGCAATGGAGGAGGATGATGCTCCTTTACAATGGTGGGTGGTTCAAAGCAGGCGTTGAGTACTCCCTGGCACCAACAAAGAAGCGAAAGGCTCTAAGAGTAGAGGTCCTTGGCCTGGAGATTAGTTCGGAAGAAGAGGGAACAAAGGAGGAACATGAGCTTGTGGTTCTGACCTTAGCAAGTTCGGAGGTGGAATACTGCGGTGGTTTGATCAGAAGTAGAGGGGGAGAAGGTATGGGGATGGTACGATTCATTGGTTGATAGAATAACTGAAGGATATGGAATAATCCTCAAGCGCATCATGGAAGCGTGAGCGTCGTATCGAATACGACGAAGAACGACTAGTCGTACTAGTTGTTTGGTGCAGCGGAATTTAAAAAATTTTTCAAGCGATGAAACCACATGATCCAAAGGAATAACTCTTGAAGCATTGTTGATCGAGTCTCTACGAAATGAGACCTCTTGTCTCAAGTCCAATCGTTGGAGAAGAAGCTTGCGAGTGCGGGGAGGAGTCGTGTGATCCTCGCAATCCAACAAGTTGATCCAAGCATGGTGAACTCCTAATCTCGTCGTATGAGATTGGACGTTTTCTTAGCGAGAGTAGCACTCCAAGAAGACGGAAAACCGAAGAGCGTCGAAGCGGCGACGCGGTGGCGTAGGCGATGACAGCTATCTCCCACCAGGGTTTGATGGACGACCACCAAGGAGAGGGAGAGAGGGTTGGCATGTGGAAGGAAGAAAAAGAGAGAGATGTGCTTCAAAAGCTTAACCCTAGAGAGCATGATATGCCTCTCTATTTATAGGGTTTTGGGATCCATGGATCTCAATCCATGAGACTCATAAAATCAATGGATGAGATTGATTTATGATCAATCCAATGGTGAAGATTGTTGTTGGTAAAAACCAACAACTTATGTTTTAATTTAGATCAAATATATTTGACAAATCAAATATACATCAATCCTAAAATTAAACCAATCAAATAAGGAGGCAATTACCATGGAGATCTCATCTCCACATGGAATATAGTGGACAGCCACGAATTCCATATAGGACTTGGTAGCCGTCCACTTATTACCAAGTGGGGCAATCTCATTAAATCTCATGAGATTGCATGTCTCCATGATATTCTCCATTATTTAATCCAGCAACTTTTATTGTGATTTATTCTCCAATAATAATTCATAATTAATTTTTAGAATTTTACAATCTTGCCATTGGAAATTTGTGAATCACATTCACAACCCAAAACTAAATGTAATTTACATTTTCAATTAATTAAACAATGTGTATCCAATACACATTAATAATTAATCAACAAATATAAATTATGATTAGATCTCTCTATTACATTATAAATCACATTTATAATATATTATGAATAATTGGATATTACTATCCACATTATTCTTATCCATATAATTAAATCACATTTACTAAAATAGATAATTTCCACATACATCAAGATAATTAAATCACATTTAATTATTAATTACTTAATGCTTAGATCTTATGGAATTATTCTTGAACCCTTTCAAGAATAGTGCTATTTCTCCTCAGATACTTGGAGATAAGGACATTGCGATTGTATTGTTCCACGTATAGTGACTTGGATATTGAGATCACATCTCAAATCCAGATGCCATGGACCTCTCATAGATGCTTGATTAAATCAAGGTCGTAAACCTAATCTTTTCATTGCATCTGAATCTCATTCAGATCAATGTCTAATACATGGACTAAGATTAGGTCAGTTCTCTATTGAGAGGAGTCAATAAAATCCAGACCTGTTTCATCACTCCCTCGAAATGGAAGCGTCATGGTTATACAATCGTTTATGATCAAATCACCCTCAGGTATTCCCAATACCTGTACATCCTTCATACTAGAAGACCTATTATCATCCTGAAGATATAGATCACTTTTACACTGTCATCTTCATGATTTGATCACTAAGTTTCTCAATCTTGGTCCTTGGGATTTGGTACAGATCATATGCTTTCACAAAGCATATATCTTACCTTAAAATTCATGTCATGCTTCCAAAGCATGACGACCATGCATGGAATTTGATCAGTCCCAATACCTCATGAGTAAGCTCATGTCTCCCGGTTCACAAGTGAACATGTATGATCCCTTTGTGAGATTGTATTACTCATATGTCCTTACATGCACACCAGCTCACCGGTGTATAGTCCTTGGTTAGGTCATCAACCTATTAGTTTGCCAAATGTACACACTCAGACATATAGCAATACATCTGTCTCTGGTCAGAGGATGTTTACCTATGTTGTGACAGCATTCAACATAGGTATTTGGTTATCTCGATCTCTTTTAAGTCAACTCATTGACTCAACTAATCTGATACCTCCGAATCACTATTCCCATGCAGAGGACCTGCATCAATAGGTCAATAAGATATTAGCCTAATGAGAAAGGATTGCCATCTCCTACTCAGGCTGGAGATCATCACTTGACAATCATTTGATGATGCTTGATGAGTCCTCTATCTAAATCCTTAGATATTCATCCAAGCATTAGCCTCTACAATTAATCAATGAATCAACAGTTGTATGATTATCAAGTTGGCCATGGTACATAACCCTTATTGTACAGAGGGACCTTATAGTGCATTCATTCAATCAATTTCAGAAAGGGAGTGAAACATAATCAATAACTTTTATTGATAAATCATTTATTACAATTACATTTATTGTAGGAATGGCTCGCCTCGGGCTCACATTGCTAACAATCTCCCACTAGCCCTCAGAACCATTCAGGAACAATCCTTAAACCCATAATCATTACATGCTGGTCGAAAACATTCTGTGTCAGAGGTTTGATAAGAGGATCAGCAACGTTGTTGGTAGAGGCCACCTTGGTGATGATGATGTCACCACTCTTTTGAATCTCCCAAATGATGTGGTATTTCCTTTCTACGTGCTTGCTCTTTTGATGCCATCTGGGTTCCTTCGCCTGGGTAATGGCTCCTGTGTTATCGCAGAGTAGCGGGATGGAGTATTAGAGGAAACTATGCCAAGCTTCAGGACAAACTTCCACAACCACACCGCCTCCTTTGCAGCATCCGATGCGGCAATGCACTCGGCTTCTATTGTTGAATCTGTTGTAGTGTCCTGCTTCTTGCTTCTCCAACTAACAACACCACCATTCAACAAGAATACAAACCCTGATGTCGACTTTCGATCATCAATATTCGATTGGAAGTCAGAATCTGTATATCCCAAGACTTGGAGATCACCATCTCCATAAACCAAGATGTAATCTTGCGAATGTCTTAGATATTTGAATATGTTCTTTACTGCATTCTAGTTTTGTTCTCCATAGCAGGATTGGTAACAACTTACCACTCCCACTGCATGGCAGATATCTGTCCTAGTATACATCATAACATACAACAGGCTTCCTACAGCTGATGCATAAGGGTATCCACCCATGGCTTTCTTTTGCTCAACATCTTGAGGAGCCATTCCTTTAGACAGGTGGATACCATGTCTTAAGGGTAGGAATCCTTTCTTGGAACTATCTATACAGAATCGTTCAAGAATCTTCTTAATGTATCCATGTTGTGACAATCCCAAAATCCTCTTTTCTCAGTTTCTGAACAACTTCATGCCTAAGATGTAAGAGGCTTCTCCAAGATCTTTCATCTCAAAGGTATGGGATAGCCAAATCTTCACACTGGTCATCATCCCTGTATCATTCCCAATGATAAGGATGTCATCTACGTAAAGCATGATGAACACAATGGCGCTTCTACTAAGCTTCTTGTACACACAAGGTTCATCAAGATTCTGTATAAAATCATAACTCTTTATGGTTTCGTCAAATCTGATGTTCCAGCTACGAGAAGCTTGCTTGAGCCCATAGATGGATTTCTTCAGCTTGCATACTTTGCCATCCTTGGTTATGAAGCCTTGGGGTTGTTCCATATAGATATCCTCATCGAGGTATCCATTGAGGAAAGTCGTCTTGACCTCCATCTGCCAGATGTCGTAGTCAAGATATGCAGCTATAGCTAGCAGTGTCCTGATGGATTTACGCATAGCCACAGGAGAGAATGTCTCATCGTAGTCGATGCCTTCTCTCTGTGTGTAACCCTTGGCTATGAGTCGTGCCTTGAAAGTCTCTACTTTCCCATCAGGTCCCCTTTTTTTCTTGAAGATCCATTTACACCCAATGGGGTTTAACCCTTTAGGTGCATCTTCTAGGGTCCATACCCCATTCTTATGCATGGAGTCAGTTTATGACTTCATTGCTAGCATCCATCTATCCATGTCATGATCCGCGAGTGCTTCATCAAATGAAGAGGGATCCTTTTCAATTTCACTTGACACATGGAATCCATACTTTTCAGGTGGTGCAACCACCCCCGAAGTCCTTCGAAGAGGTATGGGTGTTTCATCTTTATTTATTTCTTTAGTTTCTACTCTAGGAAGCTCAGAATCTTCAGGGGATTCTACGAGTTCCTCTACTTCACTTTTGTCTTGGCCTTTAAGGAAATCATCCTCCAGAAATTTCACATATCTAGAGACAAAAACCTTTTGGGTCTCAGGGTCATAGAGTTGGTATCCAATACCATCTTTAACATATCCAATGAAGTAACACTCACGAATGCGAGATTCTATCTTACTTGCGTCCACTTTCTTCGCATGAACCAAGCAACCCCAAACCCTCAAGTGATTAACACTAGGTTTGGTTCCATATTAGTGCTCATGAGGAGTCTTAGGTACAGATTTGCTAGGAATCTTATTTAGGATATATATTGCAGTCTCTACTACATATACCCAGAACCTAAGTGGTAAATGTGCTTTGCTCATCATTGAACGGACCATATCCATGATGGTCCTGTTGCGTCTTTCAGCGACACCATTAAGTTGGGGAGTTCCAGGAGTAGTGAGATTTGAGACAATTCCATTCTCTTCAAGGTATTCCTTGAATTTATCTGAGAGGTACTCGCCACCTCAATCAGATCGAATCCGTTTAATCTTCCTATCGGATTGGTTCTCAACCAAAGCCTTGAATTCTTTGAACTTTTCAAAGATTTTAGATTTATGACATAATAGGAAGACAAACCCGTATCACGAATGGTCATCAATAAATGTCAAATAATATTGATATCCATTTCGAGTCACGGTACTGAAGGGACCACATACATCGGTATGTATTAGGTCAATAATACCTTCGCATCTTGTAACCTTGTTACGGAAAGGCATCCTAGTCATTTTACCTCGAATGCAATGTTCACAGGTAGGTAAAGATTGAACCTGTATAAAATCCAAAGGTCCATCCTTTATCAATCTATTGATCCTATCAACAGATAAATGACCAAGACTTTGATGCCAAATCATATTTGAATGATTTTTATTCTCCCTAGATCTTTTAGGGTTTATATTAGTAGTTGTAACATTCATGACATGCTCATTAATGCACAATTCATAGAGTCCACCAGAAGTCAAAATACCATCTGCAATATATTTATCATAATGATTTATGACTAATTTATTACAGAAAAGGAATAAATATCCACTTATAACTAGCTTAGATAGAGATATCAAATTCCTCCTGACTTCAGGTACATAAAGACACTCTTTAAGTACTAGGGCTCTAGCACTAGATAATGATAGTCGACAAGTCCCGACGGTGACTGCTGCAACACTTGCATCAGATCCCATCTGGATGACTATATCTCCCCTTCTTCAAGTTTTCTAGTTTCCTGAAACAAATGCAACAAATTACATACATGAACAGAAGCACCAGAATCAACAACCCAACTTCCTTCTCGTCCAACGAGAAAACTGGTTTCAATGATAAAAGTACATTTCAGACCTACTGGGGCTTTACCTTTGTCGACCGACTTCAGGTAATCCGAGAAATTAGGCCTCCAGTGCCCCGGCTTCTTACAGTGGTGACAGATGTCAGTTTTCTTCGACGCCATTAGTGTGGATGCATTAGAAGATGAGCCAACACCTTGTCCCTTCTTCTTTCTCTTTTGGGCCGAGCCCTTCCAAGAACCTTGCTTCGGACCACGCTTCTCTCTGACCTATGCAACCATTGCACTACCAGCGAGACTTTAATGCAGCAAGAAGTCCAGTGTTTGTCAATTCCAGTTTGTTTATGTGGAATGAAACCACAAAGTTATTGAAAGACTTGGGCAAAGACAACAGAATGAAATCAGATTGCATGTCTGCATCCATGGTTGCCCCAAGAGTTTCCAGCTCCGACAAGTACCCAAACATTTTTATTACATGTTCACGGACCGAAGTCCCTTCCTGCATCTTGCAGCGAGCGAGTTATTTCATAACGTTGTATCACTGGATGCGTTTAATGTCACCAAACATATCTTTTAGATTCTGCATTATTTCCTGGCATGTGCTCATCTCCACATGTTGCTTCTGAAGAACATTGGAGAGAGAACCCAAGATATAGCATCTAGCCAAGACATGATCTTCATCATCTGTCATTGTATGCTTTTTCTTCCTTTGATTTAGGGTTTTCATGCTTGTCTTCTGAGAGCACATAACTTATGCGCTCAGTCGAGAGAACAAGCTCCAAATTACGGATCCAATCCGAGTAATTCGGTCCTGTCAACTAGTTGACCTCCAGAAGCCTGCTTAGTGGGTTCATGGACTTCATTTTCTGAAATTAAGAATGCATTATATTAGAACATATAATCATACATTCAATTTATGATATTTGATTAAGGCATTTTAAATCAAATTAGTCTTGCTCTGTCAACTAAGAAAGTTTATTCCCTTAATCACTTTCAAAGAAAGAGATATACTTACCGCTATATCTCAAGCAAGAACTGAGATCTCCTCTTTACCTTTGTCATATCCCAATAATATGAGAACCTATGACTCCAATAAAGAGAAGCAGGAACACATTCCACCTTGTAAGTCCAACTTGCATTTCCCAATTCGGTCTTTAATACCTGGGCCCACCACCCCTAAGGCGATGTTGACCCGTCATTAATTGAACCAACCATCAACAGGAATACAACTCGCTATGCGCAATCCAATATCGCCCCAATAATATGAGGACCTGATATTGGGGTCACTACGCATACATCCTTACTCTTTCGAGAAGCAATGATCCTGATCCAAATGGATCATATGCAGGAACTATCACTTCGGACTGGCGTCTCCTACATATAATATCTGGTGACAAAACCCTTCACCTTGACGGGAGACCATGGATGACACTTGTGTGATCCTCCATCTCATATTAAAATTTTTAATTAATTATTATGAATCATATTCATGTAATTAATTCTTCCAAGGGAATTAACAACTCTATTCATAATAGAGTGTTTTAATTGGACATAACTAATTCAATCATATTAAATTAATTATCAATCCAATTCAATCAACAAACTTGATTGTTTTACTAGAATATATATATGGTATTATCTCAAAGTACGTATTAATTCAAATTTTAATAATTAGAAAATACATCTTGATTTCTTCGGCATCATCAAGTCCCTACCCACTGTCATGGCCAATACCGACGAGAGTGGGAAGGACCACATACGTTGCAACCCGCTACCCCAATGCTCTCCAACTAGACACCATATCCACCTCAGGAAAGGATAATATCAAATAGATAAATTTGTACTTGAGATGATCATAGGTTCTTCAACTGAAATCATACCATATAGTAATAATAAAAACATCTTTGATTATAAGGAAATTTGCTAGACAAATTCCCAATCCTATTCAAGCAAGGAGTTTGATGATTGTGTTTCCAATTATGATCTAGATCAAATCTAATCAATTTATTGGTTGAGGATAAGTCAATTAAAGAAAAAATCATATTCCAATATTTTTCAAATATTTTTCATATTTATTTCATGAAATTAACAATTAATTTCACTAATTGACAATTACATGGTTCTTGATTAGGACTGTAATTTCAGCAGTGACCCCTACTTACAAAAATTAACATATCTCAATAAATTTAAATCCAAATTAGACAAAATAAATTTTTAAAGATTGCTAATTTTATTTAGGAAAGAAACTAAGTGATATTTCACGCATTTTGAGGCAGATCAAAACAGTAATTAACTCATTAATCATGTTAAGATTTGCAGTACCCGCAACAGTGAATACATGTTCATTAAAACAACCATATCTTGAGCAAACAGAATCCAAATTACGTAAACTCAGATCCTATGGTTTCCTTATTTAATGGGGAAAAAATATAAGCGATTAATTGGTATTTAAACAATTTACATAGGTCCGAATTTATTCACTAAACAGAAGTGCGAAAATCAAACGTGACAAAAACTTTCGCGACCTCTACGAACCCAAGTCGTCCTCGGTTTGCGGATCGTATACAAAACCTTTGACCTAAGGCTCTGATACC
This sequence comes from Ottelia alismoides, assembly GCA_037367405.1. Classification (NCBI taxonomy): domain Eukaryota; kingdom Viridiplantae; phylum Streptophyta; class Magnoliopsida; order Alismatales; family Hydrocharitaceae; genus Ottelia; species Ottelia alismoides. The sequence goes on along the minus strand of JAZKJV010004280.1, from coordinate 167,010 downwards.
ACTTGAAGGATATGGAATAATCCACAAGCGCATCACGAAAGCGTGAGCGTCGTATCGAATACGATGAAGAACGACTAGTCATACTAGTTGTTCGGTGCAGCAGAATTTAAAAAATTTTTCATGCGATGAAACCACATGACCCAAAAACGATTCTCGGATTGTTTCATCTATAATCACAACAAGTAGAAGGAATACCTCTTGAAGCATGGTTGATCGAGTCTCTACGAAAAGAGACCTCCTGTCTCTAGTCTAATCGTCAGAGAAGAAACTTGCGAGCACGGGGATGACTCGCGTGATCCTCGCAATCCAACAAGTTGATCCAAGCAGGTGAACTCCTGATCTCGTCGTACGAGATCGAATGTCTTCTTCGTGAGAGTAGCACTCCGAGAAGATGGAGAACCAAAGAACGTCGAAGCGGCGGTGCGGTGGCATAGGCGGCGACGACTATCTCCCACCAGGGTTTGGTGGACGGCCACCAAGGAGAGGGAGAGAAGGTTGGCGTGTGGAAGGAAGAAAAAGAGAGAGATGTGCTTCAAAAGCTTAACCCTAGAGAGAATGGTATGCCTCTCTATTTATGGGGTTTTAGGATGCATGGATCTCAATCCATGGAACTCATAAAATCAATGGATGAGATTGATTTATGATCAATCCAATGGTCAAGATTGTTGTTTGTAAAAACCAACTTATGATTTAATTTAGATCAAATATATTTGACAAATCAAATATACATCAATCCTAAAATTAAACCAATCATATAAGGAGACAACTACCACGTAGATCTCATCTCCACGTGGAATATAGTGGACGGCCACCAATTCCATATAGGACTTAGTAGCCGTCCACTTATTACCAAGTGGGGACAATCTCATGAAATCTCATGAGATTGCATGTCTCCATGAAATTCTCCATTATTAATCCAACAACTTTTGTTGTGATTTATTCTCCAAAAATAATTCATAATTAATTTTGAGAATATTGCAATCTTACCATTGGAAAATTGTGAAACACATTCACAACCCAAAACAAAATGTAATTTACATTTTCAATTAATTAAACAATGTGTATCCAATACACAATAATAATTAATCAACAAATATAAATTATGATTAGCTCTCTTTAATATATTATAAATCACATTTATAATATATTATGAATTATTGGATATTACTATCCACATTATTCTTATCCATAATAATTAAATCACATTTAATTATATTGGATAATTTCCACATACCTCAAGATAATTAAATCACATTTAATTATCAATTTCTTAATGCTTAGATCTTATGGAATTATTCTTGAACCCTTTCAAGAATAATGCTATTTCTCCTCGGATACTTGGGATAAGGACAGGGCGATTGTGTTGTTCCACGTATAGTGACTTGGATATTGAGATCACATCTCAATTCCAGATCCCATGGACCTCTCATATATGCTTGATTAAATCAAGGTCGTAAACCTAATCTTCTCATTGCATCTGAATCTCATTCAGATCAATGTCCAATACATGGACTAAGATTAGGTCACTTCTCTATTGAGAGGAGTCGCTAAAAACCAGACCTGTTTCATCACTCCCTCGGAATGGAAGTGTCATGGTTATACAATCGTTTATGATCAAATCACCCTCAGGTATTCCCAATACCTGTACATTCTGCATACTGTAAGATCTATGATCATCCTGAAGATATAGATCATTTTTACATTGTCATCTTCATGGTTTGATCACTAAGTTACTCAATCTTGGTCCTTGGGATTTGGTACAGTTCATATGCTTTCACAAAGTATATATCTTACCTTCATATTCATGTCATGCTTCCAAAGCATGATGACCATGCATGGAATTTGATCAGTCCCAATACCTCTTGAGTGAGCTCATGTCTTCCGGTTCACAAGTGAACCTGTATGATCCCTTTAAGAGATCGTATTACTCATATGTTCTTACATGTACCCCCGCTCGCCGGTGTATAGACCTTGGTTAGGTCATCAACCTATTGGTTTGCCAAATGTACACACTCAGACATATAACAATACATCTGTCTCTGGTCAGAGGATGTTTGCCTATGTTGTGACAGCATTCAACATAGGTATTTTGTTATCTCGTTCTCATTTAAGTCAACTCATTGACTCAACTAATCAGATACCTCCAAATCACTATTCCTATGCAGAGGACCTGCATCAAGAGGTCGATCAGATATCAGCCTAATGAGAAAGGATTGCCATCTCCTACTCAGGATGGAGATCATCACTTGATAATTATTTGATGATGCTTGATGAGTCCTCTATCTAACTCCTTAGATATTCATCCAAGCATCAACCTCTATGATTAATCAATGAATCAACAATTGTATGATTATCAAGTTGGCCATGGTACATAGCCCTTATTGTACAGAGGGACCTTATAGTGCATTCATTCAATCAATTTCAAAAAGGGAGTGAAACATAATCAATAACTTTTATTGATAAATCATTTATTACAATAACATTTATTGTAGGAATGGTTTACCTCGGGCACACATTGCTAACAATAACAAAGAGGGAAGCCAAGATAGGGGTAAAGATGGGGAATGAGAAGAGGAGGAAGAAGTAGAGGAAAATAGGGTGTACCTATTCTCTCCTAGGTGTGGAGTTGTTGTGACTGACTCCGATCCTCTCCTCAATCGCCATGGCAGTGGGCGACGAGAAGCTGGGTTTCTCCTGAAAGGTGCAACAACACTGAGGACAATGGGTCTCTTGTGTATCTCACCTCTGTGAAGATTATGGTTGCAAGGATGGTTGGTGTCATCGATCCTCCTCGAACTCTTTCTTTTGTATCGATAGATTAACAACAGATGGCAGATGAATTTGCTGGAAGTGATCGACGTGGTTCTTATGGTTTGTTGTGCAGAAGGCGACTGGTGCGGTGATCATGGAGAGAGAGAGGGAGGGGAGTTGTACACACGAAGCAATGATTCACGTGGAGGAGCAAGTTATGCAGAGATGGCAATTGCAGAAGGCATGTTGTTGCAGCTTGGTCGGCAAAGGTGGTGGAACTGCCATACTGGCGAAGGCAGTGAGGGGATGCGGAGCAGTTGCAGAAGGGAGGAAGAAATAGGGGCCATGTGGTGCACGTAAGGGCAGCCATGTGGCAAAAAAATCAAAATCAAAATCAAAATATAGATTTAAAAAAATATAAATATAATTATAATTATAATAAATAATAATGATAATCAAAATAATAAATGAAGAAATAGAGTAAAAATGAATAAATAAATAAATAAAACAAGTAACTAAATAAAAAATGAAAATAAATAAATAAATAAAATAAATAAAGAAAATGAAAATAATAGTAATAAGTAATATGAAAAAAAAAGGAAATTGGAAATGGGGGTAACTCGTGGCAGCTCTAGAAAAATCAGAAATTAAATCCCAAAAGAAAATAAAAAAGAAATAACAAACAAAGTCCAATAAAAAAAGTGGTCATCATGGTTTGTTTAAACGAGATCTACAACTTTCGTGAAGGACCCAAAATCAAAAGAAATCGTCTATAAAAAGGTATTTTTTGTGGTATCCTATAGATATAAAATACTGTATTTTTGTGTTTTGCGAATGTTTTTTGGCATTTTAAATTAAGGTAAAAATTAAAATACAATCAAATAAAATATAAAATAATTTTACATCTTAATATACTTTATTTAGATTTTTAGTAATTAAGAAAATAAAAAAATAAAATAAAGGGTACATATACACAGGCTGTATATACAAACTCAGGTTGATTTATTTTCTTTGATATTTTTTCCTTAAATTTTATTTAGATTTTTACACATTTTATTAAAACATAAATCAAAGAAAATAAACCCAAAATAAATAAATAAATAAGGGTTATTTTATACATAAAATAATAAGGCAAAATAGGCCAATATGTACAATATAGAATGAGGGGGCCAAAACCCAAGTTTGACATATAAACTCCGATTATTTTGTATTTGCTCTTTTTTTGTATATAATTGAATGTAAATTAATTCAAAATTGAGTAGGGGTCCATAGGAGTATGAGGGAGATATTAACTTTTTAAGGCTTTTAGTCTCAAACTAGGGTTAGGGTGTTATTAAGCAAATTCGCAAGTTAGTATTTTTGGTATTTATCTTTTATTAGTGTCAGTAATATGTAAACTATAGAGTTGATTTTATTTGATTTTGAGTAAGTGAAAAATAAATAAAAATAGGAGAAAATATGGTAATATACATGTGATATTTACAAGGGAATTTGGGTTTCTTATTTAATGTAAATAGGCATGCTAAAATGTCAATATTATTTCTAAGTGCATGAATGATAATAATGCAGAATAAATGATGAATTACAACTAATTACTTGTGAACAAAGCTCTATTTTAAACTTTGAGAGTGATGAATCACAGATTCATCAAAGACAACCTAAATACAATCTAAAACTTCACGTTTATTCTAGGTCTACCAGCATGCAGGATGTACGAGAATTAGGAACGCTTGAGCGTTATGCAATCGTAAACGATTATATTGCCATGGCACTTCCATTCTGAGGGAATGATGAAACAGGTTCAGATTTTAGTGGCTCCTCTCCGTAAATTAGTCATCTGATCATAGTCCAAATGTTGGACATTGATGTGAATGTGATTCAGATGCAATGTGAATACTAGATCTACAATTTGATTTAATCAAACATCTTTTAGAGGTCCCCTTGATCTGGATATGAGATACGATCTCAGTATCCAAGTCACTATACATGGAATGTACAATCATTGTGTCCTTATCTATAATTATCCGCAGAAAAAGCACATTATTCTTGAAAGAGTTCAAGAATAATATGAAAGTGTTGGAAATTGATTATTAAATGTGATTTATTTATCAAGAATTGTAAGAATGTGATTCATATTATTTGGACACATGAGAATAGTTATCTAAGATAATTAAATATAATTTAATTATCAAAGCTATGATTAATGTGGATATCACTATCCATAATAATCACAAATATTATAAATGTAATATAATATGTTTGAGAGACGTAATTGTGAATGATATTTACAAATTAAATGTTGATGTGACGGATTCACATTATACGATTAATTGTAAATGCAATTTATATTTTATATTAGATGTATGAATATGGTTCATAATTGTCAATGGCAAGATTGAAATTATCACAAAAGAATTTGGAATTATTTTGGTGAATAATTTTGCAATAAAAGTTGTTTCATATGTGAAATAAATTATGAGATATAAGATCTCAACATAATTGGAAGGAGATAGCCTCCATTCCATAATAGGAGTGAATGACCACCTTGAGTCCTAATTCTTGGTGGGCGTCCATCCTGTTTGTAAGCAGGCTTTCTCTCCGTCCAAGTCAGTCCATATTAGTTGTTTTGTTTTAAATGTAATTATATTGATGGATCTTCAATATATTTAATTTATTTTTAAAGTAATTATTTGTTGCTGCAAATTTATGCAACAAAAAAGGCCATTGATTAAAAGTACAATATAATCTACACCATATGTGCACATGGATTGAGATCCATGGACATCCAATTTGTTATAAAAGAAAGGCTAGACCAAGCTCTTTCCTAACAACATTTTCAAGATCTAAAACTCTCTCTCTATTCTCATACACACCCAAGGTGTCTCTCTCTCTCCCAATAATGTGTCCATCAACCATATTGACCTAGAGAGCCTCGCAGTCGTTGCATCATCGTTGTGCTGCCAGATCGACTGCTCGTGGATCTCCACCTTCTTCGGTACTTCTTGCTTGTGAGGAAGGCTACCAATTTCATGAGATAAAATCAAGAGACTACATACTCGGATCATCAAATTGGATTGCGGGAAGCATGCATCTCATCCACGCACCTGCGAGTGCATCCTTCGTCGGATAAGACTTGAGACAGGAGATATCTTGGCTTAGAGGCGTGCGATCTCAATCACGCTTCAAGAGGTAATACTTTTAGAGGCGTGCGATCTCAATCACGCTTCAAGAGGTAATCCTTTCACTCATTTGTGAAACAATTTTAGAAGTGTTCTCATATCATGTCATTTCATCTAATTAATTTTTAAATTCCACTGGCCCGAGCAATAAGTAAGACTAATTGATCTTTATCGCATGTGATGCGATCTTCACACTTTCGTGATGCACTAAGTCCAAACCATAGCTTTCAAGTAGTATCAGAGCCTTGTTCAAAGGTCTTGGATCAGATCAAACCCTTAAGGGAATGTGGTTTTACATATCGGATGCGAGGGGACTCATTGTTTATGCATGAGATGCATGCTTCGAATTATTTCCATAGAATGAAAAACCAATGTTGTGTACTAATTAGAAGAGTTTTTTGAATAATAAAATGTCTTCAGAATGTCTAAATATGTTCCCAAAACAGTAGCCAATAGTTTACACTAAAGGTGCATAAAATTAAATTTTGAAAAGTTTTCGCAGTAAAATCAATTTTGCATGTATTTACGGATCTATAACAAATTAATTTTTTATTATCGTTTTACCGACAAGAAATGTGAAATAAAGATTTTAATTAGGTAGATAACTAAACTATCAAACTATTCGAATTTATTTCAAGTGATGTTGGCCATATTGCCCTAGATGTTCCAGATTTAGTAGAGATGGGTCGGATGATGATTAGATCATCAAAATTATTTCCATAAAGTGTTTATAATTCAATGATCTAAGAAATATGAATTTACCATGATTTATTGATGATTAATTATTATGGAAATATTTTAATAAACATCAATCACCATTGAATGATTATTTCATGACAAAAACCCTAGTATGACCTACAACAGTTGTAGGTCAACTTTTAAATGTGAAACATGTTTGCTTGATATGATTAAAAATTTAGGATCTCAAAATTATTTTAATATGCCAAAGATTTCTAAGTGATTACGATATAGTATAAAGTCGGTCATCAAAGGAATGATCGATAAAATTGCAAGTACAGTGATCTAACTATTAATGTTCTCGAGTCATTATAGTGATGGTGTATAGGCCATAGACATGCTAATGGGTTACTTAATTGGCACCCTCTGTAGCATTTGGAGTGGAAGCGCTCCCTGTTAGCACTATTTGTCCGACCTGGCTTGATCCATTTCGATGAAAGGATAATATGAGTAAATAAAGTTGTACTCTAATTACTAAAATTCAATAATAATACACACTTGTGAGAGATAATACTTTATGGTAATATCGGTGGAACATGACTTTTCAGGTTTTTATTTAATTGAATTAAGCACAATTTGAAACTATCGCCGCGTCCTAAAGAAGCGTCAAAAAATTTATTAAAGAACTCTCAAGACAAAATAAAATAAAGAAATGAAAGTAAAAGAGTTTTGTTATTTATTAACTAGTATTGCGTACATGATCGAACTCAGGGGGGCTACCAAAATCTTGACGGTTATTAATTCAATGAAAAATCAATGATATAAAAGAAGGAACACTATGCACACTATTCTTGGGTTTTGGTTATTTTCTTATCTTTTTAGTTTTTATGGAATTTTAATTCTTATACTTTTATGATCTTCTGATTATGCATATTTTTAGTGATTTTTAAACTTTGCAAAAAAATATTTTTCTAGAAAAGATAACAAAAACAAATAAAAGAAATAACAGAAAAGAAAAGAATGCGAGCTTTTTGTATTTTTAAAATCAAGCAAAAATGTACAGAAAATTAAACTAAAAAGATTTTTGGGTTTTTGGATATTTTCTATTGTTTTTTTCTTTTTTAAATATTTTTTAGATTTTTCTAGGATTTTCAAATAATTAAAAACATAAAAAAAAGAAGAAATAAAAAATGATGCCAATGTTTTGTATTTTTACAAAAAATAAAATAAATCAAAAATTTTGAAAATATGCACTAACAGAAAGATGAAATTTTGATTTTCCAAAAAGCATTTTTTGGAAATTTTTGAGATTCTCAATAATTTTATATGAAGTTTTAAATTTTTTTGGAGTTTTGTTATTTTTTGATTTTTATGAGGAATTAACAAATGTGATTTATATAGAAATTAAAAGAAATAAAAACACACATACAATTTTTTCCAGAACTTTTTAAAAAGATTTTATATTTTTTATTCTCTAATGTAAACTAGAAGAAAATAAAGCATTTTTGGATTTTTAAAATAATAAAATTAGTTAAAAAAGAAAAACCAAAATTACTATGAATAAAAGAGATTAGCATGAGGTTAAGGTAATTTTTATGGCTTTTTTAATGATAATTAGATATTTATTTAAACAAATTAACAAACAAAATAAAAAGTAGACTCATAGGGACCAAAGTGCATTGAAAGTTAATTGTTGGACCACATGAATAACAAAAATAAAGAATGTGAGGGGCACTATGAAAATTTCCCAAAAGTGGCGCATCACGTGTGTTGGACATGACCTTGATGTAAATATTTATGTTCCAGGGACCAGATGATGATAAAGAAACATGCAGATTTTTATTGCAATTTTCCAAAAATCATGTGATGTCTACGTTATGCGGTTCACAATGGATTAAAAACAAATAGAATAATTCACAAGGGATTCAATAAATAATAGAATGACATGTGTCCCACTAGGGATTTATTTGCAAAACTAAATAAAAGCATGGGCGTAGGAGCACATTTCTACCGAGCACATGGAAGGCGCATGCATGAAGGGGACGATGAGATGCGTAGCTCAATCTGATTTGGGAAGCTCGATCAACGGTAGAGGTTTGGGGCTTTTAGGATGGACATAATTAAATCTAGAAGTTGGTATTCTTGATCAAATGGCAACGAAGATTCCTGGAAGAACTCGGTTGAAGGTGTTGCTAGATGATCTTGAATCAATAAAATCTCCACAATTCTACATTCGAATCATCTCTTCTAGGCTTGGCACGCTCGTGCAGCTCATCTCTGTCGGTCAGATGGATTAAAGATGCTAGAAAGTGTCCGTTGGCGAGGGATCTGGACGTTACAAAGGTCTGCTGGTGGAAGTAAAACTCCAGGTCCCGATCTCCGATTCTTGTTTTTCTCCAAGGACCTGCAAGATATCAGTGCTCAGAAGGGGGTCGGAACTAAGCTAATAAAAGAAATCAACGTGAAATTGAAATGCTAGAATCAAATAAAATCTAGCCAAGGTACCAACGGTGGATGGAGAAAAGTGGTGACCTTGATTCACTGTGAAGGGTGAAGAAGCTCGGACATCGTATCGGAGGACTCCGATGACGTGATGGATCTCGCCTCCAACTATCTCTAACATGATCCAAATCGAAAGAAAAAACTACTCTGTCACAGCAGTTCTCGCCTGGACTTGATCTCGAATGAATATGATGGTGGAAAGTAGATCAGTCGAAGAAGGTGGAGGTTTAGGTGTATAAATAGGCACAAGATCTGGAGGATATTTGAAATTTGAAATGTGAGCAAATCAAGGCATGATCGATGGAATGAGTGATTTGGCGATGGAGGTGGTTATTAGGGATAGAGGATTGGAGAAGAAAGAGGAAGGCATTGATGACTGGAGCAAGAGAAAAATTTTGGCAAAGATGGGTTGGCATGCGAAAAGGGTGGGGGAAGGCGTTGAATGGGGAGTTGACCCCTGTCAACAGACCCGAGCTCAACCAATCAAAGGCTGCCTAAAATAGGACACAACACACTATGCGACAAAATAACATATAAAATGAGAAATAAATCAAATAAATTCAAATAAAAAAACTTCAAAAATAAAAAGTTAATAATTAAATTATCTTATTTTTGTTGATTTTTTATTGAATTAAATAAAATATATACAAGGGTAAAAGTAACTAAAATATGTTATTCATGGGTATATACTTATATATACAACACCATGATTTTTAATTTATTATTTTGCAAATATACATATTATTTTATAATTTATTGATTTACAACATTTTACAAGGATTTCAATGCTATTTTTATTTTATTTTTATGAGATGATTAGTTAGGGTAAATAAATATTATTATTTTAGAATATATATAATGATAAATATACAATATATACATTATATTATTTTTGTCTATTTTTTGTTTTTGTGATTTTTTTGTGTTTTATATAAGTCAAATATAAAATATAAAAATACTTGAAAATATTATATACACAAATAAGTACAAGAAAATAAATAGATATATTTCACACAATATAATACTAACAATATACTAAGGGGCTGGGGAAGCTACATCTGGAGGTGCAACCAACTATCTACATCCGACCATTTTTTCATTGGTTTTTGGTGTTTTTGAAATGAAACCTATGGGGACTTAAATCATCATATATCGACATGGTATCATGCCAAAAATCAACTAAATTCGGCACTTCTTTCATCTCCATCCGAACTATCACATTTTAACAGTTTCAGAATTAATGAAATTGGCCATATCTAGATGAGCATGTTAGGATTGTTTGTTTTGCATGAAATTTGAAAAACATATTCTGCTCAATAAATTAAATAAATCCTCATAAGTTTCCTTCAAAAAAATCAAATACCAATAAGAAAAATGGTATTGTGTAGCTAGTTGGTTGCACCCCCCCGGTGTAGCTTCCCCTTTATCATATACAAAACAGTCCAAAAAGCCACATTTTACATCTTAACTCTATTTTTTATGAAAGTACTTCTATTTTAAAGATAATTTAAGTTGAAGTACAATGAAAGTGAGTTTGGTTAATTTTTAGTTTTGGTAGAGAAGATATTAATCATACAAGTTGAGCTTGGTGGCTTTTGTAAAAGTATTGTTATTTACAAAATTTACAATGATTCTTATTGCAATTATTTTTAATATTTACAACTGATTTTTATGTACAAGTTTCAAGAATAAAACATTTTTAATTGAGGTGAAATTATTGATGAACAAATAATTTTAAAGAATATGTATTATATACAGTGATATACAAGTGATGAATATGCACAAGTGAGGGCTAGTTTTCTTAATTTTCTTGTATTTAGACCTTATCTTACCCGACTTTATTCCTGATCGATTAGGTCAAGTCTTGACCCACTCTTGGGGTTAGAATCAGCCTGTATCTATTACATGTACACAGTATTTGGTTTTCATTATTTTTTCCTTTGCTTATTTATTTTAGGTTAAAATAGTGACAACAATACAATATTTACACAATAATGAAGGTCAGTAAAAGAAGAGATTGATTGATATTTACAGGTATTTTATAAGGGATTTTAAGCTAAAGTAAATAAATAAAGATGATGAAATGTAGATTCATCAATATCAAGTAAACCCTAACTGTTTGTTGGTTGATTTATTGGATTGATAATTGATTTAATATGATTAAATGAATTAGATCTAATTAAATATAAATACTCTATTATGAATGGAGATGTGGTTTCTTTGGAATAATTAATTATGTGAATATGATTCATAACAATTAAATAAAATATAAATGGGATATGGAGGATCATATAATGACATCCATGATCTCCCATCAAGGCGAAGGATTCCACTGACGTGGATTGTATATTGGAGACGTCTATCTGAAGTGATAGCTCTGGTGTACAAGCGCACATGGATTGGGGTCTTTGCTTCTTGCAAGAGTAAGGTCATATGCGCAGAGACCCCAATATTGTTCCTCATATAATTAAAGCAGTATTGGATTGTGCATAGCAAGTTCTATTCCTGTTGACGATTGATTGAATTAATAGGTCCGCATCACCTCAGGGGTGGTGGGCCTAAAGACCGAATAGGGAAATGCAAGTTAGACTTGTATGACAGAATGAGTTCCCGCTTCTTTTTATCAGAGTTGCAATTTCTCGTATGTATTGAGATGTAACAAAGATAAAAAGGAGATGCCTGATCTTGCTAGAGATATAGCGGTAAGTATATCACTTCCTTTGAAAGTTTAATAAGAGAATGAACTTTTAGAGTTTAAAGGCAATATTAATTTGATTAAAAATCCTTAATCAAAGAATTTAAATATGAATATATAATTATTTATATGGTATAGTAAAGTGCATTCTTAATCTTAGATACGAAATCCATGAACCCGCTTAGCAGATTTATGGAGCTCAACCAATTGGACAGACATTTTTATTCGGACTAGATCTATAATGTAGAGCTTGTTCTCTCTATAAAGCGCATCGGTTATGTACTAAATGAGAACAAGCACACAGACCCTATTTCAATGGAAGAATTAAAATTTAAATAAAAATTAAATAAGGACCACTCATTGGTTCGTTGATATATTTTTGGGACTCTATCTAATGTGCTTCGAAAGCAATATATGTAGACATAGAGAATGCCCATAATATAATGTTGAATTTGAAAGAGATGTTCAATTATATGAACTGCATAGATCGTAGTCGAGAACATGTGTTCCAGAAGAGTCTGGCCCAACGGGTGAAGAAGAAGAGTCGAAGTGCCGACTCATCTTCTCAAGCTTCATTGCAAAAGATTAGGGAACTGGAAAAGAAATTGTCCAAATTATCTTAAAGCCTTATAGAAGGGTAAAGATAATGCCCTGACATATATAAAATCTACAATCATCATTGAAACCAATTTTCTTGTAGGAAAAGAAAGTAGTCGGGTCGTAGATTCTAGTGCTTCTATTCATGTATGCAATCTCTTACATCTATTTCAGGAGACAACAAATCTTGATAAAGGGGAGATAGTCATCCAGATGGGATCTCATGCAACTGTTGCAATAGTTCTCGTCGGATGTGCAGACTATCATTATCTTATAGGAGAGTCCTATTACTTAGAGAAGGTCTCTATCCAGATGTTGTAAAGAACTTAATATCTGCATCTAAGTTAGTTACAAATGAATATCAGTTCCTATTCAGTTAGAAGATTATCATAAGTCATTATGATAAACATATTGCAGATGATATTCTAACATTTGGTGAACTCTATGGATTGTGCATTAATGAATCTGTCATGAATGCAATACCCATTAATAAAAATGCTAAAAGAACCATAGATGATGGAAATCATTCGAATGTGATTTGACATCAAAAGCTTGGTCATTTATCTGTTGATAGGATGAATAGATTGATAAAGGATGGACCCTTAGATTTTCTATAGGTCCAAACTTTACCTACCTGTGAACATTGAATTCGAGGTAAAATGATTAGAGCACCCTTTCATGACAAGGTTACACGATGTGAGGGTATTCTTGACCTAATACATACTGATGTAAGTGGCCCCATTAGTTCCACAGCTTTAAATGCACATCGATATGATTTTAACATTTATTGATGATCATTCACGATATGGGTTTATCTTCCTATTACGTCAAAAGTATGAAAACTTTTAAAAGTTCAAAGAACTCTTATTTTTGGTTGAGAACCAAACCGATAGGAAGAATAAATGGTGTCGATCTAACTGAGGTGGCGAGTACCTCTCAGATGAATTCAAGGAATACCTCAAAGAGAGATGAATTGTATCCAATCTCACTCTTCTTGGAACTTCACAACTAAATGGTGTTGTTGAAAGACGCAACAAGACCATCATGGACATGGTATGTTCAATGACGAGTAAAACACATTTACATTGTAGTTTCTGGGGATATGCAGGACTATATATCCTAAATAGGATTCCTAGCAAAAACATACCCAAAACCCCTCATGAGAATTGGTTTGGAACCAAGCTCAGTGTTAGATACTTGAGGATTTGGTGTTGATTGGTCCATGTGAACAATGTGGATGCAAGTAAGCTGGAATCTCACACTGGAGAGTGCTACTTCATTAGGTATGTAAATAATGGTATTTGATACCAACTTTACAATCTTAAGACTTAAAAGATTTTTGTCTATAGAGATGTAAAGATCTTAGAGGATGACTTCCTTAATAGTCAAGGAAAAAATGAAGTAATGAACTCATTGAATTCCCTGAGGATATTGAGCTTCCTGAATCAGGAAGTAAAGATATAAATGAAGATGAATCACCCATACCTCTTTGATGGAGTTTGAGTGTGGTTAAGCCAATAAAAGGTACAGATTCCATGTATTCATGAGAATTTACTGGTTATTTTGGAGTATAATTTTGAGTGGGTTTAGTGTAGGTTATCTGAAATAAGTTATTTTGCATAAATACATATTTTTCTTTGATTTAGAATTTTTATATGGAACTTGTCTTGCCTTGTCAACTCTGAAAGTTCATTCCCTATTCACTTTCAAAGTAAGAGATATACTTACCATTATATCTCAAGAAAGATCTGGGATATCCTTTCTTACCTTTGTTACATCCCAATAACATAAGAAACTATAACTCGGATAGAAAGAAGGAGAACACATTCTGCCTTGCAAGTCCAACTTGTATTTCCCAATTCGGTCTTTAACACCCGAGCCCACCACTCCTAAGGCAAAATTGAACCAACCGGCAATAGGAATAGCACTCACTATGCACAATTTAATACCGCTCCAATAATATGAGGAACCAATATTGGGGTCACTACGCATACAACCTTACTCTTTCGAGAAGCAAAGAGCCTGATCCAGATGCTCTTGCTTGCAGGAGCTATCTTTTTGGACATGTGTCTCCTACATACAATCCCTGGCAACGGAAACCTTCACCTTGATGGAAGATAATGGATGTCACTTATGTGATCCTCCATATCCCATTCAAATTTTTAATTAATTATTATGAATCATATTCACATAACTAATTCTTCCAAGGGAATTATAACTCTATTCATAATAGAGTTTTTAATTGGATCTATCTGATTTAATCATATTAAATCAATTATCAATCCAATCAATCAACCAACAAAACATTTTGATTGTTAATTGAAGGATGGTATAATCTAAAAAATGTGTATTATTTAAATTTTAATAAATAGAAAATTACACCATGATCATTTCAATCATTATCCTTTTCTTACCTGCTATAATGTCCAGTATGTACAGGAAGTGGGACAGATCGCTCACGGAGCAACCTGCTACTCCAACGATCCTCGATTAAATATCGTATCCCCCTCAGGTCAGGATAATGTGATTTGATTATATTGTATTTGAGATGATATTCGATCTTTCAATCGAAGTTATACCATATAATATTTATAAAAACTATTTTGATTAATATTTTAAGGAGATTTGCTACATAAATCCCCAATCCTATTCAAGCATCAATGTTTGTTGGAAAGTTCATTGTAATCAATTCGATCAAGATCAATTATCTTTTCTTGTTGGTTACAGTCATTCAAAATAATTATCTTTATGAAATATTTCACAAATATTTAGCAACTAATTACTCTAGGAGATTAACCATTAATGTCCTTGAATTTATTGAATGACAATCACAAGATTCTTGTTCAAATTTGTTAAGTTTTCAGCAGTGACACATGTTTACTACAATTATCTAATCTTGAGCAAATGAACTCCAAATCATGCAAACTAAATTTTATTGGCTTGACAATTTGATTTGAAACAGAATCTAAGTGATAGAGACGGATTTTTAGGCATTTAAAATCGTGGTTATCTCTTGATTACGTTCTAAAATACCATTCCCGTAACAGTAGACACATGTCCATTAAAACGATCATATCTTGAGCAAACAGATTCCAAATTGTGCAAACTCAATTCCTACGGTTTGCTAATAAGATGTGAAACATAATTAAAGTGATTAGTCACATTTAAGGTTTAAATTGGCCAAAAAAATGGCACAAAATAGGGTTGTGTGAACAAATGTGATGAAAATTCGCACAACCAAAAATGCATGTGTCATCTTAGATTTATGGATCATATCCAAAACCTCCAACTTGGCTCTGATACCACTTGAAGGTTATGGAAAAAACATTAAGGGTGTCATGGAAGTGTGAAGATCGCAACATATGCGATCAGGAGCGACTAGTTGTACTAGTCGCTCGGGGAAGCAAAATCTCCAAAAAAATTAGAAAAAAAATAATGAAACAGCATGATCCAAGAACACTTCTCCGATTTTTTAATATAAACCACATACATGTATTAAGGTTACCTCTTGAATCGTGGTTGCGATCGAGTCTCTAAGGAAAGAGACCTCCTATCTCAAGTCTGATCCGGTAGAACAGACACTTGCTAGCATGTTGATGAAACCCGTGCTCCTCGTAATCCATGTTGATGATCTAAGAGTTGAATCTCCTGATCTCGTCTCACATGATCCGGCATCTTCTTCATGAGTGAGACGCATCGAAGGAGACGAGGATCCACGAGCAATTGACCCGGTAGCATAACGACGATGTGGTGGGTATGAGGATCTCTAGGCCAACAAGTGGACAGCCACATTGTTGAGATAGAGAGGGGATGACCAAGAGAAATAAGAGAGAGATAGAGAGAGAGATTTGTTGCTCATCTTGTGTGTAAAATAAAAGGCAAGGGATGCCCTTCTATTTATACTTATTTGGATGTCCATGGGTCACATCCACATGCTCACAAAATCAGTGGTTGAGATTGATTTATGCTTTCAATCAATGGCCATGATGTTGTTGTATTTAATTACCAACAATAAATTTGTTGGCTTTTAATTAAATTAAATATATTGAAATCAATCAATATATTTCCCTTTAAATCACACAACCAAGGATGGAATCAATTAGAATGAATGGAGCCCCATTACATATATGGGGTGAACGGACACCAAGTTGAGAGAGCTCAACTTGGCTGTCAACCCTTGTATGGAAAAAGGGCTTCATTATTCCAAATTTGTTAAGATATTATTCTCCAACAATAATTCCACATATGCAATAACTTTTATTGCATAATTATTTTCCAAAATAATTCCAAATTATTTTGTGACAATTTCCATCATGCCATTAACAAATTGTGAATCATATTCACATGTCCAAAATAAAATATAATTGCATTTACAATTTAATTATCCAATGTGAATCCACTTCACATCAACTATAATTCAATAATAAAAAATACAATTATATGGCTTTAATATTTTATAAATCACATTTATAATATCCATGAGTAATATAGATAGTGCTATCCACATTATTCACATCCTTGATATTAAATTACATTTAATCATCTTGGATGTCCATTGTCATGAGCCCGAATAATATGAATAATATTCACACCATAATAATTAAATCACATTTAATTATCCATTTTGCTCAATGCTCCGATACAATATCAATAATGGAATTATTCTTGAACTCTCAAGAATAATGCATTTTCTCTATAGATACTTGGAGATAAGGATAGGGCGATTGTACGTTCCATGTATAGTGACTAGGATACAGAGAGCATATGTCAAATCTAGATCTTGGGGACCTCCCATATATGTTTGGTTAAATAAAAGTCGTAAATCTAATCTTCTCATTGCATATGAATCACATTTAGATCACTGCCCAACATTTGGACCTAGATTAGATTACTTCTCTATTGTGAGGAATCGCTAAAATCAATACATATTTCATTATTCCCTCGGAATGGAAGCGTCATGGTTATACAATCAGTTATTGATAGCACCACCCTTAGGTATTTCTGATACATGTACATCCTGCATACTACAAGACCTAGAATAAACCCTAAGTTTTAGATCTTATTTAGATTATCTCCTTCGGGGTTTTATCATTAAGTTTCTCATTTGATCATTGGGAGTTGGTATCGATCATATAATTTCCAAAAGAATATATTATACTCAGGTATTGATCATATACCTTCAAAAAAAACATATATCAAACCTACAAATTCAGTCAAGCTTCCAAAGAGAGACGACCGTGCAGGAATTTGATACCCAATATCTCATGAGTGAGCTCACATCTTTCGCTTCAATAAGTGAACCTATAGATCCCCTTGAGAGATCGAATTACTCATATGCCCTTGTATGCAAACTTGTGCGCGGTGTATAGACATTGATTAGATCATCAACCTATTGGTCTACCAAATGTACATACTCAAACATATAGTAACACATCTGTCTCTAGTCTAAGGATGCGTGCCTATATCATGATAGCATACGACATAGGTCTTTGGTTATCTCAATCTTATTAAGTAAACTCTCTGACCTTACTTATCTAGAACCTCCGAACCTCTATTCCTATGCAGAAGACCTATGTCAAGAGGTCGGTTAGATATCATCCCATGAGAGGAAGTATTGCCATCTCCTACTCATGCTAGAGATCATCTCTTATAATCATTTAACAGTTCTTGACGAGTCCTTGATATAACTCTTTATATCTTCATCCAAGCACTAGCCCCTATGATTTAACAATTGAATCAATAATTGTATGATCATCAAGATGGCCATGGTACGTAGCCTAATTGTACTAAATTACCTATTATACAAATTACTTATTCTTCATTTCAAATTAGGAAATGATATTTTGTAATAATATTTATTGCATAATGGCTCGTCATGGTCTCGCATGTTCAACATACTCAAGGTATAACCAAGTGGCAATGCCTTTGAGGAACAAGAGAAGACAACTTTCACCTACCCGTTCAACACCTATGCTTTCATAAGGAAGCCCTTTGGACTCTGTAATGCTCCAAAAACTTTTAAAAGGTTCAGGCCTGCTGTCTTTATTAACATGGTTGGGAGTTTTCTTGAAGTCTTCATGTATTATTTCTCCGTCTAGGGTGACTACTTTTATTATTGTCTTCAGCACCTAGACAGAGTACTCCAGAGATGTCATGTTCAATATTCTCATGTCATGGTAGAAGAGCCACTTCATGGTTATAGAAGGAATTGTTCTAGGCCATGTCATCTCCAAATGTGGCATGGATGTCGACCCGACAAAGGTGGATATGATCTCTAAACTCAAGCCACATCAAAATGTGAAGAATGTGAGGTCATTCTTAGGGCATGTCGGCTTCTATTGCTGCTTCATAAAGGACTTCAACAAACTTTCCTGACCTTTCACAGAGCTGCTCTACAAGGAGATCGAGTTTATTGTTGATTAGATGGTTCTCCAATTTTTTTATCAGTTGAAAGAACTGGTCACTCAGGATCCAGTCCTACAGCCACTGGATTGTTCTCTTCCGTTCGAGATCATATCGGATGCATCAAACTTTGTAGTTGGGTTGTTCTAGGATAAAGGAGGGGACAAGATGCCCTATGTTGTTCACTACGTCAGCAAGACGTTCGATAAAGCACAAAGGAATTATATGGTCACAGAAAAAGAGTTGTTGGCGGTAGTTTTTGCTTTAGAGAAGTTCAGATCATACCTTCTTGGATCGAAAGTCATTGTCTTTACTTACCACTCCGTCATCCGGTACCTACAGTAGAAGAAGGATGTTAAATCCTGTCTATATAGATGGATCCTTCTCCTCAGAGAGTTCGACTTGGAAATCAGAGATAAGTGTAGAGTTCAAAATGTGGTGGCATATCACCTCTCCAGAATTGAATGCCAAGATACTCATCTGAGCAGCACGTCGATTACAGACACCTTTCCTGACGAATCCATACTCAGCATTGGCACCCTTCCATTGTATGTCGATATTGTTAACTACCTCGTCTCTGAGGAAGTTCCACAATATTGGATGATAATCAAGAAGAATAAATTTATGTCTGATATTTATTTTTACTAATGGTAGGATCCACACTTATTCGAGGAAGGAGTATGTTGCATATGGCATTGATGTATTCTGCAGGAGGAGGACACATGTGTCCTCAAGCACTGCCATAAGATCGAACTCGGTGGACACCATTCTGGGAGCATAACGGCAGTGAAGATACTATAGTGTGGTCTTTAGTGGCCCACACTATTCAAGGATGCGAATGATTATATGAAAGCATGCACCAACAGTTAGAAAATGGGAAAACACATTGCTATTAAGGATAGCATGCCCCTCAAATTCATTCAAATATATGATGTGCTCGATGCATGGGGCATCAACTTAATGGGTTTGTTTTCTATCAGTCAGTGCTTCGAATACATCCTTCTTGTCATAGAGTATGTGAGTGATGAATCTGCATTTCATTATCTTTATTCATTTATTTAGATTAAAATCCCTTATAAAACGCATGTATGTATTAATAAATCCATATTCTTACTAACCTGCATCTTTGTCTAAATATTGTACATTTATTACTATTTTAACCAAAAATAAATAAATAAAGAAATAAAAGAAAAATAAAGAAAATAAAAGATTGTATATATGTAATAGATACATGTTAGCAATGTGAGCCCGAGGCGAACCATTCCTACAATAAATGTTATTGTAATAAATGATTTATCAATAAAAGTTATTGGTTTTATTTCACTCCCTTTCTGATATTGAATGAATGAATGCACTATAAGGTCCCTCTGTACAATAAGGGTTATGTACCATGGCCAACTTGATAATCATACAGATGTTGATTCAATGATTGAATCATAGAGGCTGATGCTTGGATGAATATCTAAGGAGTTAGATAGAGGACTCATCAAGCATCATCAATGATTAACAAGTAGTGATCTCCAGTCTGAGTGGGAGATGGCAATCCCATCTCATTAGACTGATATCTGATCGACCTCTTGATGTAGGTCCTCTGCATAGGAATATTGATTCGGAGGTATCAGATTAGTTGAGTCAATGAGTTGACTTAACGAGATCGAGATAACCAAAGACCTATGATGAATACTGTCACATCACAGGCAAACATCCTCTGACCAGAGACAGATATATTACTATATGTCTGAGCATGTACATTTGGCAGACCAATAGGTTGATGACCTAATCAAGGTCTATACACCGGCGAGCTGGTGTGCATGTAAGGGCATATGAGTAATATGATCTCTCAAAGGGATCATACAGGTTCACTTATGAACCGGGAGACATGAGCTCACTCATGAGGTATTGGGATTGACCAAATTCCATGCATGGTCATCATGCTTTAGAAGCATGATATGAATTTGAAGGTAAGATATATGCTTTGTGAAAGCATATGATCTGTACCATATCCCAAGGACCAAGATTGAGAAACTTAATGATCAGACTATGAAGATGACAGTGTAAAAGATCTTTATCTTCATGATGATCATGAGTCTTCCAGTATGCAGGATGTGCATGTATTAGGAATACCTGAAGGGTGATTTGATCATAAACGATTGTATAACCATGACGCTTCCATTCCGAGGGAGTGATGAAACAGGTCTGGATTTTAGTGACTCCTCTCATTAGAGAAGTGACCTAATCTTAGTCCATGAACTGGACATTGATCTGAATGAGATTCAGATGCAATGAGAAGATTAGGTTTACGGTCTTGATTTAATCAAGCATCTATGAGAGGTCCATGGGATCTGACTTTGAGATGTGATCTCAATATCCAAGTCACTATACGTGGAACAATACAGTCGCCCTGTCCTTATCTCCAAGTATCTGAGGAGAAATAGCATTGTTCTTAAATGGTTTAAGAGCAATTCCATAAGATCTAAGCAAAGAGAAATTGATAATTAAATGTGATTTAATTATCATGATGTATGAGAAATTATCCAATATAATTAAATGTGATTTAATTATTATGGATAAGAATAATGTGGATAGCAATATCCAATTATATATAATATATTATAAATGTGATTTATAATGTATTAGAGAGAGTTAAATATAATTTATATTAGTAGATTGATTATTAATGTGTATTGGATGCACATTGTTTAATTAATTGAAAATGTAAATTACATTTTGTTTTGGGTTGTGAATTTGATTCACAATAATTCAATGTCAAGATTGCAATATTCCCAAAATTAATTGAGAATTATTTTGGTGAATTAAAATACCAACAAATTGTTGTTGGAAATTGGATGGAGAGAAAATCAAGGAGATTGCCCTCCCCTTTTGGAAAGGAGGGGGCGACACCAATTCCTTGAGGGAATTGGTGGCCGTCCCCCCCTTCCAAAGAGGAAGGTGTATCTCCCTTATTTTCTCTCTCTCTATTTGTGTGGTTTAATTTGGTATTATATTTATTTGATTTATCAAATATATTTAATCAAAATTAAATCACAAGTTGTTGGCTTTTACCAACAACAATCTTGACCATTGGATTGTCATAAATCGATCTCAACCATTGATTTTATATGACACATGGATTGAGATCCATGGATCCCAAAACCCTATAAATAGAGAGGCATTCTTGGCTCTCTCTTTACACATGCTATTGTAGCAAAACTCTCTCTCTCTCTTTCTCTCATACTCGACAGCCCTCTCTCCCCCTTCTTCTTGGTGGCCGTCCACCTTGGTGGAGAGAATCGTCGTCGCCCGCGCCCTTGTGCTACCGCTTCGACGCTCTACGGTTCTTCGTCTACTTCGAGTGCTTCGCCTACGAAGGAGACGTTCGATCTCCTGTGACGAGATCAGGAGCAACCGTGCTTGGATCAACTTCTTGGATTGCGAGGACACCGCGGTTCATCTCCGCGCTCGCAAGCGATCTCTCCGACGATCGGACTTGAGACAGGAGGTCTCTTCTCTTAGAGACTCGATCAACCACGCTTCAAGAGGTATTGCATTATACTTGTTATGGTTATAGATGAAACGATCCGAGAATGGTTCTTGGATCATGTGGTTTCATCGAATAAATTTTTTAAATTCCGCTGCACTAGTCGTTCTTCGTCGTATCCGATATGACGCTCACGCTTCCGTGATGCGCTTGAGGATCTCTCCATATCCTTCAAGTGATATTAGAGCCAGGTTGACGGTTTTGAATAGTGATTCGTTAACCAAGGACGACTTGGGTTCGCTAAGGTCGCGAAAGTTTTCATCGCATTTGATTTCGCAGATCTGTTTAGTAAATGAATTCGGCACTGTTTAAATTGTTTAAACACGAATTTTATACTTGGATTATGTTTCCCATTAAATAAGGAAACCATAGGATCTGAGTTTGCTTAAATCGGATTTCGTATACTCGAGATATGGTCGTTTTAATGAACATGTATGCACTGTTGCGGGAACTGTGAATCTGAACGTGATTAAAATGTTAATTACTGTTTAGACTTGCCTCGAAATTCGTGAAACATCATTTAGGTTCTGTCCTAAATCAAATTAGCAAACTTTAGAAATTGACTTAGCTTAATTTGGATTTAATATGATTGAGATATGCCAATTTTAGTAAGTAGGGGTCACTGCTGAAATTGCTTTCCTAATCTAGAACCAAGTGATTGTCAATTAGTGAAATTAATTGTTAATTTCGTGAAATAATCTTGAAAAATATTTGTGAAATATTGAAACATGATTATTTTCCTAATTGACTTGGCCCCAACCAATTAGTTGATTAGATTTGATCTAAACCTTAATTGGAATTACAATCATCAAACTTCTTGCTTGAATAGGACTTGGGAATTTGCCTAGCAAATTTCCTTAAAATCAAAATTGTTTTGATTACTATATGGTATAATTTCGATTGAAGAACCGATGATCATCTCAAGTACAAAATAATCAATTTGGCATTATCCTTTCCCGAGGTGGATATGGTGTCTAGTCGGGGATCGCTGGTCAGCGGGTTGCAACGTATGTGGTCCGCCCCACTCCCGTCGGTACTGGCCATGACAGCGGGTAGGGCCGGGATAATGTCCGAGGGATTATGATGTATTTTTCTAATTATTAAAATACGAATTAATACGTAGTTTGAGAATAATATCATATATATATTCAAGCATAAAATTAAGTTTGATTGATTAAATTGGATTGATAATTAATTTAATATGATTAAGTTAATTATATCCAATTGAGAATACTCTAATATGATTAGAGTCAATAATTCCCTTGGAAGAATTAATTATATGAATGTGATTCATATTAATTAATTAAATTTGAATAAGAGGTGGAGGATCACATAAGTGACATCCATGGTCTCCCGTCAAGGCGAAGGGTTTCCGTCGCCAGGGATTGTATATAGGAGACGCCTGTACGAAGTGACAACTCCCATATACAAGCGCATCTGGATCGGACTCTTTGCTTCTCGAAAGAGTAAGGCCGTATGCGTAGTGGCCCCAATATAGGATCCTCATATTATTGGGGCAATATTGGATTGCGTATAGCGAGTTCTAATCCTTTTGACAGTTGGTTCAATTAATAACAGGTCAACATCACCTTAGAGGTGGTGGGCCTGGGTATTAAAGACCGGATTGGGAATGCAAGTTGGACTTGCAAGGCGGAATGTGTTCCCGCTTCTCTTTATTGGAGTTGCAGTTTCTCATATTATTGGGATGTAACAAAGATAAAGAGGAGATCCCAGTTCTTGCTTGAGATATATCGGTAAGTATATCTCCTACTTTGAAAGTGAATAAGGGAATAAATTTTCATAGTTGACATAGCAAGACTAATTTGATTTAAAATGCCTTAATCAAATAAAATTTAATTGAATATATGATTATATGTTCTAATATAGTGCATTCTCAATTTCAGAAAATGAAGTCCATGAACCCACTGAGCAGGCTTCTGGAGGTCAACCAATTGACCGGACCGAATTACTCGGATTGGATTCGTAATTTGGAGCTTGTGCTTTCGGCAGAGCGCATCAGCTATGTGCTCTCTGAAAACAAACTTTAAAACCCTAAATCTAAGGAAGACAAAGCATATAATGACAAGTATGATGAAGATCATGTCTTGGCTAGGTGCTATATCTTGGGTTCTCTCTCCAATGTTCTTCAGAAGCAACATGTGGAGATGAGTACTTGCCAGGATATCATGCAGAATCTAAAGGATATGTTTGGTGACATTAACCGCACCCAGCGGTACAATGTTATGAAAGAACTCGTTCGCTGCAAGATGCAGGAAGGGACCTCGGTCCGCGAGCATGTACTCAAAATGTTTGGGTACTTGTCGGAGCTTGAGACTCTGGGGGCAACGATGGATGCATACATGCAATCTGATTTCATTCTGCTGTCATTGCCCAAATCTTTCAATAACTTTGTGGTGTCATTCCACATGAATAAACTGGAACTGACAAATGCTGGGCTTCTTGCTGCATTAAAGTCTGCAGAAGACGTAATGAAGAAAGATGGTCCCACTGGCACTGCAATGGTTGCACAGGTCAAAGGGAAGCGCGGTCGGAAGCAAGGTTCTCGGAAGGGCCCAGCCCAAAAGAGAAAAAAGAAGGGACAAAGTGTTGCCTCATCTTCCAATGCATCCACTTTAATGGCGTCGAAGAAAACCGACGTTTGTCACCACTGCAAGAAGGCGGGGCACTGGAGGCGTAATTGCCCGGATTACCTGAAGTCGATCGACAAAGGTAAAGCCCCAGCAGGTATGAAATCTACATTTATCATTGAAACCAGCTTTCTCGTCGGACGAGAAGGAAGTTGGGTTGTTGATTCTAGTTCTTCTGTTCATGTATGCTATTTGTTGCATTTGTTTCAGGAAACTAGAAAGCTTGACGAAGGGGAGATAGTCATCCAGATGGGATCTGATGCAAGTGTTGCAGCAGTCGCCGTCGGGACTTGTCGACTATCATTATCTAGTGGTAGAGTCCTAGTACTTAAAGAGTGTCTTTATGTACCTGAAGTCAGAAGGAATCTAATATCTGTATCTAAGTTAGTTAGAAGTGGGTATTCATTCCTGTTCTGTAATAAATTAGTCATAAACCGTTATGATAAATATATTGCAGATGGTATTTTGACTTCTGGAGGACTCTATGAATTGTGCATTGATAAATGTGTTATGAATGTTACAAGCACTAATAAAAACCCTAAAAGATCCAGGGAGAATGAAAATCTCTCAAATGAGATTTGGCATCAAAGGCTTGGTCATTTGTCTGTTGATAAGATCAATAGATTAATTAAGGATGGACCTTTAGATTTTCTACAGGTTCAACCTTTGCCTACTTGCAAGAATTGCATTCAAGGAAAAATGACCAGGATGCCTTTTCGTAACAAAGTTACAAGATGTGAAGGTATTATTGACCTAATACATACTGATGTATGCGGTCCCTTCAGTACCGCGACCCGAAATGGATATCGATATTATTTGACATTTATTGATGACCATTCACGGTACGGGTTTATCTTCCTATTACGTCATAAGTCTGAAACCTTTGAAAAGTTCAAAGAGTTTAAGGTTTTGGTTGAGAACCAAACCGATAGGAAGATTAAACGAATTCGATCTGATCGAGGTGGCGAGTACCTATCAGAGAATTTAAGGAATACCGTAAAGAGAATGGAATTATTTCCAATCTCACTCCTCCTGGAACTCCCCAACTTAATGGTGTTGCTGAAAGACGCAACAGAACCATCATGGATATGGTTCGTTCAATGATGAGCAAAGCACATTTACCACTTAGTTTCTGGGGATATGCAGTAGAGACTGCAATATATATCCTGAATAAGATTCCTAGCAAATCTGTACCTAAGACTCCTCATGAGCTCTGGTATGGAACCAAACCTAGTGTTAATCACTTGAGGGTTTGGGGTTGCTTGGTCCATGCAAAGAATGTGGATGCAAGCAAGCTAGAATCTCGCTCTCGTGAGTGTTACTTCATAGGGTATGTTAGAGATGGTATTGGATACCAACTCTATGACCCTGAGACTCAGAAGGTTTTTGTTTCTAGAGATGTGAAATTTCTGGAGAATGATTTTTTTTAAGGGTCAAGATAAATATGAAGTAAAGGAACTCATTGAATCTCCTGAGGATTCTGAGCTTCCTGAACCAGAAACTGAAGAAGTAAATAAAGATGATACACCCATACCTCTTCGAAGGAGTTCGAGGGTGGTTGCACCACCAGAAAGGTATGGATTCCATGTGTCAGGTGAAACTGACAGTGATCCTACTTCATTTGATGAAGCACTCTGATGAATCTCGTATTCATCACTCTAAATCTCATTTATTAAGCTCAAATCCCTAAAAATCAACAGCATTCTTGCATCTATTTTGCATAATTAGTATTCATGCATGTTTCCATAAGAATTGCATTTTAGCACAAAAATCTGCACAAAATAAGAAGCCAAAAATCCAAGCCAAAATGACCTATAAATAAGCCTAACTTCCCAGATTTTTAACACATTCATGCTAACTCCGAATAACTCAAAACCACTTCCACTGTGTACATATCACTAATAAGAATAAAGGAAAAATACAAAAAAATAACTAACCCAAATAAGTGGACCAAAAATCCAAACCCTAATTTCAAGATTTTCGGACTAAAAGCCACATATCTTCCCCATCCAGTGTCCAATTTAATCCTACTTACTTTTGAACTAATGTGCATTCAATTACCTTCAAAACAAGACCAAGTTCAAGTGAATCGGAGCTCATATGTGAAAGTTGGGTTTTGGGCCTCTTTTGTACATTGTATGTTTCGCGGTTTTTCTGACCTTTATTTTATGTATATATTTTCTTAATTAATAAAATTCCAAAAAAATTATATTAAGGTGTCTTTATTTATCTCTGATTTTACCGTAAATTTTCCGGATTTTTATCTTGGTTAAAAATGACAAAAAAATTATAAAACCCAAAATCAAGGTATTCTATGTACATAGGATACCCCCAAAATTCACTTTGTGCAAATGATCGATTTTGGGTTTGATGTCTTCATGAAAGTTGTAGATCTCATTGAGACGAGCAATTTTCGTGAAGAACGTTTTTCGATCCGAGGTCATTTACTATTTTTTATCGAATTTACAAAATCTTTTATTTTCGAATTTTCTGGTGCTGACACGTGGCAGCAACCTGGTGCCGCCACGTGTCAGCCATTTTTAGCCTTTTTATAAATCGTTTTAATTAAAAAATTTTTTTTAAAAATTTTTTTTTTTAAAAAAAAAATAAAAAGGACGCACGTGCTCCGCACGTGCCTCCACCGGTGCCCCCTTTTTTGCCTGCCACGTGGCATGAGCAGGACCGCCCGATCTCGGCCGATCGGACGATGCCTGTTCATCGTCCCCAATCAGCCCCCCTTCCCAATCGGGACCTCCGCCGCCTCCGAGAATCACGCGCCGCCCACGGATCTTCCTGATCTCTTCCGATCTCGCGCGTATCTCGCCCCTTCCAGTTCCGATCAATCCATTCGCCGCCGCCCTCATTCCGATCAAATCAAATCTCATCTCGTCCAATCATCGATCTCGCATCCTCGATGCCAAACCCCGCCGGTAGCCCCTCCTATTTAAGAACCACCGCCGCCTCCCTCGAAACCCATCCGCCGATCTTCATCCAGAGCTCCACCTCCGGTCGTGACACCCGCAAGGCCCCCTCTTCGCCGGCGTGATCCGAGGAGTCCATCTCCTCACCGCAGCTCTGCCCCGCCGCGCCGCTGCTTGCTCCGGCCACTCCCAACGCCGTCGAGCCTTCTCCCAGGTATACCCTCTCTCTCTCTCTTCCTCTCTCTCTCTCTCTTCCTCTCCCTCTCTCTATCTCGCCATCTCGCCTGCTCCACATCCGAGACCACCGTCTCCACCTCGCCGACCACCAGCAACCGCCTGAAGCTCCTCCTCATCCGCATCATGACACGTCGCCATCACCGCCTCCGACTCCGCTCGCCGTCACTGCTACGCCCTCGACGCCCACGGCCGTGTGCCGGCCACCACCTCCGGCTTCGCCCCTCGTCTTCGACACGCACCCCATCGGCTCCAGCGCGTCGTCTTCTCCAACGCCAAAGCTTCATCGACTACGACCCATCACCGCCTCCGTCCCCAACCAGCTCCGCGTCACCTCCGCCTTGGCCTTGCGCCAGGAGTTCAACGCCGGACCACCTCCGCTCCACCTCCGCCCAACCACCGCAGGAGGCGGTGGTTCTCCAGCCACGCAACCCAGCGCCACCGCCACCTTCTGCCTCGCCAGGCCGGGCGCCAGGCCCGAGACCCCCCGCACGTGAGCCGCACGTGCGCGGGGGGACGACGTCGGCATTACGTCAGCGATCCCACGGATCACGTGCTCGGCACGTGACCCTGTGGGTTAATTACAGTGACGCCCCCGGGTTCCGCCTTATTTGCGCCTCAGTCCAGCAGCCCAAGGAGCACGCGCAAGGCACGTGCTCCCTTGGGAAATTGCAGAAGAGCCCTCCGATTATTGGTAATTGCAAACAAGTCCCCCCACTGCAGTTTTCTTTATTTCTTTTTATTTATTATATTTGCATCTGGACCCCTGTGTTCCCCCTCAGTTTTGAACATCTTATTTACATTATTTTATCAATCTAAAAATAGCATGATGTTTGTTAATTGACTCTCTATACGTTGACATGTTGTGGGTATTTTTGTGACGGATGGTTAATTAATAAATACTTGTTTTGTGAAAATTGGCGTATTTTACCCATTTCTTGCTCTGAAATTCACAGTTAATTAACCATTGCTCTAAAAATTCTTGAAAAATCACATCTTGTAGAGTTAATTATTCTTAACATTGTGCCCAAAAAGAATTGAATTTACATGCATAGTTTGTCCCGTAAAAATCATTTTGCACATTTTAGTATTTAAAATTTTAATAGACATTAAACCCCATATTTTCGAGGTTCAGGATTTTTCTGAGATCCGTCACCTAGTGATAGGTCTCAGATAATTTTGATCCTTGAAAATAAGTAGGTTTGATATTTATTAAAATTAAATATTGAAAATCATTTTGTTCGCATTTGAAATCCATAAAAAATTCATATTGCATCCAAAAATTCGAAAAAAATTACAGTGCATCCATTTCATTATAGTTTACATTGTGGCCAAGTTTCGTATTTTTCGGACATTGTTTGATTGACATTTACATTTTAGTCCCTAAAATAAGGCTAAATTTCCATTTTGCATCCTTTATTGCATTGAAAATTCCAAAAAAAAGACCGCCTCGAAAACCGAACATGAACTTTGATAGACTTAATTCTAGGTTGTTCCTTTGCCTCCTTGTGATCGACCTTGGGACTTGCCCAAGTAAAATAAACATAAAACCACGAGATTTTAAAATTGAATAAATTATTTTGTATGTTTTCTTGATCGTTCGAGTGCGCCTACAACGCATAACACGATAAAAACAACTTCTTAAAAGCCGCATTTCCGGATCCGTCAGATGGCGCTGTTGCCGGGGAGGCAAACGGCTTAGATTTTTGTCTGAAAATTTTGTTCGGTTTTCCGCATTCGGGTAGTCTGACCCCCGAATTTTTCATTGTAAATTCCATTTTTTTTTCTGCAATTTATTTTTCAGCCTTTATTTTTTCATATATTTTTGAGTTACACTCTTACATTTTCTCTCTTATTTTTCTTGCAAGGTACCTTGTACGTGGAGCGGTTTTCAATAACTGACGCAACTTCACCAAAAACCGCAATTAATTTAAGATCGAGTCGAGTCGTGAGAGAGAGTAGAGTCTAGATTTTAATTTCTGCACTTTTAATTTCTGCAAATTTACAGCGGTGTCAGTTTGGACTCTCGCGTGTGTAGAAAGACCTCTAAACTTTATTCTGTGGTGTGTCGTGGCCTGTTTCACTCTCCGGCGAGGGTGGGGCCCGACTTGAGTGGCGATTAGGATAGACCTGCACATACGGCTCTCAGAGCATTTAATTTTTGATTGTGCTCGTAGGATCTTAAACCACACTTCACTTTAATCGAGACGC
This sequence comes from Ottelia alismoides, assembly GCA_037367405.1. Classification (NCBI taxonomy): domain Eukaryota; kingdom Viridiplantae; phylum Streptophyta; class Magnoliopsida; order Alismatales; family Hydrocharitaceae; genus Ottelia; species Ottelia alismoides. The sequence goes on along the minus strand of JAZKJV010004280.1, from coordinate 136,654 downwards.
ACATAGATCGTTAAATTTAGCCAAAAATTTAAATCAATTCTTCCCGCTAATAGAACTTTCGTTTAGGTGCGGTTTTTCCATCGGCTTGCATTTCATTTAGAATAATTTTTAAATTCTGTCTAGCATCCCACATGGAGATTGCGAGGATTCACTGTAAGTCTTCTCACTGAGCATTCATCATAGTTTTCCGCGTGCATCGGTTTTTCCCGAACTCCTCTCTCTTGTTTTATAACATAACTTTAAAGGAAATTGGGACTGGACGGTAGACGTGTATTTGTGCTCATCTAATTTTTCAGTGATCACCTCATTAAAATCGGGACTGCTAAATATATCTGATCTCAAATAACCCATAAAATCAAGAATTTTTGCGGGAGAGCAACCCCGACCTTGGATGATTTTATTTTTCTGAGTGAGCGAGATACGACACTTAAGAATAGAGCCCAAATCCAAAATCTCAGCTCGCTAAATTTTTGCCAAGATTGAATTATCACCAACTAAAATCGAAAAGATAATAGCCGAAATCTTACGGCTTCATTGTGTGAGTTGGTGAACCCGGGTTTGATTTGTGTTTGTATTGGTGTGCGTGAACCGATATCAAAGATCAATAGCCGCACGGTTGATAAAATTTTCTGTCCCATACAATCATCTCTCTCATCTCTTGATTTTAATCTCATCATGGAAATTTTTCCAAATTTCAGATCCAACCCATAATTTCTCTCAACTCCTTCAAAAATGACTGAACACCACTATGAAAACAAATCTATGTCGGTTTGGCCCAAATCCACTACTTCCTCTTCGTTTAATCCTCCAACATTTGCGGGAAGCTTTCAACCGCAGATGACTTCGACCTCATTAAATCCTTTCTCAAATCATCCAACCCACACCATCTTGGACTGAACCGTCTTATTCTCACTCTCTCGCCAATGAAACATTTCAAGATCAAAATCTCTTTAAATCCCATGACTGGCAGAGAACCCAAACCAAGATGGAAAGACATGCGCTTAATGATCATCAGTGTTGGATTGACCACGACAGACCCCTCGTCAGACGTGAAACTCATACAGAGGACTGGACAGACCTCCTAGACACATATAAACCCTGTATGTTGACTCCACAATATCAAGAGCTGACCAATCATAATCAAAGGACTGAACTATACTCAGATCAAATACACATGCCTGTACCATATGAGCAGCCTCCTTCCATTATTTTTGAGGAGAAATTTTCAAGAAATGATCGTATAATGGATATTCCAAGAAATTCTCCTCTCCGTATGTACAGAAAAAGGGAAGACGGAATTATTAAACAAAATCCGAGTGCTCCCATGATTGATCATGAGCAAAGTTGTGAGGATAATGTTTCGAGGATAAAAACAAAATTTGAATTGATGGAGGACAAATTTCAAAAATTTACCGATCGAGTAATCTCATTCTATGGTGGATCAGGTGTGAAACTAAATGAGGAAATGATTGGATCCCATGATGAAAATTTTGAGGATATTCAAAGACCTAGGGATAATTCAAACATCAATACTTCCGCTCATCATTATTCCCCTAGAAATGCTTACGCCCCTAACCTTAACTCTGAATGTCAAGGCCCCTTCTCATCTAAGGAAGACACCAAATCACCACACCACACAGAAAATACAAAAAAAATTTGAAAATCCAGAAAATCTCATAAAAATTGAATCTGAAGAAGATCTGAGGAATTTGGATCATGCTTTACGGGAAGCACTGGAAAAATACTTGATTTTTGAACTTCCTATTATAAAGGCCATTGAACACTTCCTTGACCTTAAGAAATTTCTAATGGACAGATTAATAATCAAAAAGTCAGGAAGGATTAGAACAAAAACTGAAAGACATATCTTGTCAATGGCCTCCTCCTTGGTGTTGAGGAGAAAAACTAAGAGCCGCATAGTGAAGCGGTTGCCCAGATTTGACTGCAAAATCAAAGACACAATTTTCACACATGCTCGTATTGATGACGATTCACCGATCAATATCCTCCCGACCTCTGTATTTCACGAACTCAAACTCGGGCCAATTCGGAAGATACGAGAGATTGTTCAATTGGCCGACCGATCAATAAAAAGGCCGAGAGGAACCATTTCTTTCATCATGATATTCCAAGGTGCTCCGCTCAAGGTAGAATTCACGATCATTGATATTGAGCATCAAGGAGAATTCACCCAGTCTCCAATCATTCTCGGAAAACCATTCTTGGCATTGGCTAAGGCGAGTATCGATTGTGAGACTCGGGAAATAAATTTTACGGCATTGAATCACTACGATCGGATACAGTCTTTGAGGAAGCACGATTTTCTGAGGTAATCCATGAAGTCCCCAACAACCGCAACCATGAAATGGTAGAAGAGCCCTACCCCGCTGCTACACCTGAGATTGTGTTTGTTAATGAGACTATTGGTTTAGAGACTCTCCCCAATATCTCAATTCCCGCAGATTTCAAAATAGACAAATCCTTCTACTACGATCCTGAGACATTTGAATGGTCGCACCCTGGAACAACATACTCTGATTATCTTGACCAAATCCTCCCAAATCAAGAGTGCACCAACATTCAGGAAACAAAGAACGAACACGTAGCCCGAACACCGACCAAGGAGAAGAATTTTAATGGCTATTCATCTGGGTACTCAAGTGAACCGACATCTTCACGAAACAAGAAAAAGAAAGTCACCTTTGATCTTTCGGAAGAGGAATCGGTTGATGATCCCTCATCAGGTCCGGAAAAGGTAGTCTACATGAGTGAAGTCTGTTCAGCATCTCTAAAGCCATATCTTCGCAAGGATCCAAAATTTGATTCTCGTTGGACAACTCCCGTTCCTAATTATTACTCATCCAAAGCTGATGCTCCTACCTTTCACAAGTACACTGGAATTATTTCTTATGAACTGACTGAGACTGGAGCATCTGAATATTCATCGGAGGACAAACTGATTGATCTTAAAAAGGAACGAATTTTGAGGAAACAATTGAAGAAACAAAAAGACATGAACATATGGAGTGTGTCCACTTTTCAAATACTATTCCTCTGAGGATAACTCTGATGATGGTTACTTTTCATCTGACTCAAATATTTCATCTACTATCCATCATGATATTTCTGAGGATGACACTGATAATAGTTGGGAATCATATGCCTCACCTCCGACTCATCATTACGATCTCCCACCGCAGGCTCACAAGAAGATCAGCCGTAAACCGCCTTAATCATCGGCTACCCACCCTCCCTCCCGACCACATCGGTCTCCTTGTACAGCTTCTTCCTCTACTTAGGCCAAGGCCTAAGTATAGGGGGGGACCGATGCCATCTGTATATACTATTTCCCTCATATCATTCCGATCTCCAGCTCACTCCATATCCATCCTTCTTCTATACTTAGGCTGACCAGAGCCTAAGTATAGGGGGAACCGACACCCACCTGTATATACTCTCCTCATTCACATACGCCGCTCGCTTCATTTTCTTTTTTTCTTTTCTTTTTCCGCTCTTTTTCTATACTTAGACTATTCACAGTCTAAGTATAGGGGGGCGATTTTGTAAATCTTGTTCTTTTTCACTCTCTTACGCTTAGCCCGAGCTATGTCTTCTTTACGCTTCTTGTGCTCTGAGGACACAGCACTCGCTAAGTATAGGGGGGTCTGTATATATACTATGTATATATTTTAGCCATACCTCGTACTTTCGCGTAAGTCTATATGTATTTACGGGGTGGGTTTTTCTTAAAAACAAAAAAAAAGAAAAAAAATGTTTTTTCCACTAACACTGACAACACCCAAAATCTTTGAAAAAAATGGCTTCTTATTCATTTTTTGCATAAAAAAAAGAAGAAGAAAACAAACAAACAAACAACAAAAATCCTTTGCATAAAAAAACAAAAAAATCAAAAACAAAAAATGTGTGTCTGCATTTCATCAAGCATCGCATTTGCATATGTGAAAAGTCTTTGGGTTCTGAACCGAGTTATGAGCCGAAACCGAGAGTGGTCATGACTTAATCTTAATCCACCTAATTTTCAGAGGAACTTCACCGAGAAGTTGTAGATAATTTAATAAAGAAAAATACAAAATTGATTGCACAGAAAAATAATGTACAGATAAAAAGTTATGGTCTGAATAAAAATCCAGAATGCCAACTTCCCAGACCCGTATCTCACAAATAAAAACTCCAAATGCAGCATACTCACCTTAATTGTATATAGAAGAAAATAAGCTATTTAATGGCGGTGGTTTCGCATTTGGCGGAGCTACGGTTTGAAAGTTGAGTTTTGGACCCCTATTGTACCTTGTACATATTAAAATATTCAATTTATTATTTTTAAAATTTTATATTTTTATAATGTTGTAATAGAATACTTATAATAATAAATGTACATTAAAATAAGAATAAAAACCCAAATAAAACAAAAAAAGAAGCAACTACCAAATAAAATCTGACCAAAAAGGTCCAAGCTTCCAGAAACCTGCAGATCTTGGTGGAGACTCGGCTACACTGGCCATCTTCACAAGGAGAGGTGACTACACTGGCCACCCTCCAGTTCTTTTCTCATTCTTCTATCTTCTCCCCCCAATTCGATTGTGAACACAGCGCGACAGACCATAGAAGGAAATACCTGACTCCCCGAGGACGAGTTATTGGAGAGGAGGCTTGTGCAGTAGTCCGACATTCTGGGTGGGAAGAGCTAAAATATTTCACACACAAGCGTAGGTTATTCAATGTTCAAAGAGTATACTTTGGGAAGATGATTGATCTAAGATGACTTCTGAGCCGAAACTGTAGCAATGATGTGTAGAACTTGAGGGCTGTTGATTTTAAAATTCTAAGTCTCACAGAAGTTCCGATACACAAATAATCCAAAGGTTGAGTTTAGGCTTACTTTCACCTTCAGCTCATGGTCTTGGTATGGAACCCAATCTCATTTCACCTCATGGCATTTCTTTTTTATGCTCAGGGACGAGCATGGTTTAAGTATAGGGGGATGATGAATCTCGTATTCATCACTCTAAATCTCATTTATTAAGCTCAAATCCCCAAAAATCAACAGCATTCTTGCATCTATTTTGCATAATTAGCATTCATGCATGTTTCCATAAGAATTGCATTTTAGCACAAAAATCTGCACAAAATAAGAAGCCAAAAATCCAAGCCAAAATGACCTGTAAATAAGCCTAACTTCCCAGATTTTTAACACATTCATGCTAACTCCTAATAACTCAAAACCACTTCCACTGTGTACATATCACTAATAAGAATAAAGGAAAAATACAAAAAAATAACTAACCCAAATAAGTGGACCAAAAACCCAAACCCTAATTTCAGGATTTTCGGACTAAAAGCCACATATCTTCCCCATCCAGTGTCCAATTTAATCCTACTCACTTTTGAACTAATGTGCATTCAATTACCTTCAAAACAAGACCAATTTCAAGTGAATCGGAGCTCATATGTGAAAGTTGGGTTTTGGGCCTCTTTTGTACATTCTATGTTTCGCGGTTTTTCTGACCTTTATTTTATGTATATATTTTCTTAATTAATAAAAATCCAAAAAAAATTAGATTAAGGTGTCTTTATTTATCTCTGATTTTACCGTAAATTTTTCGGATTTTTATCTTGGTTAAAAATGACAAAAAAATTATAAAACCCAAAAATCAAGGTATTCTATGTACATAGGATACCCCAAAAATTCACTTTGTGCAAATGATCGATTTTGGGTTTGATGTCTTCATGAAAGTTGTAGATCTCATCGAGACGAGCAATTTTCGTGAAGAAAGTTTTTCGATCCGAGGTCATTTACTATTTTTTATCGAATTTACAAAATCTTTTATTTTCGAATTTTCTGGTGCTGACACGTGGCAGCACCTGGTGCCGCCACGTGTCAGCCATTTTTAGCCTTTTTATAAATCGTTTTTAATTAAAAAAAATTTTTTAAAAAAAAAAATTTAAAAATAAAAATAAAAAGGACGCACGTGCGTCGCACGTGCCTCCCCAGGCACGTGCTCCGCATGTGCCTCCACCGGTGCCCCCTTTTTGCCTGCCACGTGGCATGAGCAGGACCGCCCGATCTCGGCCGATCGGACGGTGCCTGTTCATCGTCCCCAATCAGCCCCCCTTCCCAATCGGGACCTCCGCCGCCTCCGAGAATCACGCGCCGCCCACGGATCTTCCCGATCTCTTCCGATCTCGCGCGTATCTCGCCCCTTCCAGTTCCGATCAATCCATTCGCCGCCGCCCTCATTCCGATCAAATCAAATCTCATCTCGTCCAATCATCGATCTCGCATCCTCGATGCCAAACCCCGCCGGTAGCCCCTCCTATTTAAGAACCACCGCCGCCTCCCTCGAAACCCATCCGCCGATCTTCATCCAGAGCTCCACCTCCGGTCGTGACACCCGCAAGGCCCCCTCTTCGCCGGCGTGATCCGAGGAGTCCATCTCCTCGTCGCAGCTCCGCCCCGCCGCGCCGCTGCTCGCTCCGGCCACTCCCAACGCCGTCGAGCCTTCTCCCAGGTATACCCTCTCTCTCTCTCTCTCTTCCTCTCTCTCTCTTCCTCTCCCTCTCTCTATCTCGCCATCTCGCCTGCTCCACATCCGAGACCACCGTCTCCACCTCGCCGACTACCAGCAACCGCCTGAAGCTCCTCCTCATCCGCATCAAGACACGTCGCCATCACCGCCTCCGACTCCGCTTGCCGTCGCTGCTACGCCCTCGACGCCCCACGGCCGTGTGTCGGCCACCACCTCCGGCTTCGCCCCTTCGTCTTCGACACGCACCCCATCGGCTCCAGCGCGTCGTCTTCTCCAACGCCAAAGATTCATCGACTACGACCCATCACCGCCTCCGTCCCCAACCAGCTCCGCGTCACCTCCGCCTTGGCCTTGCGCCAGGAGTTCAACGCCGGACCACCTCCGCTCCACCTCCGCCCAACCACCGCAGGAGGCGGTGGTTCTCCAGCCACGCAACCCAGCGCCACCGCCACCTTCCGCCTTGCCAGGCCGGGCGCCAGGCCCGAGACCCCCCACACGTGAGCCGCACGTGCACGGGGGGACGACGTCGGCATTACGTCAGCGATCCCACGGATCACATGCTCGGCACGTGACCCTGTGGGTTAATTATAGTGACACCCCCGGGTTCCGCCTTATTTGCGCCTCAGTCCAGCAGCCCAAGGAGCACGCGCAAGGCACGTGCTCCCTTGGGAAATTTGCATAAGAGCCCTCCGATTATTGGTAATTGCAAACAAGTCCCCCCACTGCAGTTTTCTTTATTTCTTTTATTTATTATATTTGCATCTGGACCCCTGTGTTCCCCCTCAGTTTTGAACATCTTATTTACATTATTTTATCAATCTAAAAATAGCATGATGTTTGTTAATTGACTCTCTATACATTGACATGTTGTGGGTATTTTTGTGACGGATGGTTAATTAATAAATAATTGTTTTGTGAAAATTGGCGTATTTTACCCATTTCTTGCTCTGAAATTCACAGTTAATTAACCATTGCTCTAAAAATTCTTGAAAAATCACATCTTGTAGAGTTAATTATTCTTAACATTGTGCCCAAAAAGAATTGAATTTACATGCATAGTTTGTCCCGTAAAAATCATTTTGCACATTTTAGTATTTAAATTTTAATAGACATTAAACCCCATATTTTCGAGGTTCAGGATTTTTCTGAGATCCGTCACCTAGTGATAGGTCTCAGATAATTTTGATCCTTGAAAATAAGTAGGCTTGATATTTATTAAAATTAAATATTGAAAATCATTTTGTTCGCATTTGAAAATCCATAAAAAATTCATATTGCATCCAAAAATTCCAAAAAAATTACAGTGCAGCCATTTCATTATAGTTTACATTGTGGCCAAGTTTCGTATTTTTCGGACATTGTTTGATTGACATTTACATTTTAGTCCCTAAAATAAGGCTAAATTTGCATTTTGCATCCTTTATTGCATTGAAAATTCCAAAAAAAAGACCGCCTCGAAAACCGAACACGAACTTTGATAGACTTAATTCTAGGTTGTTCCTTTGCCTCCTTGTGATCGACCTTGGGACTTGCCCAAGTAAAATAAACATAAAACCACGAGATTTAAAATTGAATAAATTATTTGTGGTATTTTCTTGATCGTGTCCGAGTGCCGCCTACAACGCACAACACGATAAAAACAACTTCTTAAAAGCCGCATTTCCGGATCCGTCACACTCGCGGATCATGATATGGATAGATGGATGCTAGCAATGAAGTCAGAAATTGACTCCATGCATAAGAATGGTGTATGGACCCTAGAGGATCCCCCTAAAGGGGTAAAACCCATTGGGTGCAAATGGATCTTCAAGAGAAAGAGGGGGCCTGATGGGAAAGTAGAGACTTTCAAGGCACGGCTCGTAGCCAAGGGCTACACACAGAGAGAAGGCATCGACTACGATGAGACATTCTCTCCTATGGCTATGCTTAAATCCATCAGGGCATTGCTGGCTATAGCTGCATATCTTTACTACAACATCTGACAGATGGACGTCAAGACGGCTTTCCTCAATGGATACCTCGAAGAGGATATCTACATGGAGCAGCCCCAGGGCTTCATAACTGAGGATGGCAAAGTATGCAAGCTGAAGAAATCCATCTATGGGCTCAAGCAAGCTTCTCGTAGCTGGAACATCAGATTTGACGAAACCATAAAGAGTTATGATTTTGTGCAGAATCCTGATGAACCTTGTGTATACAAGAAGCTTAGTGGGAGCGCCATTGTGTTCATCGTGCTTTATGTAGATGACATCCTTATCATTGGGAATGATACAGGGATGATGACCAGTGTGAAGATTTGGCTGTCCCATACCTTTGAGATGAAAGATCTTGGAGAAGCCTCTTACATCTTGGGTCTGAAGCTGTTCAGAAACCGAGAGAAGAGGATATTGGGATTGTCACAGCAAGGATACATTAAGAAGATTCTTGAACGATTCCGTATGGATAGTTCCAAGAAAGGATTCTTACCCTTGAGACATGGTATCCACCTGTCTAAAGGAATGGCTCCTCAAACTGTTGAGGAAAAGAAGGCCATGGCTGGATGTCCTTATGCATCAGCCGTAGGAAGCTTAATGTATGCCATGATGTGTACTAGGCCAGATATCTGCCATGCAGTGGGAGTGGTAAGTCGTTATCAATCCTGCTATGGAGAACAACACTAGAATGCAGTAAAGAACATATTCAAATATCTAAGACGGACGCAAGATTACATATTGGTCTATGGAGATGGTGATCTCCAAGTCTTGGGATATACAGATTCTGACTTCCAATCGGATATTGATGATCGAAAGTCGACATCAGGGTTTGTGTTCCTGTTGAACGGTGGTGCTGTGAGCTGGAGAAGCAAGAAGCAGGACACTACAGCAGATTCAACAACAGAAGCCGAATACATTGCCGCATCGGATGCTGCAAAGGAGGCGGTGTGGTTGCGCAAGTTCGTTCAGGTGCTTGGCGTAGTTTCCTCTGATACTCCCATCCCGCTACTCTGTGATAACACGGGAGCCATTGCCCAGGCGAAGGAACCCAGATGGCATCAGAAGAGCAAGCACGTAGAAAGGAAATACCACATCATTCGGGAGATTCAAAAGCGTGGTGACATCATCATCACCAAGGTGGCCTCCGCCGACAACGTTGCTGATCCTCTTACCAAACCTCTGACACAGAAGGTTTTTGACCAGTATGTAATGAGTATGGGTTTAAGGCTTGTTCCTGAATGGTTCTAAGGGCTAGTGGGAGATTGTTAGCAATGTGAGCCCGAGGCGAACCATTCCTACAATAAATGTTATTGTAATAAATGATTTATCAATAAAAGTTATTGGTTTTATTTCACTCCCTTTCTGATATTGAATGAATGAATGCACTATAAGGTCCCTCTGTACAATAAGGGTTATGTACCATGGCCAACTTGATAATCATACAGCTGTTGATTCAATGATTGAATCATAGAGGCTGATGCTTGGATGAATATCTAAGGAGTTAGATAGAGGACTCATCAAGCATCATCAATGATTAACAAGTAGTGATCTCCAGTCTGAGTGGGAGATGGCAATCCCATCTCATTAGACTGATATCTGATCGACCTCTTGATGCAGGTCCTCTGCATAGGAATATTGATTCGGAGGTATCATATTAGTTGAGTCAATGAGTTGACTTAACGAGATCGAGATAACCAAAGACCTATGATGAATACTGTCACATCACAGGCAAACATCCTCTGACCAGAGACAGATATATTACTATATGTCTGAGCATGTACATTTGGCAGACCAATAGGTTGATGACCTCATGAGTAATATGATCTCTCAAAGGGATCATGCAGGTTCACTTATGAACCGGGAGACATGAGCTCACTCATGAGGTATTGGGATTGACCAAATTCCATGCATGGTCATCATGCTTTAGAAGCATGATATGAATTTGAAGGTAAGATATATGCTTTGTGAAAGCATATGATCTGTACCATATCCCAAGGACCAAGATTGAGAAACTTAATGATCAGACTATGAAGATGACAGTGTAAAAGTGATCTTTATCTTCATGATGATCATGAGTCTTCCAGTATGCAGGATGTGCAGGTATTAGGAATACCTGAAGGGTGATTTGATCATAAACGATTGTATAACCATGACACTTCCATTCCGAGGGAGTGATGAAACATGTCTGGATTTTAGTGACTCCTCTCATTAGAGAAGTGACCTAATCTTAGTCCATGAACTGGACATTGATCTGAATGAGATTCAGATGCAATGAGAAGATTAGGTTTACGGTCTTGATTTAATCAAGCATCTATGAGAGGTCCATGGGATCTGGATTTGAGATGTGATCTCAATATCCAAGTCACTATACGTGGAACAATACAGTCGCCCTGTCCTTATCTCCAAGTATCTGAGGAGAAATAGCATTATTCTTAAATGGTTTAAGAGCAATTCCATAAGATCTAAGCAAAGAGAAATTGATAATTAAATGTGATTTAATTATCATGATGTATGAGAAATTATCCAATATAATTAAATGTGATTTAATTATTATGGATAAGAATAATGTGGATAGCAATATCCAATTATTCATAATATATTATAAATGTGATTTATAATGTATTAGAGAGAGTTAAATATAATTTATATTAGTAGATTGATTATTAATGTGTATTGGATGCACATTGTTTAATTAATTGAAAATGTAAATTACATTTTGTTTTGGGTTGTGAATTTGATTCACAATAATTCAATGTCAAGATTGCAGTATTCCCAAAATTAATTGAGAATTATTTTGGTGAATTAAAATACCAACAAATTGTTGTTGGAAATTGGATGGAGAGAAAATCAAGGAGATTGCCCTCCCCTTTTGGAAAGGAGGGGGCGGCACCAATTCCTTGAGGGAATTGGTGGCCGTCCCCCCCTTCCAAAGAGGAAGGTGTATCTCCCTTATTTTCTCTCTCTCTCTATTTGTGTGGTTTAATTTGGTATTATATTTATTTGATTTATCAAATATATTTAATCAAAATTAAATCACAAGTTGTTGGCTTTTACCAACAACAATCTTGACCATTGGATTGTCATAAATTGATCTCAACCATTGATTTTATATGACACATGGATTGAGATCCATGGATCCCAAAACCCTATAAATAGAGAGGCATTCTTGGCTCTCTCTTTACACATGCTATTGTAGCAAAACTCTCTCTCTCTCTTTCTCTCATACTTGACAGCCCTCTCTCTCCCCTTCTTCTTGGTGGTCGTCCACCTTGGTGGAGAGAATCGTCGTCGCCCGCGCCCTCGTGCTACCGCTTCGACGCTCTGCGGTTCTTCGTCTACTTCGAGTGCTTCGCCTACGAAGGAGACGTTCGATCTCGTGCGACGAGATCAGGAGCAACCGTGCTTGGATCAACTTCTTGGATTGCGAGGACACCACAGTTCATCCCCGTGCTCGCAAGCGATCTCTCCGACGATCGGACTTGAGACAGGAGGTCTCTTCTCTTAGAGACTCGATCAACCACGCTTCAAGAGGTATTGCATTATACTTGTTATGGTTATAGATGAAACGATCCGAGAATGGTTCTTGGATCATGTGGTTTCATCGAATAAATTTTTTAAATTCCGCTGCACCAACCAACTAGTATGACTAGTCGTTCTTCGTCGTATCCGATATGACGCTCACCGCTTCTGTGATGCGCTTGAGGATCTCTCCATATCCTTCAATACATGTTGAATGAAGCCCCGAGAAAAGGTTAACACTTGACCTGATTGACAATGAATAAAGTAAGGGGAGATACGGCCAAAAACACCAAAAATACACTTGATACATGTATATACTCCTCACTTGTATAATATTGTCTATAATAAACAATTCTTTAATTATTTTATTACATCAACTAACCCTTTGTAAATAATTATTATTTCTTCTTGAAAATTGTGAATATAACCCTCTTGTAAATAACAAAAATAATTGCGATTAAAATCTATATATATTGCATCACTCTCCAAAGCCACAAATTACAAACTTCCTAGTATCTTCTCATCTTTAACTCCAAAATCATCAAATTCATATTCATTGTAATCCAAATTAAATTATCTTTAAAAAGGATGAGATTTATTAAAATTCTGAGTTAAGGTGTGAAATGTGGCCAATTGGGGTATTACTGTATATTATACCTATAAATACACACTATAATTTCTTGTGCATAATTTTGAATATTGTATTTTTCATTACTTTTAAATATTGTATATAACTCATATAAAATACAAGTATATATTAAAAATCCAAAATCAACAAAAAAATCATGTATATATTGTATATGTATCACATTGTATATATTGTACTTAAGCCCATTTATTAACCCAATAAATTAACTCATAAAAATCAAATAGAAATTCCATTAAAAACCTTGTAACATTATGTGAATAAATAAAATATAGAATCATGTATATATGTACAAATATAATTAATTAAAAATCAAAGTACTAAGTACATAGGTATACATACCTCGTAACACCCTCCTCTTCCTTCTCTGATTCCCTCGTTCATTCACTCTCCTTCCACGCCCACGTGTTATCTCCGACAAATTTGCCAGTTTAAATGCCCATTTTCAAATTTAAAATCGACCGCTCTCCACAACTACATATACCAGTCTCCACCTCATACAAGAGATTAATCCGTATTTGGCCTCGTTTTCACCCGAGATTGAGTGGCAGAGGAGTGTCTTCGGTGACAGATAAGCATTCCTCCAATCGGAAGCATAAGAAAGATCGTCAACAGTCCTGATTCAATCATTCGTCAAAGTCCTCCACCACGAGTTTCCGCCTCTCTGCCCAACCATAGATCGAGGTGATCTTGGTTGTTCTTCCATTTTGTAGGTACCCTAGGTAATCTAACTCTAATTAAGCATTCATTTTTTTGCCTTTATTTCACTCGAATAACCTAGATCAGAACAACATCTCTAAACCTCCAATCTCCAGATCGGAGGAGTTCTGATCGTTATCGACCCCTTTTGATGATGCCAACACACTCATTTGATCCTTCTCCATTCCTTCCACCATTTTTACACCTCCACATCGTTGTTGATCAGGAGTCAAGTCTCCTTCCTGACAACCTTCATCAGAGACCCTCGTTCATCCCCCACCTTATGCATTTTTGACCTAACAATTGAGACGGAGGAACCCTCCAAGCTTCAGGTATAACTTGCAGGTCAAAAGAGCTCCAGGGAACGTGTAAAAAGTAGATAGCAGATCAAGAGCAGGTTCCTGGAGCAGAATAGCTTGACCACCTTCCAGATCCTTGGTCTTGAGTTCTCACGCTAATCCAAGGTGTTCATCAGATACAGAATCAATTGGGTTATCTTCTGAGCAAGATTTGAAGCAGATTTGTGTTGAATCGTTGGAGGATCACTCGATTGAAGTTCATCGGAAGTTGCATTCTTCCCAATTCTTCCAGAGAACCTTACAGCCGCATGATCAAGAACACATGCCCCAAATTAGATCCTGACCATCCGTTAAGCCCAAAAATTCATCCATAGAACACGAGTTCATATCAGATCGAAGACATTATTCTAAAACTCAACATCAGTTGTTCGATCAGATTGTCAACATAACTGAGCCGTCCATCGCACCAAATCACATAAAGGGTACATTTGCATTGTAGCTCTCTGTCTTTATTTTATTCACAAATAAGTCTTGTTTGAATTGCAATGCATGCATGTCACGTGACTTTTGGGTAATTTGTAATAAAGAGTACGCAGTTTTCAGTTATTGTTTGAACCTTAGAAATAATTTATTTGCATGTAAGTCCGATCCAACGAGGCACATGTGCTCAGGCACGTGACTTTTTGGAAAATTTATGCAATAATCCTCGTAGTTTTATTTATTGTTATCATTTAGTTTTTAAATTAATTGCATTTTAGTCTTTGTAAGTCTGCATATTTATTTTGCACATTTAAAATTAAATAAAAATTAACAAAAAAACGTTTAAAAATTCTACGAAAATTCATGTAGGCTCTTGTAGAACTCATCTTTCATACCTAATTTCCATATTGCATTTTCATATTTTTATTAGTTATTAAAATTCAAAGAATTCAATAAAATATCATGTTTGCATTGAAATAAAAAAATATAAAAATCTTTTCAAAAATTCTAAAAAATTCCCTATTTGCATATTTTGTTTTGTTTTAATTTCTTTGCTTCATATTTTTATCATATATAAAACCATAGAAGTTATAAAACCTTCAAAAGCATAAAAAATCATATAAATTTAAATCAAAATCCAAAAAAATAAAATGGCTTTCTGAAAAATATAAAAAATAACTTTTTTTGTATATACATTTCATCCATTTTTGTCTTTATTTATTATTTTAAAAATTCAAGAACATCTACATTGTATTCTATTTGCATTATTCAATGTTTTTCAATTATTTAAAATATAAAAAATGGCAAAATTCTGGAAAATTCCTAAAAACATAAAAAAGATTAAAGCCTAAAAATAATTTTAATTAAATTTTATAGTATTTTTGTTAAAGTTAAAAATTTCAAAAGAGTGTGTTGTATTATTTGTTTATTTTTCTTTTAATATTCCATGGTTTGATAAAAAATATTTTTTAAAAATTTAAAAATAAAAAATAGAAAAATAGAAAACCAAATAAAAATTATAAAAATAAAATCCAAAAATATAATAAAAATCGAAAAAGTTAAAAACCAAGCATAGTTTGACTTAGGAATTCCTTCATTCTTTGTATTGATTTTCTTTCAATTATTAGAATAACCCTTGGGATTCTTTTTGCCTCCTTGAGTTCGATCCTATTTACTATACAAGTATATTAAATAGCAAATTCTCTTGCTACATTTTCGTACTAAATTTTGGCTTGAGAAAATAATATTTTTTGTTGAGGGATTTCCAGGGTTGCAACGAAATTGCGCATAATTCATATAAATAAAAACCTCAAGGATTCCTTGCTCAATAGTGAGTCAATGGGTGGAAGCCATTCTAGCTCGAGTTGCAGATAACATAATGGTCTACAAATTCCTGAAAGATAATATCATCTTAAAATTCATAATTCAAAAAATTCTGATAGCAGGAAGAGGCATCCACTTCATCAATAAAGAGGTTAAGAAATTAATGAAGGAGTATGACATCGATCATCGGGTCATGTCTCCTTATCATCCGCAATCGATTGGTTTGGTTGAATTGTCCAACAGAGAAATCAAGATGATATTGCAAAAACTATGAGGTCGGACAGAAAGAACTTCTCTCAACTACAAGACTCGATTCTCTAGACATATAGAATGGCCTACAAGTCCCCCTTGGGCATGTCACCCTATAGCCTTGTCTACGGAAAGCCATGCCACCTACAAGTGGAATTGCTTCACAAATCATTGTGGGCAGTTAATATCTGCAATCTCGACTCACATAAAGGTGGTCAGAAGACAAAACTCGATCAGAACATACTCGTGGAATTCGGAGATTACACGTACGACAACAGCTTGATGTACAAAGAGAAGGTCAAATGTTAGCACAATAAGGACATCAGAGGAAAGACCTTCGAACCTGACAAAAAGTCCAGCTATTTGAAGCAAAATTGAAGATTTTTCTAGGAAAAATAAAGAGAAAATGGATAGTACCGTATAGAGTCAAGACCATGCGTGACAGCGGAAGTATACTAATATCAGAATTGTCAGCTCATGCACAACCCCTCGTAGTAAATAGTCAGTTGCTGAAGCCGTATTTAGAGCATGATACATTCTTGGCTATTGCCGACTCTGTACAAGAAAATTTTTATGATGAGTTCACTGCTGCAAAGGCTTCATTGGAGCCGGATAGAGCTCCTATAAATATCTTTGATTATGTTATCTTTTCTTCTTTTTGTTTTCATTCTTCTAATTCTTTCTTCCATGTTGCCCCCACCCCATCATCAGTGATATACTTAGGATATGCTTCATACTAAATATAGAGGGTGAGTGCTCTCGAGTTATTCATTACTCGTTCTCTCGCTTGTTCCCCAATTGTTGACATTTTATCTATACTTAGGAATATTATACCCTAAGTATGGAGGGGACAATCTAAGTCCATTGACTTTGTGTATTTTGATTCTCGGTCATCCCCATTTTGTGTACAACATGTTATACTTAGGATTTATTGATCCTATGTATAGGGGGGATGACCGACTTCTTTTTCTTTACTTTAGTCGTTGTATTATAGACTTTCCTATGCTTAGCACGAGTTATGTCTTCCTTTTTTGTTTATGATCTATGAGAACATAGCTCAAGCTAAGTATAGGGGGTCGTAAATATGTTGTTACTTTAGCTATAACTCGTACTTGTGTATTTTCAATAATATGATTAATATATCGTACAATTAGTCAATTATAAAGAATATAGAATAAATATGTGTAAAAACGTCTAAAAAATTACTTGTAAAATTTATGAATAAACCAGGTTAAAAATCTTTTGCAAAATATTTGAAAATGGTTGGGAAATTCTTTGAAAAATCTTTTGAAACTATTTTGAAAATATTTTGCAAAATATTTTCTAACCTTTGTAAAAATGTTTTGTTTAAAAAAATATTTTATTTCTTTAAATAAAATGTTTTGAAAAACTATGTTTCGAAAATTGTTGCAAAAATTACTTCGAAATATCTATACATACTATTTGAAAAATCTCTACAAAATAATTTTCAAATTGTGTAAATATTTGCTCAAATTATTTGTCAAATTATTTCTAAAATAAAGTTTTCAAAATAATTGTTAAAATATTTTCAAATTATTTTGAGAACTGTGCACATAATTTAAACAAATAAAAGTTCCTTACAAACTCAGTAAATAAAAGCCTGTAAATAATAGCTAGCTTAATTCATGTAAGTACCTAGTGTATATTCAACACACTAATTCTTGTAAATAAAGACGCACTCCATGTAAATATCTCTGCGTAATTATTTCACCGACTAGTTACTTTTTAAAAATCCATTAAAATATATAAAATTTAAAAATCCATAATAAATGCAAAATATTTTCAAAATTTCATAGAAATTTGAAAAACTTTTCAAAAAATCATAAAAAATTCAAAATCAGAAATTTGCTTCAAAAAATATTTTCTTAGATTTTACAAAACATCTGCATTTTTCGGAATAACAATTAATTGAACAAGTCAAAACAAAGTCTGAAGATCGGAGCTTGGTATAGACCTAAATACACTTAATTTCAGAGGAACCCATCGAAAACTAGAATTGGGATACTTCAAGTCACCTTGACTTAATTCTTTAGGTACCATGAGACTATGTTCATGAGTCGATTCAATGTGTTTGACTAGAGCCCTTCATACCAACCGTAAGACTCTTGAGACAGTGGCTTGATTAGAAGCCTTGCACTTAACACTTAGCTCAATCTAGATGGACTATTGAAAAATCTTGAAATATAAGTTGGGATGATGCTAGGCTACTTCATCAAGGGTGGCTCAGGAACCATTCTCGGGGATTGCTGTAACTGGTACTCTAAACCACTTCTATTAGTAACAATGATATATAAAGACTGGAGATTGGATTCAAACATTGCTTCAGATTAGGAATGGTCTGCTGGAGCAACTTTTTCCAAGACCCCAAAATATGGGCGAACTTAAAAGACTCTATATCCATCGAGGCAGAAACAAGAATGCAGAGCAGTACAAAATCAAAGAAAATATCCAAAAATAAGCCTACACAAATATCAACAAAAACATTGAGTATCCAGAAAAATCCTGCTTCTTGATGAAGACTTAATTATACTGATCGAGCTTCACAAGGGAATGAAAACTACACTGGTACATTCCCACTTCTTTTCCCAATTTTTCTATCTTCTTTCCCTTTTGGTTGTAAAGACTGACAACACCTGACCTTAAAAGGAAATATCTGTCTCCATGAGGACGAATTACCAGAGGAGCATACTCTTTTATAGTTCAATGTTTTCTCTGGGAAGAGCTGAAAAATTCACACAAATGGTTCTATCATCTCAAGGTAGCAAGAGAATGCGACTGGGAGGATGGTTCTGACCAGACTATGAAGAGAACTAAATAATAGGATTATGCAACCTAAGGGTCATTGTGTCACACTTTCTAAACCTAATGCGGATCTCAACAAACCAAAAAATCTAAAGGTCTTCTCTGAGCTCCAAACTTTTACTTTAATCAAACAAGTTTAAAAGCCCAAATTATTCCAAGTTATTTCTTTTTCTTTTTTATTTTTTTCGCATTTATATGCATAATTATTAGCTAGTGACTAGTAAAGGCAAGTATATTTGGGTGATGAATCCTCATTTCATCACCTTTATTCTTTCATTTTGGCCTTAAATCCCTACCTAAATACATGTATATATGATTAATTTGTAAAAATAAACACTCTATAAGTCACAAATAATAGTGTATAAAATACTGCACATAATATTGTATTTATTTACAAAGTAATAGAATAAAGAAAAGAAAAAAAGAATGAAGTGTCAAAAGCACTGAGTGACCCTAGCCCTAAGACCCAGCCATCATGATGACTTGGTCGAGGTGATTTTCCTTCATTTCTCTACCGTAGGTAACCTACATTATTTCCTTTTGTTTCTATGTTTAACTCCACAATTTATCATATGTAGTTAGCTAAATCCAATTTTCCCCAATTTTCCTCTAATATGCTAGATCAGAGGTGCTCCAATCAATCATTTTCACATCCGGCCTTCGTTGAACCATCACACGACCTTTTTCATTCTTCCTCCCATAATTTGAACCCCCAGATCAATCTAGATCTGGAGAGTGAATCCATCTTCATTCACCATTCATCGTAGTTGTCTGCCACCCTCCATTTATCCTTTTTGCAACTAATAAAGATGGCCAGAGAGTCCACCTTCAAGCACTGAATTGTTTGTAGGTTCTAAGAGCTAATTTGGGAGCAAGGAACATAATCTGGAGGTCCACTTGGAGCTACAGACTTCTTGACCTCCTGATATTCATTGAGCCTTCGTCGAGCACCTTGGAGCCATCAGATTGACATAGGAGCATCGCAAGAATGAGGATCGACCTTCAGGTAGTGACTCGAGCAGCGATTGGTTGAGATTCGACCGATCAAAACTCGACAGAGCAGACCTTCATCCAAGTTCCTCCAGATGTCCTCAGCACCTTCAGATCAGGAACAGAGATGCAAGTTTTAATCACGATCGTCCAAAAAGCCCCAATTTCGTGTCATTGATCAGACTCTACAGATCAAATCCGAGCTACCCGTGCATGCCAAAACCTAGACCGCAGGATCAGATCGAAGTGCGCATCTCTGTCGTACGTTACACAATGTGGATCGGTAGAAATATTTCATTATAGCCCTTTTGTTTATTTCATTTCCAAATAAGTCCTTAATAGGACACGTGTCAGACTTGTTTAAGTTAATAATTGCATGTTAACTCTCATTTTTTTATATTTACTTTTGAATTTTTTTTGAACTACATAACATGCACGACACGTGAGATTAGGGAGAATTGCAATAAAAATCCACTCATTTCATTGCTTGGAATTAATTTATTTCCATTGGGGTTCGTGCCAATGCATCTCATGTGTGCTAGTATGCACCACACTGGGTAATTTGCATATTGGCCCTGCATTTCTTTGCTTTATTATTTATCTAGTTCATTAAATAATTTTCTTTGCAGAATAGCTCATGTTCGTTTAGAATTGAGTTGTTTATTAATTTAGCTTAATTAATATCAATTTATTCTTTATAAACCCATAAAAAATCTTCTAAGCATCTAATAATTTATTCTTTCTCCTCTATTTTTTTCATTTTATTTACTTTTATTATTTTTAATATATCAAAAATTAGAAAAATAATTACTATTTAAATTAAAAATTCGATAAAATTAAAACAATCCTTTGAAAAATCCTGAAAAATATTGTGTGTATGTGTATATGTTTTAATTTCTATCTAAACTTCATCATCTAATTCCTTAAAAAATCGAAAAATTGCAAAACGCTAAAAACATTTAAAAATCCTATTAAATCATAAAAATCTAAAAAATCACAAAATTCCTATCTAAAAATTAAAAAATCATTCTTTATTTCTGTATAAACTTTTTTGTTGCATTTCTTATTTTAAAATCATAAAATCTTTCGCATTATTTTTTGTTTATTGATTTTCTTATTTTAAATTACTTTGAAAATCTTAAAAAAATCTAAAAATGGTCAAATATTCACAAAAAATAGTAGATTAATGTTAAAAATAATTTTATTTTAATTTTATATATTTATATTCCACATAAAAAATACAAAAATCTTCTTCTCATTCCTTTTACTTTTGTTTTTTTTCTTTGTGTATCTCTTTTATTAAAAATTAAAACTTTGCAAAATTAAAAATTAAAATAAATATATAAAATTAGATAATCATAAAAAATATATAAATAAAAAAATTATAGAAAAGTTTAAAAGATAAAAATTCACAAAAACCAATAGAGTGTGCTTAGAATTCCTTCTTTTATTTCATTGATTTTTAATTGATTTTATAACCTCATAAATTTTGTAGCCTCTTTGAGTTTGATCGTATATGCTATATAGGTAAAAAAAATAGCAATTTCTCTTGCTTAGATTTCATTAATTTATTTTTGGCTTGGGAATAAAATAAAATTTTTGTTGAGGGATAATTAGGGTCGTATTGATACTTGATTAATTCAATAAACTTAAACCCTTGAGGATCTCTGTTCAACATATATATATAGAGAGAAATTTAATGACAACAATAATGTAAACACAAACACAACATGGAGACCTAAGTGTTGAAAATAATCACCTCAAAATAATCCATTAAAATCCAAGAAATCATTGAGTATGAGCCATGTACCCGGTAACAATGCCATCTGATAAATTGCATTTTCACCTCTTTAATATTGTTGGATTATCGTTGCATAGGAGACGAAAATGTATCTATGTAGAGATACCACAAATTTGAATATGTGGTGAATAATTTCTTGTGAAGCATACCAAGGTCGAACAGAGGGACATGAGCCTCCTCAATGACTAATCAAAATCAATGTTTAAATTGAGCGATTAATTTTCTTATCCTAGGTCTATAGGTACACAAATGCACAAAATGCACAATGCATAATACGATACATAAAACATTGCAAAATTTATGCAAGGCAATGATGTATGCTATAGAATCATGAATAAATGTCATATATTTTTTATTATTTTATTTTTATGCTAATTAAAAGAGATGGCATTATGCAACGACACAATATACAATGCATACGATGTGTGAAAAGAACAAAATTGTTTCCATTTGATTTTAATCACTTTAAATGTGATGCAATAAGAAACATAATTCCATGTTATGCAAATAGAATTATGAGCAATTACACCCAAATAAATCAAATAATTGGTCAAGGAGAAGAGGTCTAATTTCAGTAACGGTTAATGCACAAAAATATGTCAGAGTTCGATTAATGGCATTTAAATAGAGAGCAATTGGCCACTTAAATACTTAGAATTTAGCACGCTATATTATTCATCAAGTCGGTTAATAAATTAAGCCATTAAGAAGAGCGTAAAATTAGCAACAAAATCAAAATGAAATCACTTAATTTGGAGTTCTGATGCTCAATTTATAATAAAAAGACTCCATGGGATTAAATGTAAATAAAACATGAGTAATAAAAAGATAAATTATGAAAATTGGTCCTTGCATGGGTATATATGTAATTTTCAAAAGCTGATGTACCCCTTTACAATTTGCCCATGTACGACTCATGAGGCACGCGTACCTAGGAAGGACTAATTTATAATTTATGGAGAATAATAGGTTTTTGATGCAATGAGCATAGCACGCAGGCAACAGCTCAGGCTGAGGTTCGAGTGCCGCTACACGTACCTTGGGACACGTGGCGGCCTGAGGTGCTTCGGGAGGGGCTTAGTCCCATCGAGCATCCGTGCTTCAGACATGGCAACGTGGTTGCATCTTAGCCATTGGTTGGATGCCAGAGGGGCACCATCCAACTACAACTGTACGCTTAGGTGCATGCTCATCCATCGCTAGGTGGAGACGTGAATGGAGCTCTGACGAGATGCCTGGAGCTCATTCGTGTTGTCTCATGGCCTCCTAAGACCCAAGGAGGATCCTAGGTAGCTGTATAAGAAGATTGGAGCACATAGGAGGCATGGAATGAACTGGAGGAAGTTGATGCCAATCCCACTACAGAGGCGGAGCTCTAGAACGGAGCTCCGCCCAAAGTCCGGCTAATGAAGAAGACCTGTAAAATGGTTAGTGGGGGGATAGTTGAAGCGGGATGAATGGTGTGGCTGGCTATCGATGAATCCATGATTCATTAACATTATGTATGCATTTTGTCTTAGAACCCTTAAAAAATACATGTAAATTTATATTAATTTCCATTTTTTAACAAAACCCTATTCATAAATAAAAATACACTTTTATGCATTAAAATCATGTTAATAAATAAAAGAATAAAACAAAAGAAAATAAAAATAAAGGCAAATTGTGGACATGTATATATGTACAATATGACTTGTAAAAATAAATATAGCTGAAAGACATATTTATAACCTAATCCATGAGACCAAGTCAGCATGGATTGGTCGACAAATAAATAAGTAGGGGGAGATAAGGAAGAAAACAAATAATAATAATTAATTCCACACTTTATACACTCTTTATTAATTATCCATTAAATAACAAAACTTCAATGATTTTTAATTAATTCATATGAACATGTTTTTCATCAAATTCTTTTCCTAATTATTTCTAAAAATGTATAGAAAAATATAAAAATAAGTTAAAAATATTACCTTATGTATGCCAATAAGTCCAACTTGTACTTTGTCAAAATCTCAACTTCTGAACATCATAACTTTCTCATACTAACTCCAACTTCACCTACTTACCTTTAAAGTTCATAAAATAATATTCTCTAATTAATGAATGTGATTTCACTAAAATCGGAGTCCGTTTGCAAAGAGTTGGTTTTGGGAGCAAACCATAACTAGGTTTCTGGGCTATTTATTTTATCTAGAACACACTATTTACTGTTTTAATGATTTTCTAATTTCAAATTATTTTCTTGATCTTGTATTTTCACCCTAACTTATTTCATAATTTTTAGAGCTTATTTATTATTTGAAATAAATCAAAAACCCTAATTTATAGGTAAATTTATACTTCATCACTTATATCCATATTTATTAATATATTTTAATTATTTTATTAAAATCCACAAAAAATAGCATATACTTTATTTAATATTCTAATAATTAATAAAATATAGAAATGATATAGTATTGATTAATTTATTAAATTAAAAATCCAAAACCTATTTATTAAGTATTATTTATACGTATTTATCAATATAATATTTATATTTCGTAAAATATTTATTATTTATTAAAAATAATTAAACTACAATTTATATAATTTATTTATTTATAATTTTCGATTTATACCTATTTAAAATAATGTTATTTACTATTTAATTTCTATCTATTAATATATTCATTAAATCTGGCCAACCAAGTGTTGACACGTGTCAACACCTGGATCATCTTCTCCAAGAAGGCCAAGTTGTTTGTTTGTTCTAACCTCCTAGCTTCAACAAATTCTACCCGCCAATCCTTAACCACTCTACCTGATCTACACCCTCCATCTTCTTCTCCCAACAACCCCAACTCACACCCGCCATAGATCCTCCACTAACTTCTTCTCGATTCCTTTATAAAAGCCCACCAAATATCTATCTCAAACTAACTCTTCCTAAACTAACCATTTTCCAGAATCTCACCGGTCGAACCACCACTTTCACCGCCATCCTCCACCTATCTTTGGTTGTACAGGGCCTCAGATGAGCTTCGCGTGGAAGAAGGAGCATCGAAGGAAGGTTCGAAGGCTTCATCTTAGCCTTGCATCACCACAGCTGCAGCGTAGAGCTCTAGGAAGTCGCCCCGTCGAGCGACAACCATCTTAGTCTTACACTTTTCTAACCCTAGGTAATCCTTCATCCTTTGCCTTTTTAGTTTTGATATCCATGCACATATTAGTCCCATTAAGCACGTACTTAAGATCTTTAATCATCCATCTTAGTCTCTCATCTAATCCAGCCTTCAAATTCACTTCAAATCCTTTCCAAACCGCTACCTATCCCTTTCATTTTCCGTCTTTATCATATATTCTGGAAAACTCATTATTTGATTTGCAAGTTCTTATCTCCTTGGTCGATTCAATCACGAATCGAGCATATAAATTATCAATTGTAGGTCTCTATCATAACACGAGCAATCAATTATCGTCTGGAGCTACAAATTGTGGAGAATATTCAATCTAAGATAGGCATTCTACTAGCCGACTGTCGAGCTCAACTGCCACCTTCATCGACCTTGCACCATCGATTCCCTCAGCCTCAGGCCACTCACCCGCAGCAGGCTCAGAGGGATAAGGAGACTCCCTCATGGCTCTGCTGGAGGCCAAAGTAACCAGCCTAGCGCCGTGGAGAATTTGGAGAAGACGTCGCCTTCTCCACCTGCTTAAGAAAGGGGAAGAATGGCTCAAGAAGATGTGGGCTACAAGCTGGCAACACGTGTCCAAATCCAATGGTCTAGAATCGCATGCATCCTCTAATCTCAGCCACTGATTGTGAATCGGTGGAGATTTTGCATAATAAACCCAGACAACTTCCAAATATTTCAAGCCGCTCCAGCTATTCCAGAAATTGCATTTAGGTCCCCACGTAGGGACATAAATGCAAAGGTTTTAATTTTTCTTTCAATTCAGTCCCTGCTAGGAACCTTTTTGTAACAGAACAAATTTCTTTTCTTTTCACTTATACCCCTATACTACAGGGATATTTTGGACCCATATTTTATTGTATTTTTCCTTGAATTTTCTAGGGTAGTTACACAACTACCTTAACGATGTTTCTAGCTTATTTTTCATGGATATTAATCGCATATTTTCCTTGATTTGATTTTTGTAAAACCATGTTAATTTTAGGTGTTTTCTTATGCTCATTGCCTTTTTAAGAAGAAGAATAATTCTCGAAATTCTTTTATTCCTCGAAAATCGCAGTACGGTTATTCTGCCTCCTCGAGTTCGACCAGGGGAACTTACCTAGTTAAAAATTAGTTTAAAGGATTAAAATAGGAGAGAAGTTTATTTGTTCTTTCTCTCTCTCTCTGCTATTATTATCCTGAATTTTGTCTTATCAACCAAATCTGTCTTTGTGGTCTTTCTACAACCGACATATCTCTTATTAACTACAGGTCAGATTTTGTATTTATTAGCTATAAGGCAGAGAAAGGGATGCCCGGTGTGGGATCTCATCCACCTCTGGCAGAGGAGAATGCTTGGAGTGGAGGGGGGCGCGGAGGAAGGAAGAGGGCAATCAGACCCTCTTGCAAAGGAGAGGGTGACTCGACGAAGTGGAGGTGCATTGAGTCGAATGGGGGAGGTGTGAGGGATGGCAATTAAAAGAGAGAAAATAGACAAAAATAAAGGAGGAGAATACCTAGATTTGAAGAGATTGTTGGAGATGGTCGTGTGGCTTGGGCTGAGCTCTAGTCTTTGTCGCATCAGCCAAGGAGGAATGCTCGGTCATTCGCTTGGTGCAAGGCATGGTCGGATAGCCAAGAGTCAACACCAAGGCGGTCAGACATCATCTCTCATCGATCCACTCCTCCTCTATCACAAGAGGAGGGAGGAGAGCTAGGCCGTAGCCCTTGTAAAGGTGGACGAAAGTGAAGTGGGGTGGAGGCAGAGCTTTTATGGAGAAGGTATGTCGTTACCAGTGGGGTGGTCGATGGTTTTATAACTGCCTCCCTAAGCCCTAGCATCTATGTTACATTTTAATTAAGGCCTAGCATGAATGGTGGAGAATGGGGAAATAGCGAGGAGGTGGAAGATTATGGAGAGAGTGGCTGAGGTGGTTGCAGTAAATAGATGAATAATGAGGGTCGGCGATGAGGTAATGGTTACTGGAGCAAGATAATGGTCAATGATTGTTTGATCTTGTGATCTAGTGCCTGGATGGAGGCATGAGGCGAGGGTCGAGATCATATCAAGAGCTCTGAAATGGTTGAGAGCTAGCAGAGTGGACTGGCTTGGATGAGATCTGGAGAATCATCCTTTGTCTATGAAAGAAGCGAGAACGTGGAGGATGCTAAGCCATCAGATGTGACTCCATCCAATGGCAAGCGGAGAAGATAATTGAATGGTCCTGATGTGATACACCGGGCGATGATGGATGGTTGGTAGGAGAGGTAGAGAAGAGAAATGGAGATGCCATCCACCAAAGGAGATCGGATGACTAGAAAGACAGCAGGTGGTGGAAGGAAGAGTGGGCCATGTGGGCGACCCAAGGGGTGTTGTGTGGCCCAATGAAATTATTTAGAATGAGTAAAATAAAGGAAAATTCAAAAATAATAAAAGGAAATTGAATTAGAAAAAGTCAAAACATGAAAGTTGTAGAATTTGATGAGATCTACAAGTTTCATGTTGAACAAAAAAAACAAAATAAATAACATGTATAAAGTAAGTTTTTTAGAAGCATTTCCAATGAATAAAAACACCTTTTTTAATTCATTTGTAAGTTTTTGTATTTTTTATTTATTTTTAATGCCAAAATAAATATATACAATAATTATCTAATGTTTTGGGGATTTTCGTATAAATAAAATAAGAAAATAAAGAGAAATAAAAAGATGTTAATTTTATACAATAATTAGGGTTAGTTATTAGCATAGGGTTGATTGATAAAATTATTGAATTAGTGATGAATTTTATTGCTTTATATAATCTAGGAGAATAAAAGATGAAGATTGAGATGATAAATCATAAATTCGTCAGATTGTCCTTCATTTCTTTGCTTCCCAAGTTCCATGGGAACATGATCGAGGAGTTGTTTACCTTCCTTTAGCAGTTTATGATGATTTGTGGTATGGCGAGATATTCATGAGTTACGCAAGAGGCTATATGCCTCAATACTTTCCCTTTTTCCTTAGTAGATAAGGCACTCTATTGGTTGAACCATCTAGGGAGAGAGATTTTGACTTAGGAGGACCTCAAGCCAACCTTCTTACATAAATATTTTTCTTTGGGATAGATGAATGTGATGAGGATCCAGATATCCAACTTCATGCAGAATTCACATGAGTCGTTTCACGAAGCATGGAATGATTCAAGGATATGACTGAGAAATGCCTTCATCATGAGATACTTTTGAAGGTGCTTGTATAAAAAAAATTTTAGAGGACTCTATCCAGACTTTCAGGGGTCAGTGAGCACTGCAGGTGGCGGCAGCTATCTGAATAGGGATGCGAGTCACTTTGGACCATCTTTGAGGGGATGGCCGATAACTCGAGAGTTGTAGATTCCACTCGGGCATTCCAAAAGGCCCCACAGCCACCACACCAGCAAGATCATGAGAAGGTGGCACACAAATCTGAATCTGAGTCATGATCTGCAACATGGGCTTTATTAGAGAGAAGATTATAGTTGTCGATGTGATTTAGAAGCCAGTACATGACTTGCAGAAGTTGCGAGAGTTATCATAGTAGTTGAGTGATCTGACGAATAAGGCGACCGAGATGCAGTTACAATACCAACAGTCACTTTCTTCTTATTCACTGCCATCACAGACATCTTTACCCACTCCTCCCACTTGTCAGATTCATTATATATAGAACGAGCCGACATGTTCTACAGAAACTCCGTAGTTAGATTGGCATAAGGATTCGTCCACTCCTAACTAGAGCCAGATCACGATGCATGTGGTTGATGATGTTGATCCTTATTCTACCTTTGTGATAAACGGTATATGGCACGATCTAATTCCTTATCAATCAACGCCACACATTACACCTCAGAGCGTACACCAACAACTGCAACAGATGCAGTACTAGCATGGACGTCCACATTTTCAGCACCAAACTACGTACATACAGCAGCAGTCTCATCACACGTTCCATCAGAGACCATCACATTCTAACCATTCTCCTGCTACACATTCTTAGTATCATCATCACCAGCAATAGCAGCAGTAATTTGTTACACCTCAGAGTTCTCCTCAGCCATACATATGATAGCCCCAACACAGTTCTAAGCATAAGAGAGTAAAGAGCCAAGGATGGACTACTGAATCAGAGTTATTTGCAAAGTTCTTGGCACTAAACCAAAACATGTATATGCTTACCACACACATCATATTGCACATAAGATAGAGATGGAGTGATTTAACCATCATCTGGATGAGTTAGCCATGCCTAAGACCACTCTCCTAGCACAACCTCAGATGAACCCTAATAACAAGAGGTGCAACACAGATCAGGTAGATGCCACTACATGTATGGTCACTTTTCTTGAATTTTCATCTAACTGCATTCATCTCAGGAGCGTAGACACCCACGAGCACCTGATCTAGAGAAGGAGAGGGAACATGATGATGAAGAGCGAGAGCCTATCCATGATGAGAGACATTCTGATGCTGAGGAGGAGGACTACCATGAGGACCATGATGATCATGATGATGCCAGACATGGGAGAGATGTAGAGATAGTAGACTATGGACATAGGTGACTCAGATGATGATGCCACGCTAAGCCATGTAGACTTTTCTGCTGATGATTATGTTTCTTTTCCTATTTTTGAGAGTTTTATACATACTTCTAAGACTTCTGATGTACATGTTAATTCCCTTTGTGATGATATGAATAAAAAAGGAAATTTCATTGTCCTTGAGTTTGTTCCTTTCCCTGCTGCTTTTTTTAGTAAAGGGAAGAAAAATACCAAAAGAATGTTGTTACTCTAGAGATAGAACGGTTACTTAAAGATCACATCTTTTTGAAGACTACACTTCATGATGTTTTGGATCATTTTCCTACACTTAAGCAGCAACTGAGGAATAAATGTACAACATGTAGGAAAAAGAAGTCACATGTTGAGAAAATGTTTTGATCAAGGCCACATCATGCACTATTCAGAATAAGGTACCCAAGAAAAAGAAAGATTCAGGTACTCACTATGTCAGATGTGAGATTTCAAATGCAGCATTAGATCGCATTCTCTTAGATAATGGTATCTTAATTAATTTCTTACCATCTTCTTTGCTTGGTAAACTCGAGATAGGTCCACTTTATAGATCTCGCGCATTACTTTAGTTTGCTCATCGATCAGTAAAGAGACCTAGAGGTGTGTTGAGGAACATTATCGTAACCATATTGGGTTTGCAGTTTCTGGTGGACTTTATTATTCTAGACGTGGAGTGCCCTACGCAGTTACACCTTGATCCAATCATTCTCAAGAGACCTTTCTTGCAGACCGCAATGGCCATCTTTGATTATGAATCTGGGAGAGTATAATTTCGCACAGACAACAGAGAGGTATACATTGAGATGGTGAGAGGATGTAGCAATCCTAGATCCGTATTGTCATTCACTTCAGAGGATACCAGCTTAGCATATGATTGTTTGCACATAGATGAGATGTGTTCTCCTGATCTTGAGAGTGTTTACTTTGATACCCATGGTATCCTACATGAGGACGGGGTTGATCATATGGTACCTAGTTCTTAAGACGACTGCTTACATACAGATACAGAGATTATGTCAGGACCAGAGGAGCAGTCAGTTGCAACAGATATTTCAGTGCCACAGATTGAGAGTTCTTATATTCCAGCACGAGAGTCATTTGATTAGATTTCAGAGATTATGCACTCTATTATCATAGAGAGTCGGATGGTGAGATGGACATATTTAGTGACACCTTCTGTAATCTGACGCTAAAGATAGTTACTAGAATAGCGAGATCGATTACATATACAACAGCTACTTATAGAGGCAGATCTACTCGGCCACCTAGGGATTGGTACACACTCGCCCAGTAGATGATTCTGTATAACCCAAGTTGAGGTGATCTACTCGGTACATGGCTCATGACTACTCTTCCACTTCATTTTATCCTATATAGAGACCTTTGAGATCATTCATTTTCTTGAGTACACCACCATATGTATATTCTTCTTAGATCCCAATCATCCCCATTGTTACTCATCTTTATACTTAGGATAGCATATCTTAAGTATAGGGGGATCAATTGCTTCCATTGAGTTTCATTCTCGTATTTTGTTGTCTGTACATTTCTTTTGAGTATAATCTTTTAAACCTATTACTCTTCCTCAATTTTGGTCACATTATTTTCTACATTTAGGATGCTTGATCATAAGTATAGGGGGGACCGAGTGTTCCCGTTGATTTCATTTCTTCTTCTTCTTCTTTCTTTCATTTGTATATTCTTTTCCCTCAATCACCTCATTTTTGTCTTCCACTAGATCGTAAGTATAGGGGGCGATTGACTTCTATTATTTTGTTCGTTTCACCCACTTTTCTTAGCATGAGTTATGTCCTCCTTTTTCTCCTTTTGGTACTATGAGAACATAGTACAAGCTAAGTATAGGGGATGTGTATATATTGTGTATATACTTTTGTCCATAACTCGTACTTTTTTGTATTTTCTATATCAATAAAATACATAAAATGTGGGTAAGGGTTAAAATTTATTTAAAATCTATTTTTGGAGTATTTATAAAAGCTTTGTAAAGAAGTAAAATATATGTAAAATTCTTAACTAAAATCATTATTTAAAATTTGTATTTAAAATATTTATTTAAAGTGTATAATACTTATTTAAAATCCCATTTATTAAAATGTGTAAAAATAACTTAATATTTAAAATCTTTATATATAAAATTCCTAAAATACATTAGTTATTTAATCCAAAATAAAATATTGGTAATTTATCTTGTAAATTCTTGTAAATATGCTTGTATATAAAAATTGAAAATTTCATAAAAAATATAAAGTCCTAAAATCTATAAAAATTATAAAATCTTTAAAATCCACAAAAATGATTAAAATTCAGAAAAATGTACTTCATCGAAAATTTAATTGCATTCACATTTTCCAGAATAAGTTTGATTTCTCGAACTAATGATTGGGAATAGTCTAAATGATGGAGCTTGATTATTGCCTTTGACTTTCATTGTAAGGAGCCTAGTTAGGAACTAGAATTTAGACTCTTCAGGTCTTTGACTTAAATCGTTGGGTTCCTTAAGGCCATGTTCGGACTTCAGCTTAAACTTGCCTAAGTAGAACACTTGGTATCATTTGTTTAACTCCTCAACAGTGGACCAACTTTGGATACATGCACTTTGCACATAGCTCGACTTGCATGGGGGTGCGAAGGGCAGTTCACTTTAGTGGTGCATTTTCACCCTTATGTAGTGGTGCAGACGTCTAAAGATGGGAGTTGTGGGGTTGAAATAAAGCTTCGGATGAGGGATGGATATGGTGGCTCAATTTTTCCAAGACCCCAAAAAATGGACGGAAGGAAATATTCTATATCTGTCGGGGAATAAAAAGATTGATGCAGTGCAAGAAACAACACTACAAATTCTACCATAAATAAACGAACCACCAAATGCAAATATGACCACAATGGTCTAAGCTTCCAAAAATCATGCACATCTTAGTAAAGACTTGGCTACACTGGCTGAGATTCACAAAGAGATGTGACTACACTGGTCACACTCCAATTCATTTCTCATTCTTCTACCTTCTTCTCTCTATTAGATTGTAGATACAACACGACCTGAAATTAGAAGGAAAAACCCCACTCCTCGAGGAAAGAGTATCTAAATGAGTGATGTATCGCAAATCAGTTATGATAACATGCACTTGTTGTATCACGGGCCAATTCGCAATCAATAGAACCAAGTCAAATATCTCCACAAAGAGGACTTGATTTTTAATTTATAACCTGGGAAGTATAGGGTCAAACGCAAAGATGAAGGATATGGGAAAATCCTTAAGTGCATCACGGAAGCGTGTGGATCGCATTGTATGCGATCGGGAGCGACTAGTCGTACTAGTCGCTCAGGGCAGCGGAATTTAAAATTTTTTGAATGATGAAACCACATAATAAAAGAACACTTCTCGGATCATTTCGTCTAAACTACTAGCAAGTATTAGGTTTACCTCTCGAAGCGTGGTTGCAATCTAGTCTCTAAGTGAAGAGACCTCCTCGGTGGAGAAGATGCTTACGAGCGCATTGATAAAAATGTGCTCCTCTAGATCCATGTTGATAATCCAAGCTACGAATCTCTTATCTCGTCTCATGAGATCCGATGTCTTCATCACTAGAGAGGCTCATCGAAGGAGATGGAGATCCATGAGCAAATGATCTGACAGCATAATGGCAATGCGACGGCGATGGCGGCTCTCTCTAGGGATCCATGATGGACAGCCACAATGATAGAGAGAGAGACTTGGCATGTAGAGAGATGGAGAGAGCATTAGTTGTTGTAATTTCAAGAGCAAGGGTTGCCTCTTTTGATATAGTATTTTGGTAGTCCATGGATCTAAATCCATGGACAACACAAAATCAATGGATGAGATTGATCTGTGTTTCTTTCAATGGCCATGATTTTGTTGTAACAACACAACAACAATAAATTTAATTAAATTAAATATATTGAATTAATTTCAAATTAATCAATTGTCCATGGAGATAATTGGGAAGGAGATTAACCTCCTAACATAAAAGGGGGGGACAGCCACCCATTCCAATTAGGACTTGGTGGTTGTTCACCACCTTTAGATGGAAGCTTGAAATCTCCATCTCATTCCATGAGATTACATTATCCTATGAAGATCTCCAATATTTTACACCAATATTTGTTGTAAATTATCCCATAAAAATAAATCCAAATTATTTTGTGAGCATTGCAATCATGCCATTGGAAATTTGTGAATCATATTCACAACTAAAATGTAAATTACGTTTTCAGTCAATTGTCCAATGTGAACAATTCACATCAACATTTAAATTGTAAATGTCATTTATAAATAGCTCTCTCTTATATATTATAAATCACATTTATAATATATATGATTAATATGAATATCGTTATCCACATTATTCCTATTCATGATAATTAAATCACATTTAATTGTTTTGGATCTCTATTCTCTTGTGCGCAAATAATATGAATCCCATTCACATTATTCATATTTTTTATAATTAAATAACATTTAACTATCTTAGATAACTCTTGATATGTCCAAATAATATGAATCAAATTCATATTATTCATGATAATTAAATCTTATTAAATTGTTCATTTCTCAATGCTCAGATACATTATCAACGATGAAATTATCCTTGAACTCTTTCAAGGATAATGCACTTTCTCCGTGGATACTTGGAAATAAGGACAGTGCGATTGTACGTTCCACATACAGTGACTTGGATATTGAGATCAAAATGTCAAATCCAGATCTTGTGGACCTCCCATATATGTCTGATTAAATCAAAACCGTAATATATTCTTTTCATTGCATCCGAGTCATATTAGATCTCTGTCCAACACTTGGACCAATATCAGATTACTTCTCTATTGAGAGAATTCATTAGAATCCAAACCCGTTTCATCACTCCCTATGAATGGAAGCGTCATGGTTATATAATTCTTTATGATAACATCACCCTCAGGTATTCTGAATACATGTACATCCTGCATACTGAAAGACCTAGAATAAACCCGAAGTTTTATATCTATTTAGACTGTCTCCTACAAGGTTTTATCATTAAGTTTCTCATTCGATCATTGGGAGTCGGTATCGATTATACTTTCCAAAAGCATATATCATACCTAGGTATTGATCATATACTTTCCAAAATTATATATCAAACCTATAAATTTAGTCAAGCTTACAAAGTGAGACGACCATGCATGGAATTTATCTCAATATCTCATGAGTGAGCTCATGTCTTCTGGTTCAGTAAATGAGCCTATATGATCCCTTTGAGAGATTGTATTATCATATGCCCTTGTATGCACACTAGTGCGTTAGTGGATAGACCTTGATTAGGCCATCAACCTATCGATCTGCCAAATGTACATACTCAGACATATAGTACGACATATGTTTCCAATCAGAGGATGTGTGCCTATATCGTGATAGCATATGACATAGGTCTTTAGTTATCCTAGTCTCATTAAGTCAACTCTTTGACCTAACTAATCTGACACCTCCAAATCTCTATTCCTACATAGAGGACATGCATCAAGAGGTCGGTCGGATATCAGTCAAAAGAGAAAGGATTGACATCTCCTACTTAGGTTGGATATCATCTCCTAATAATCATTTGACAGTGCTTGATTAGTCCTCAATCTAACTCTTTAGATATTCATCCAAGCACCAATCTCTATGATTCAACAATTAAATCAACAGTTGTATGATCATTAAGATGGCCATGGTACATAACCCTAATTGTACTAAGGGACCTATTATGCAAATTAGGTATTCTTCATTTCAGATCAAAGAATGATATTTGCAATAACATATATTGCATGATGGCTTGCCATAGGCTCGCATGTCCAATAGAAGATGCAATAAATTATTTTATAAAACTTAAATACTAATTAATTAGTTCAGTGATTTTGAGTTTTTATCTTAAGATAAATGGTACACACAAAAACAAATGTAATTCTTTTCAAATCATTTTTTATGTATTTATCTAAAGTTACAAACAATCACACAATGATCAAGCGAAGACATATAACTCAAAAATATGCTCTTGATTTAAGTAATAAAATACTTATGATTTTATTTACATTTTTTAATGATAACTTAGTGTCAATAAAATGTCAATCAGAGCCAAATCAGCATATGAATAATTTAGACTAAAACAATGGTTAGGATGAACAGATAAAATGGATCCCCTAAACTTCAATACATAATATGTATATCAAAAATGTGATTTAAATACATTAAATTAAAGAGGAAGAACCAAGCTTTCCAATGACACCAAGTTTATTAAAAACAGAGTTATGGATCACAAGATATGGTCAATACCAAGAAGGGGCACAGACGTAAGAAACTTATTTATTTTTATTACAAAAAGTACAAAAAGGACTAAAGTACAAATACAATAACCTGTAGGGGTTAACATGCAAAATGAACATGTACATGGGTAGAAATGGAAGGCTTCTCTTGCAACTAACCCAACAGACGCGTGCTCTGCATGCACGTGGAAGGACCAATCTGTAATACGGTAAAGGCGGCATCCAGGTCCTGTAAATTCTGTAAGGCATGTGAGGTGGTTCACGTGGGCTTCAGGTTTGGACAAGTGGCTAGGCTCAAGCGACATGGCGTACACAGGTGGTTAATGTAAGCTTCAGGCAATATGAAGCTACGGTCAAAACACTGCTTTAGGTGGCTGGTTCAGCATTGATCTGATATGTCAGATATGATCGGGAAGATTAGATCGGACGGTTGCTGCTAAGTGTGTTCTTCCCCTACCTCCGTAGGTAGCGGTGCTTGAGTGGAGCTCTGAAGAAGGCTGAGAAGCTCCTCTGTATGTTATTGGGTTGTCTAAGGGTCCAGGATCCTTAGTGAAGAGTTCGTGAAGGCCCTAGAGATGGGGTGATAGTCTGACAGCAGATAGATGTGAGCTCCATTATCGTGTTGTTAGAGATAAAAGGTGAGATCGGTGATGGGCGGCGAACTCCGACCAATCAAATAAAATGGGTCACATCTAGGCGTTAGTAGATAGCCGAAGCACATGCAAATTGAATGGAGCTGAGAATGGGGTGAAGAGGGTGATAAATGGAGATGAATGAGTTGGAGCCCAAACTGGTTCCCAACTTTTGTGAGGTCAAGAATGGGTCGAGGTGGAGGATGGGATGAAGAAGAGGGAGAGGGAAGGTGATGGGTGTGCAATGGTGATCAGAGATTAGTGAAGTTGAATGGATGGTCAGAGTGCTATGAAGGTGAGTGTGTGTGCATAGGAAATATATAATATAGAATCGAATCAAAGAGATGAAATGAAAAGGAAGCTTTTGTGAGGAAGAAGGAGACCCACTAAGGAGAACTGGAGAGGTGAATGGGCTGATGGAGTGGAGCATAATGACACGCGAGTCATCGATTAACAACCTTGGCAAAAGTTGGAAGCTCAATCAGCCATGATAATGGTTGAAGCACGACCTTCTTTGGCTGAGGATCTCGCTAGAGAGCCTCTCTGTCATTGCTCTTACTCTCTCTCTCTCACTCACTATCACCAATGAGAAAGAGAAGCTCGGAAGATTCTAAGGGAATGGTGGATGATGGTTACACACAGTGGAGATGGGGTTTTTTATGAGAAGGGAGGATGTAGACGGCTCGTTAATGACGGTGGTTTCAACCACCACCAACTACTAAGGAAGAGGGGTTTAATGGAGGTTGAATGGTTGGTGTGAAAGAGGGACATCAGGAAAGGGTCAGGGAAGCGGCAGTTGGTCGGAAAGTGATCGGAGGGAGTTAGGAAAAACCAGTGAAGTTTGACGGTTGAGACGAGGATGACAATGGTTGGAGGTTGACGATGCACAGCGACAGTTGCATTACGCAATCAAATGACTACTGGGAAATGCACGCATGAACAATGTTAATGGATCTGATGAGACTCGATCATGTAGCCTAGATGAAATCATGAAGCGATGGCAATGATTGACAAAGGATTAGGGTTCTGATGGTTGAGGATAATCATCAAGGAATAATGAAGGGTCAGCATGCGTGAAGCTGACTTTGAGCCACGTGGACCAATGAGGATTTATAGAAATGAATAAATCAAGAATAAATAGTTAGAGGATGAATCGGGAAAAATGGTGTTGTAGATCTCGATTAGATCTACAACTTTCTTATATAAATCAAAGAGAAATACGGTTATCTATACATAGATAATAATTAAACAATTAATTAGAATAAGTAAAAGATTTATTTTTTTCTTTTGTTATTTTTTTATTTTTATTTTACATTTTATGTTAAATTAACTATGTGCAATACTATTATATTTTTATTTAGTTTTTAATGAGAAATAAATACATAATATAACTTATATAATATAGAATAGTAAGGGTTAAATGCTTACATCACACAAATTAATAATTAAGGTTAACAATTATTGAATCTTGGTGATTTTCTTAAGCAAGAGATATATTTATTTTATTTTATGTTGATAAATCGTGGATTTGTCAATGAGGAACCAATGTGAGTGTATAATTGGAGTGGACGGTTTGCTTCTTTAAGCAGGAAGATCTAACACAATTCACAAACAGTACAAATTGATTTCAAAGCTGAAAGAGTTAGCGATATGGGTAAGTGAATCTGAGTTGGCTGTTGAGGTGAACCTGAACAAGGATTTGTGGAACTTGAGGAATATTGAGATTAAAATCCTACTCCTAGTTAAGGCTCCGACAAAGTGCTTATTCTTAGGCTCGATCAAGCTTTGTCCTTTATCTGTTCTCATGAATTGGTTTAGGAAAACAAATTCATTCTAACTTTCTTTCTTTTTCCTTATTCTTCAAATAAGTGTTTGGCAAGGGACTAGCAAAGTTTAAGTATAGGGA
The DNA here is from genome assembly GCA_037367405.1 of Ottelia alismoides. NCBI lineage: Eukaryota > Viridiplantae > Streptophyta > Magnoliopsida > Alismatales > Hydrocharitaceae > Ottelia > Ottelia alismoides. The sequence continues at coordinate 98,695 of JAZKJV010004280.1, read as the reverse complement.
TTGATGAATCCATTATTCATTAATGTTTCTATTACATTTTTTCATAAAACCCTTAAAAAATAAATGTAAATATTCATTAATTTTCATCTTTTACAAGAATGTTGTTCATGAATAAAAATGCATTTTTATGCATCAAAACCATGTAAATAAATAAAAGAATAAAAGGAATGAAGAAAAGAAGGCAGGCTATAAATATGTACATTTTGTATAGGATGACTAATAAAATATAAATATAGATGTAAGATATATTTATATAATATAATCCCCGAGACCAAGTTGGCATGGATTGGTCAACAAACAATAAAGTAGGGGGAGATGAGGAAGAAAACACCAAAAATACCTAACTGTGCACACAGAACATTTAATCTTATTTACTCAATATTTACCAAATCTTCAAAAAAATTTAATCAACTCATTTGTATATATTTTCACCAAATTGTTTTCCATTGAGTTTATAAAAATGTATATAAAAATATAAAAATCATAAAAAAATCCAACATGTATAAATGCCAAGAAATCTGGTTTACAAATTATCAATTTCCCAACTTCTGAACTTCAAAATTTCTTCATGCGAATCCAATTTCACTTTACACACCTTTAAAATTCATAAAATTCTCTAATTAATGAAGATAATTTCATCAAAATCAGAGTCTGCTTGCAAAAAATCAATTTTTGGACCTAATGACAATTGGGTTTTTGGCCTATTTATTTTATTTTGTACATACTATTTATTGAACAACGAATTTTGAAAATTTTAATTATTTTCATGATCTTGTAGTTTATCTTTAAAAAATCCCAAATTAAAACCTTTATTTGATATTTTAAATAAATAAAAATACTAAAAAATAGATGAAATTGAATTGTGCACTACATACCTGTATTTATTAATATATGTAAATGAACTTATTAAATCTATAGAAAAATCATTGAAGTGTTTTTATTATTATATTAATTAATAAAATATAGGAATGATAATTTATTTATTAAAATATCTAATAAAAAGTATATATGTTATTTATTAAGTACACTATATATGTATTTATTAATATTTTAGTTATAAATCATAAAATATATATTATTTATTTATGAATTATATGTCATAATTTATACAATTATATTATCTATAACTTCTATTTTTAAAAATTTTTAGTTTAACCTGATTTTATATTTATTATCTATTATACAAATGATTTAAGGTTCGGATTTTTGTGGTGCTGACACGTGTCAGCACTACAACCTCCCTTAACCTTAAGATTCTATTGGAGGTTTGTTCCGGAGACCTTATTTCACCTAATTCTCCATGCTCCATTTCTAACCCAATCTCTAATCTGATCCGCTCATTCTATTCACCTAACAGATTAGATTCACGTCTGCCCTTGGATCAACCTTCTATCCCCTCACCTCTCTTCTTTAATCCCATCAAATCTCTATTTCAAAGCAACTCCCCAAATCCAGAAATAACTGATCATACCTCCAAACTTCATAGCCTTGCATCTCTGTTATTGGTGGTGACAGCACCAAGGTGGTGCCTCCGCGTGGAAGGTGGATCATCGGAGGAGTCTTCCAAGGCGGTGTCTCGCCTTGCATCGTCGCTATTTGCGGTGTTCATTTCGGACAACACTAGTCATCGAGCAATGAACGGGGGTCATAAACCCTCATTTCCCAGATGGCTTCCTCCATTTTTTGTTGATTTTTCCTTGAATTTCTCATCTAATTAGAGTTTCTAATCACTTAATTAGATCATTAATCATCCATCTTGTGATTCCCAACGAAGGCCCTTTCCAATTTGATCCTATTTCCACTCAATTTTCGATTTGAAATCCCATCTTCTGGAACCCATTACAACCGCACAAGAACTACATAAATTCCTTGTCGATTCCTTTTGGAATCGAGCAAAATACGTTCTTGCAGGTACTCCATCTTCTGGAGATCTTTAATCCATCTTCTGGCATATGTCAAAAGCATCCATAAAGAATAGGAGTTGCATCTCAGATCTTCAATCTGAAACCCAGGTTCAGTCGTGACCTCCTTCTTCAACCATCCTTCCTGCCGTAGGCGAGCTCGAAGGGGGAGGAGCCCCTTCTGGCCCTATTGGAGACCCACGAGCCACCTTCGGAGCATCTGCATGACAATCACCACCAAATTCAAAGGAATGTCGCCACCCTTCCCTAGATTTGAGGAAGGAAATTGAAAAATAGTCGAGTCGCAAGTGCACGACATGTGTCGCCAATGAATGATCCAGATTTTCCAGACGCATCTAATACCTACCATAGATTCTCAACTGGTGGCAAATTTGTACAATAAGCCTGTAGAGTTTCAGAATATCCAGCCTATTCCAGACTTATAGTTATTTGCAAATAGGTCCCTGTGTGGGGATTTAATTGCAAAATAATTAAGTTTTCCTACAAAATAGTCCTTGGTTGAGGGGCCATTTGCAGAAGACTTCTTTTATTTCTTTACATTTGTGCCCATGGAATGTATGACAATTTTGGACATATCTGACCTTATTTTTTATCCATTTTTCTAAGGTAGTTAGCTCATTACCCTAGCGAGGTTTTGTTGTAGTTTTTCTGAGTATGTTCATCGCATTTTCATTATGTTTTAATTTATTGTGCTTCGCATCATTTTGTGTTCTTTTTATGTTGTTTTTAAGCCCGTTGCTCGAGTTTTCTCTGAGTCATCTACTATAGTATCACATATACTTTCTATCATCTATATACTATATTGTAGATAACTTGTTTTGAAAATCATCGCTTTGAAAATTTAAATTAAAATTGAAAAAAGTTCAAAAACTAATAAAAATAGGAAAAGATAAAACCAATAAAAAATTTTTCTCTGTAAATAATTAAAAAATCACAAAAATATATTTCATCTAAAAAATTTAGAGTATAATTTTCTACCTCCTTGTTCTCGACAAGGGACACTTACCTGGATAAATAATTAGTAAATAATAAAAATAAGAAAGAGCATATTATCCTTCTATTTACCTTTCTCCCTCTCTCTTATGTTTTATTGTCTTTTGTTTGATAAACTGAGTCTCTATTATGTGGTACCTATAACCGGCATTCATCTTTAATTGCAAATCGGGCTCAGTTATTACTATGTCATATGCTATCACGATATAGGCACATATCCTCGGACTGGAGACATATGTATTGATATATGCCTAAATATGTACATTAGGTACACCATTAGGTTGATGACCTAATCAAAGTCTATACACCGATGAGCTAGTGTGCATACAAGGGCATTTGAGTAATATGATCTCTGAAAGGAATTAAGTAGCTTCATTATTGAACAGGAAGACATGAGCTCACTTATGAGGTATTAGGACTGATCAAACTCCATGCATGGTCATCTTATTTTGGAAGCATGAAAAGAATTTGTAGGTATGTCATATGCTTTTGGAAAGCATGTGATGGATACCAACTCCCAATGACCGAATGAGAAACTTAATGATAAAACCCTGAAGAACTTCACCATCTCTATCCTCATGAAACCTCTCTTTAAGATGATTCTTCCTCAACCCCCTTTCTTCTCCCCACCCCATTCCAACTACAAAGTCAGGCCTCTGATTGACTTCCTAGCCACTTCTTATTCCCTCCAGCAAAATCCCTTCTTTGAGACGGTTTCTTTGCAACCACCCTTCCTCTCTCCACCCAACCTAGATTGTGAACTCAGAACTTTGACTGACTTCCCTGCTTATCCACACTTACCACCTACCCCACCTTCTCACACCTTGATCCATTTCCATCTTGGGTTGATTCACCTAATTGTCGGGCGCTTGCTAGAATCCAGGAATCATTTGAAGAGCAAGATATTACTAAGTCAGATAATTGGCAGAGTTACATATCCTCACATACTTCATTTCCTCTTCATATGAATGTTAGTATAGGTCAACAATTTACACATCCACATCCTAACTTGAACTCAGGGTACAACTTGGTCGATAGGACACACCGAGTGGATAGGACCACACCTTATAATTTTCCCAACTTGATTGACCTTAGTGATCAAGCTCACCTTGACCAGCTGCTCGGAGAGCCTACGTGCACAGGGGATTCGACTCATGAATTAGATCTTTGAACTGCCTATATATCGAATCCATTATATGAGGCTCCAACCAATATCTTCCAAATAGATGGTCTCTACTTGACCTGGCACTACATGCCAGAGTCAAGGTATGTTGATATGAGACTTCGAATTCTCACCAGTATCTTCTAATTGAGTAGAATTCCCCCATGATTTGTCATGATGACTTTTTGGAGAATGGCATTTCTAGACTTAAAAGACATGAACTAAATGAGGACAGGTTGAAAAATGTCACCGACTTATTGAATTCATATGCTACTAACCTGGGTATGGAAGTGGAGAATGAAATGATTGGATTTGATGTTGAAAACCAAGAGAACACTAGGAGACCCACACACTTGGTACAGCTGGAGTCAACTCTACCCCCCTCTTCTACTAACCACTTGCCCTCCAATCTTGAGCCTGCACATTCTCCCCCCCCTTCCCCTCACATGTTGAAAATACCAAAAAAACAGAAATTCCAAAAAGACCAAAAAATGAAAAACAGATGATCAAGTAAAAATTAAAAATGATCAAAAAAGTGGATAATTCCCTTACAGAATGATTGCTAAGGAACTGATTCTTAAACTTCCCTTAATAGAGGCCATAGAAGAGTAAATTGATGCCCAAGAGGTCAGGAAATACGAGAACAAGGACCAAAAGACACCTAATGTCTTTGGCAACCTCCTCGGTGATGGGGAGAAAGACCAAGTGCGATAGAGGAAGCGGTTGCCTCGAGTTGAATGTGGAATCAAAGACACCATTTTTACCCATGATCGATTTGATGATGACTTGTTGATAAATATCCTCTCGACCTCCGTGTTTGATAAGCTCAAACTCAGATCACTTAGGAAATGGAGAGAGATCATGCAGGTAGCTAACCGATCCATCAAACGGTTGAAAGGAACCATTTCAATCATCATTGCTTTCCAAGGTGCTCCACTTAGAGTGGACTTCACGGTCACTAATATTGAGCACCTAAAAGAGTTTACCTAGTCTCCAATTATTTTTGGGAAGTCATTCTTAGCCTTGGTTAAAGTGACTATAGATTGCAAGACTTGGGAGATCAATTTCCCTACATTGGATATAAACCGTTTGCATATGATCTTTGAGGTCACACCCCAACCCATGGCAACCAACATAGTCCCTGATAGTCGTGACCATCGAGAGACAAATGAATCCAATATCTCTAATATACTAGAGATACCAACTATCAAGATGACTATTAAAACTCCCAACATATCCACAACACCTGTTTCTTGCATCACCACCACTGTGATAGCTTCGATAAAAGACTCGTGACCTGAATATATCATTGATTTGGACACAACTTTTTATATTGTCTTGACAATTTCAATGATCCAACACATGAAACTACCAATGCCAAGACAACTAAGATTACTAGCACCTACCCAAGATGTGTGTTGACACTACATGAGTATTACTATGTATATGGTAACTCATTTAATGAGGAACCCATGGTCAGCACCTCACAACACTACCTCCTGGATCTTCAACAAAGGTGACAGCTATGACTAATTTGACCCTTCCTAAAAACACGTTTTCTCTACCCTCTAGTAGGTTATCCAGTGAGAGGAAGTTAAAAATTGATTCCTTGAGGTGTTCCCCAAACCCCTCAAGGCGTATCACTCCCCTCTCCCTCTCAATGCTTTAGATTCTAGAATACCGACTACAAAAGTTTCCTCCAACCTACCAGAGAAGGAATTTTCTAAACTCCTCATCGTGTCCAGATGAGGTGATTTATATGAGTGAGCTCAGTATGGTTGTCCTTAAGCCATTTCTGAGCAAGTATCCATGTATTGACCCTCGTTGGACAATCCCTTCACCGCATTATTATTCATCTGAGGACGATTCGGACAGTGACTCACTTATATATTCCTTACCTCTTCGTTCATGTAAGAAGATTCATTACAAACCTTCTTGATCCTTGTATATTCTTACTCGATCTTGTACAGCTTTCTTGTTTTTATTCCCTCCCTCTCCCATGATTAGTATTACTTGCCCCGGCTCTATGTCATTTTCATTTTATGGCTATACTTAGGATGACTATTGAGAGAGATCTTCAAGGAGTGATTATTAATGATATAAAGTTGTCATTGCGATCCCCAAAATTCCAGGCACAAACAAACAAATTTATTTATTTATTTTGTTCTCAAGCCAATAATTACAAGAAAATGTGGCAGGAGATTTTTGCTACTTATTTACATGTATAGATAATAGGATCAAACTCAGGGAGGCTACAATTCCCGAGGGTTATTCAAATAATCAAAAAATCAATTAAAAGAAAAAGGGTATCTCAAATGCAAACTATGCTTGGTTTTTGTAGGAATTTTTGTCATTTTAATTTTTTTATTAATTTTTTCTGTTTTTTCCATGATTTTCAAATTTTTAATGATTTTAATTTTTGCATTTCTTTTTAATTTTCAAAAATATGATTTTCAAAACAAATTCATGAACAAAAGAAATGCTTTTTTAAAAAAATTTTAAATGTAAAAAAATGCTCAAAAATGTATAAATTAAATGTGTGTGTTTTTATGATTTTTATACTATTTCTGTAATTTTTCAAAGATTTTTAGATTCTTTTAGGATTTTTAAAATGAAAAAAATAGGGGAAAATGCAAATAGTGAACACATAGGACTATTTCCCAATTTATAAATATGAAATGAAATAAAAAATTACGAAAAATATTTTTCCTATAAACTAAAGGAAATTATCTACACACAAGAATTAAAATCACTATTTTTATTTTTCTACATTTTATATATGATTTTGAGTATTTTGTAATTTTTTGGATTTTAAAAATATAATGCGTGAAATTTGCAAAGAAAATTAAAGGCACAAAAAGTAATCTAATCTAATTTTTTTAAAAAAATTTACACAATATTTGAATTTTTATGATTTTTTAATTGTGAATAGAAAAATGTAGAGTTTTGATTTTTTAATAATAACAAATAAAATAAAATGCAATAAAATTTATATATAATGAAGAGGAACACAACAGGAATATATAAAAATTTTTGTAGAATTTTCAAAGCAATGAAAACATTTATTTCAATGAAAAGAAACATGCAAAAATAGAGTCTGGAAAACAAGGACTGAAATGTAAATATTCAAAGTTTTTTGCATGAAATCAATAGGAAATAAAGTGCGGGGAAAATGCAAATTACCCAAGGGGGCATGCACCGCACGATACTTAGTATTGGCATGGGCTTCTTTACAACTTTTTTGAACTCTAAGGGGCGGAATGCAATTTGCCAAAATATTGTATTTTTTAATAGTGGGGGCTTCATTCGTTCCTTGCCCTAATCGAAGGGGGCAATGGGGGCGTCGTCCCTCCTTCTTTGTGTTCAAGCAAATGCGGCAGCGGATTCGATAAGGGCATATGGGATACGGGTCGTCGACGGGCGTGCGGTGGAGGGGCGACACACGCCCCCAGTTCACGGCGGTTAGATTGGTGTCGGGCGGTTGGTAGGCATCGATGGTCACGGCCCTACGATGGTTTTCAGGAACGGGTGGTGGGGAGACACACGCTCTATGTCGGTCGATGATTGGGCAAAGATGGTGAGGCTATGGCAGATGGCGGTCGTGATGAGCAGCAGACGGATCCTGCTCGCAGTGGAAAATGTATGTAGAGGACCTTGGGAGGTTGGGAGCAACACACACCCTCGGATCTGGTGATATGCGATGAAGATGTCGGTCGGTGGCTCAACATTGATGGCTGGTCGGCGACCAGGTGCAGGCGGAGGTCGGTGGCGAACGCTGCAAAAGCTGTGGTTGAGGTCGGTGCGGCGGTGGAGTGAATTGCACAGCTATGCGCGGCTGGTGGGATGAGCGACGGTGGGCGCCGCCTGCACGCTGGAGGGATGTCACTTGCAGCACTATTATTTTTTTATTTTTTTTATTTTTTTAAAATAGAATATACAAAACTTTTTTTCCTTTTTTAAACATAAACTACAAATATCTTTTTTTATTTTTTTTGTAATCTTTTTCTTTATTCCTGCAAATAATATATAGATATAAAAACGACTCGAGCACGAAAGCTCGGTCCCGATTATTATTAGAAAAAATAAAATCGAGATATATGAGCAGGTGCAGTTTTGAGGAAAATGGTAATGGAACCAGGTCTCCGACCACCATACGTGGTCGGAGGTTAGAGATTGTGGAGGTAGAACGCGAAGTGAAGGGATCAAGAAAATGAGATGAAATATCGGATTCAGATCAAATTGTGATGTGTGATTAAAAAATGATTAAATAAGATCTAAAAATATAAAAATTGACAACGAATTAAAAATGCAAAAGAAAATATGATTAACCTAGGTTAAAAAAAGAGCGAAAAATGGAACTCACCATAGGAGCGGAAAATATTGTAATGGCCTCGACAAACGCCGACTCGCTGTCACCGGACGGCTCAGAGGCTAGGCACCCTTTTGCGACAAGATAGCTCTCGGAGAATAGGATCCTCTCACCAAAGATTGATCAAGTGAGAATGAGGGAGGAGGAGCCAATTAAATAGAAAAACAATTGAATTTGAATTTAAAAAAAAATTAATGGAGATAAAGAGATAAGAAAGAATTTGAAATGAGATAAAGATAAAAAAGGAAATTTGTGTTAAAATTAATTACAAAAATTAATTTTTTATTTTCTTTACTTTATTAAATTAAATAATAAATGTTAATTTTTTATTTTTTGTGGTGGTTATTTAAGAATATCAACTATATACATATACTATATAAATATTGTACATTATATACATAGTTAAATAAGGAGATTTGTTTTTTTATTTAAAATTTTTATTATATTTTTTATTTTTTTACTTTAAATAATAATTAAAAATTTACAAGTATTTGCAAATACTATATGTACAAATAAATAGTAAAATTGCACAAACCACCCCAGAAAATCGTCTTTAAAACTGTAACTCCAAAAATTATGAAACAACATCCATTTTAAAGATAATTTAATTTAGAATACAATGGAAATAAGTTTGGTTCAATTTGAGTTCATATGGAGCCGGAATTGGTCTTTCAATTATCACTTTATGGCTTTTTCTGGATGTGGTTTCTTTTATTTTTACATGATTTTATTTTTTAATTATTTTTATTATTTAGGAAATGTTTTTAATTACAACTTTTGTTTTGAAAATTATTTAATTTGAGGTCAATATATATACAAATAAAATAATGTAAGTTTTATATAAATATACACAGAAAAGTATTTACAAAACATTTTTTTGGATTTTCTGATCAAGGACCCTATCTCCCCCTACTTTATTCCTGGTCGATCAGGTCAAGTCTTGACCTTCTCTCAAGGTTTGGGTCAACCTGTATCTATTACATATATACAGTCCTTTTTTTGTTTTCTTTATTTTTCCTTTATTTATTTATTTAATTTAGGCTAAAATAGTAATAAGTATACAATATTTACATACTGATGCAAGTTAGTAAGAATATGGAGTTAGTATTATATACATGTGTCTTATAAGGTAATTTAAGATAAAATAAATGAATAAAGATGATGAAATGCATATTCATCATTCCCCTATGCTTTACCTTTGCTAGTCCCTTAGAAACATTTATTTGAAAGAGTAAGTTAATAAAAGAAAAACTTTATAAAATTGTAGTATGAAGCTCTGTCAGACCTTTGGATTATTAGTGTGGCAGAACCTTAATGGGAAATGGATTTAAAACCTAACAATCTCTAAGTTCCACAAGACTCCTATTCAGGTCTCCTCAACAGTCAGGTTAGAACAAGTCTACATACAAAATTTCTTATGACTATGAATCTTTACTTGTACGGTGTAAGTGAAATATAGCTCCCCATCTCAAAAGCAGCAAAGAAATAGCCTCTCTCAACAAGGTAACTCTAGTCCCCCGGTCCAGCAGCTCTTTCCTCGAGAAGCAGGAATATTCCCTTCTAAGTTCAAGTGCAACCAACTCAAGAGGAGGAGATGGAGAAAAGAATGGACGGTAACCAGTGTAGCTACCTATCCTTGGATGCATGACCAGTGTAGCAAAGTCATCCAGCTGCAAGCTTATAAAAAATTGACTTTGAAGCTCTTATTAATTTTTTTTCTTTATCCTTGTATATGCACTCCATCGGGCATTTTACTTTTCAATCAGGCTTGTCCACTTTTGGAGATTCTACTTTTTTTGAAAATATATACAAGGTGCAACATGTACATAAGGAGTTTTTCCTCTTGATCTAGTAGACTATCCCTCTTTTGAAGCATTATTGCAACCCCACAGCATCCTGCCTTTAACCTCAAGGCTACTAGATCAGGTTGAGATGCATAACCCTCCCTAGAGGAAGACGAGAGGTTCCGCCTAGATGTACTACTCTCGTATGCTACTCCAAGCCAAATGATTCGACCTCCTCACTACCTCCTCCATGAAGAACTATGGGTAGAATGCTTGTCCAAGATAAGCCACGGTCTGAAATAATCATGTGTGTGTTGTTAAATATTCTACTTAGACTAATCAAGACGGCATGTGAACATAGTATTATAGAATCAAAGAATTAAGTCACTAGTACCAGAAAATTCTTAATTCCATTTCTTAGAAGGTTCCTCTGAAATTAAGTGGATCAAGGTCCAACTAAGCTCCATTCTTCAACTTTATTCAAGACAGTTTAAATGTCAATACTATCCTGAAAAATGTAAATGCAAGAAAATATGTACAATGCAAAAAAGCAAAATCTCATTTTTTTGAAACAATTTTCTAATTTTGAAGCTTTTATGGATGTTTGAAAAAAATGATGCACATGTGAAAAGATATTTTTTGAAGTTTTAATAATGCAAAATTTTATTGACTCTTGGTTTTGAAGTTTTTAGGGTTTTTTAAAAGGAAAAGGGTTAGTAAAAAAATATATACAAGTATATACAAGATTTTTTTGTTGTATGTTTTTTTTGTTGTTTTTTTTGTTGTTTTTTTGTTTTGTTTTGTTTTTTTTGTTTTTTGTTTTGTTATTTTATTTTTTTGTGTTTTTGTGTTTTTTGTTGTTTTGTTGTTTTGTTTTCTTTTTATAAAAGGTGATCAAAGTCTATATAACATGTAGACTTTATGACTTTGTATACCTATCCCAAAATAATAATATTTAAAAGTACAAGTTATGTCTAAAGTATATATACAATATATACGACATTCCCCTATAATTATCTCGAGCTATGTCCTCATAGTGATCAGAGAGCGGCAAAGGAAGACATAACTTGTGCTAAGTATAGAAAAGTGAAAAGACTCCTATGCTACGACTCAAAGAAATGATGAAAAGAATAGAAGTTGGTGATCCCCCCTATACTTAGGATCAAGTAATCCTAAGTGTAGAAGACTGTACAAAAGGGAAAAATCGATGAAGAAAATGAACGGACTCAACGACTCGACTTGCCCCCATATACTTAGGGTAGAATAGCCCTAAGTATAGAATATAAACAAGTTGGGGGATAATCGATAGAGCAAAACAATAAAACACAAATTACTTAGGACAGAGTATCCCTAAGTATAGGCAACAATAGGAGTGATGAACATGACGAATATGAACAACACAAATCATTTACCCCCTCCACCCCCCCACTTAGGATGAAGCACATCCTAAGTATAGCATATATACACACAGAAAAGGGGTGAATGATAAAACGAGAGAAGAAAGAATGAAACGAAAGGATATACAAGAGGAGTGGATGTACAAAGGTCAAGAAGGTCGAAAGCGGACCTTCTTGCAAGATCGCTAAGGAATGGATCTGACAAGGTGTAGGTCGATATTGGGGTCAGCATTAGACATAAACTGATCAGGATCGACCAAGATGTATCCTCAGCAGTTTTAGAGTGTTCAAACACGAACCGGTCGGTGGAGGTATTGTGGTCATGTCCTGCCTGAGAAGTCTCACAAATATCAAAGTAAAAAGGCTCAAACTCATAATCAGAAAAAGTAAGATCAATTCTAGCATGATGAGCCTCTACTAGATCATCATCTTCATTAAAAGGCCCAAATTCGTTTATAAAAGAAATCAAATCTAATTTGGCCTTATCAGTCTCAAGTTAATCAAGGTGAATAGGGATGGACTCATCAGTGAAAGTAGTCAAATCATGTCCCTCATGTTTAGTCTTATAGTCTGCTTTCTGCTCTAGGGTGTCTATTATGTAAATTCCGCGGATGTCATCAATGCATCGCCACGTACCAGAAGGGGGAACTCCAATGTTTATGCTTTCTGAATCTTCCTCCTTAAAGAGGAATTCTTGGGTCTCTGTATCATCCAACATACGACAAACATCTTTGATATTATCATTAAGGTCAAATTCCTTGGGGTTGGCTAACATGGACACGCTCTCATGAGATGCAGGTCTATGGTCAGTAATCGGTGTAGTTATCAACATATCGCTCCCTGCATCAGAACAGAAGCGAATCTCTCATGATCCATAATCGATAACGGCTCTCACAGGGTGAGGAAAGGCCACCCAGGATGATTGGAGGGTGCTCCTCAGGGGTGGAGGTCTCTATGGGCAATACAACAAAATCAGAAGTGAAGTTCATGCCCTGAATAAGAATGATAGTGTTTTCTAGAATACCCTTCGACCTCTTGATAGATCCATCAGCAAATAGAACTATCATCCTAGTTTTCTTGAGAGGCCCAAGATGAAGAGATTGTACCATAGAGAAGGGTATTATATTGATTGAAGCACCGCCATCAAGGAGAGTGTTATCACAAGAACATTCAGAGATGGAGCAACTCACAAGAGGTGTGGCAGTGTTCCCTTTCATTGAATGTGGACGGTGAGAGATGGCGTGGGCAATGGCCATGGTCAAGATGTGATGCTCAGATCTGCTCCTCTGCTTTCTCTTCTTGTGTTGAGGAGCAAATAAATGGGTCATGGCCTGGTGAAGTGGGGACTTAATGATCTCATGAATGGTGGACATCACTTCAGGTTCAGTCAACATTTTTTGAATTTTTGGTCCTCCTCCATACAATGGAGAAGATAAGAATCAGCATATACACGAGGATTGCCAAGAGCAGACTCTACAGTGGCATCCTCGGGGTCAAAGGTGGGACATGTAGTAAATGACTGTGTGGGGAAATGGTTTGGCATGGGTGCCCTCTCCTCACAAAATAAATCAATAATGTGTCTCCTGAATTTTTTTGGATTTTTGAAATTTTCTCATTTTTTTGTATTGTGGGCGATTGGAAGCTCTCGTGATTATCCTCAAGTGAATCCATATCCTCAAATAGTGGAGCAGCATTCTAGCTCTTATTTATGTTAAATAGAATGCTAATCCTCGAATTCATATGCTCCATCATCTAGTTCACGGTCTCAAATGTGAACTTCATGAAAGGTGACTCCAAAATCCCAAGATCGGGTGAGTGGAACGAGGTGGGTGAAAATCAAAGTCTGATTCCTGAAACAATGGGTTAGGAGGATATGCACAAAAACAGGAGGAATATCCTCCTGGAAAAAGGGAGGTGGACCCGCTAGAGGGTACGAGGGATCTGCAAAGGTCGGATTAATATAACTACAGTCATCCATCTCTGAAACAAAAGACAGGAATCGGGAGAACACGATAGTCAACTCAAGCTATGCAAAGAAAAAAGCGTAAATATGTGGAAGGATCTAGTATGCACAAAAGCAATCACAAGCTATATACACAAAGTAAAGCATACCCCTCAATTCACCTACTCAACTCAATGTGAAGACCGTGAAGATTCGATCGATTATCTTGTCAAATTTTAGTTTAGGTGATAATTCAATCTATCAGAGACGTTAAGCGAGCTGTTAGGAACCCAATGCTCCCAGGAGACTGTCCCAATCTCACAACTAGTTTTTCCTAGCCAGTATGGGTGCGAACCATTTACCGGCTACCCGATCTGCCCACTCTGCTAAGGAAGTCTTGGACAGATTACCGGCTGCCCGGTGAAGTCCTCACTGGAGAATTACTAATCACAAGACAATAGTCTGAAGAGAGTTCGGGCATGGCTCTATCCTAGTGTATGGGTCGCTCTCTCGCTACAGATAAATCAAACAAGGAGGGGGTGACTCTCCCCAAAATAATGATTTTTCCTTACGTTTATTTTAGGGTCGAGTTTTCTTTGGCAGTCTTGAATTTTAGGCAGTTGTCACTTGGTTTGAATATTTTCAATGAATCGCCTACCGAGTGTCCAATTTCCTTTTTAACTTATGTGAGTGAAAACAAGGAAGGAGATCAAAAATGCCAATGCGGGATAAAACACAATGATGCATGCAGGGGTTAGAGATGCGTACCTTGTCACCAACACTCTATATGTAGGGTCATCCGTGCAGAATTTAAATACAGAAAAATAATCTAACCTATATGCTAATGCAAGTGAACCGTCCTAACAATAGCTAATATTAATGGGCAAGAACCAATTAAATTTGACTAAGTCCAATTACCCTCTATTCTATAGGTACAAAAATTCTTGTTTAGGGTGTTTGGACCTAATTAATTAACTATCTCGAGCAAATTAATTAAAGCAATCAATAGATAGCTCATGAAATCCATGTGAAACAAAGAAAAACAAGGTGATGAAAACAAAACAGGTGAGGTCCCCTAAGTGCACCGGCACTTCACAAAACAAACCCCGCAATAAATGAATGTCCCTTTTACAAGAGTTCAAATGCTAGAAATAAATAAAATAAAGTCTAAATTTTTTGCTTGGTCTCCTACAATTCTTCCTCTCCTCCTCTCACGCTATCTTGCGGCTCGGTGAAGAATCAAGCTGCCTCTGCTTCGCATGGGTGCTTCGGATCTCCTAGGATCACTTCCTTTGCTTTGTGGGCCCTCGCAAGAAAAATAAAAGAGAGCGTGTGTAAGAAACACAATTATCAAATATAAGCAAGAAAAAATGAAATAAAAACAGTGAATATGAATAATGGAATGAAGGTGGAAAAATAAAAACAAATATGTATAACCAAGAATAGCAGGTCAAAAGAGAAATCTAACTACCCTCGTCGTGCCTCCCTGGAAACGGTGCCATTTTGTTGAGCGAGATCTTTGAGGAGTGAATATTAATGATATAAAGTTGTTGTTGTGATCCCCAAAATTCACGGCTAAAACAAACAAATTTATTTTTTTGTTCTCAAGCCAATAATTACAAGAAAATGCGGCAGGAGAATTTTGTTACCTATTTACCAATATAGCTAAAAGGATCGAACTTTGGGAGGCCACAATTCCTGAGGGATATTCAAATAATCAAAAAAATCAATTAAAAGAAAAAGGGGATCTCAAATGCAAACTATGCCCGGTTTTTGGAGGAATTTTTGTCTTTTTAATTTTTTATTATTTTTTCTATTTTCTATTTTATGATTTTCATTTTTTTATTATTTTAATTTTTGTAATTTTTTAAATTTTCAAAAATATGATTCTCAAACCAAATTCATGCACATAAGAAATGCAATTTTTTAGGTTTTTTACAAGATGACAAAAATGCTCAAAATGTCTAAAGAAAATCATTTTGTGTTTTTATGATTTTTTACTATTTTTTTATTTTTTCAGAGATTTTTAGTTTTTTAGGATTTTAAAATGAATAAAAACAGGAAAAAATGTAAACAGTGAACAAACATGACTATTTCACAATTTAAAAATATGAAATGAAATAAAAAATAGCGAAAAAAGTTTTTCCTATAAACTAAAGGAAATTATCTACCCACTAGAACTAGAATCACTATTTTTGGATTTTTTATACATTTTTAATTAATTTTATACAATATCAAGTATTTTACAATTTTTGGATTTTAAAAAGAATTAATGTGTGAAATTTGCATAAAAATAAAGATTAAAAAAGTAAACTAATCTATTTTTTTGGAATTTTGTAAGCAATATTTTAATTTTTTTATGATTTTTTTAATTACGAACAGGAAAAATGACGAATTTTTTTAGTAATACCAAATAAAAATAAAATGCAATGAAATTTATACACAATGAAGAGGAACACAGTAGGAATATACACAATTTTTTGTATAATTTTTAGAGCAATGAAAACATTTATTTCAATGAAAAGAAACATGCAAAAATGGAGTCTGGAAAACAAGGACTGAAATGTAAATATTCAAAGTTTTTGCATAAAAAGTCAATAGGAAATAACATGCAGGGAAAAATGTAAATTACCCAAGGGGGTGTACATTGCACGCGACTTACTATTTGTAGGGGCTTCTTTGTAATTTTTTAGAACTCTAGGGAGCATAATGCAATTTCCCCTAAAATTGTATTTTTTTGACAGTGGGGCTTCATTTGTTCCTTTCCCTAATCGAAGGGGGCAACAGGGTGTTTAAGCAAATGTGGTGATGGATTTGAGAAGGGTAGTTGGGAAGCTGTTCGTCGACGGGCGTGCAGTGGAGGGGTGACACAAGCCCCCAATTCGCGACGATTGGATTGACATCGAGTAGTTGGCAGGCATCGGCGATCGCGGCTCTACGACGATTGTCAGGAACGGGTGGCAGGGTGACACATGCCCCACGTCGGTCGATGGTCGGGCAAGGATGGTGAGGCTAAGGTGGATGGCAGTCACGATGAGCGGTGGGCGGATCCTGCTCGTAGCGGGAGAGGTCTGTGGAGGACCTTGGGTGATCAGGGGCAGCACATGCCACCGACTCAAGTGATCTGCAATGAAGATGGTAGTCGGTGGCTCAACATCGATGGCTGACCGGCGACCAGGTGCGGGCGGAGGTCACCGGTGAATGTTGCGGCAGCTGTGGTCGAGGTCGGTACGGCGGTGAAGCGAATCGCACTGTTGTGCGCGGCTGGTGGGATGAGCGGCGGCGGGCGCCGCCTGCAGGCTGGAGGGGCGGCGCCTGCAACGCTGATGTTTTTTTATTAAACAAAAACTACAGAAATCTTTTTTTTTTATTTTTTAATCTTTTTCTGTATTCTGGCAAATAATATATAGATAGAAAATGACTCAATCACGATGGCTCGATCCCGATTATTATTAGAAAAAATAAAATCAAGACACGTAAGCTGTTGCGGTTTCGAGGAAAATGGCAGATGAAATCAGGTCTCCAACAATCGTGTTTGGTCGGAGGTGAGAGATCGTGGAGGTAGAATGTGAAGCGAAGGGATAAGGAAAAAGAGATCAAATATCGGATCGGATTCGGATCAAATCGCGATGTGTGATTAAAAAATGATTAAATGAGATCTAGAAATATAAAAATTGACAACAAATTAAAATTCAAAATAAAACTATGATTAACCTAGGCTAAAAAACAAGAGAAAAATGGATCTCACGTTAGGAGCGGAAAATACCGTAATGGCCTCAACGAAGGCCAACTTTCTGTCATCGGACGGCTCGAAGGTTAGGCACCCTTCTATGATAAAATGGATCTCAGAGAATAGGCTCCTCTCACCGAAGATTGATCAAGTGAGAAGAGGTAGAGGAGCCAATTAAATAAAAAATAATTGAATTTGAATTTTAAAAAAATGGATGGAGATACAGAGGAAAGAATTTGAAATGAGATAAAGATTAAAAAAAGGAAATTAGTGTTAAAATTATTTACAAAATTACTTTTTTTATTTTCATCACTTTATTAATTTAAATAATAGATGTTAATTTTTTTGTGGTGGTTATTTAAGAATATCAACTATATGCAAATTCTACGTACTTATGGTACATTATATAAACAGTTAAATAAGGAAATTATTTTTTATTTTAAATTTTTTATTATATGTTTTATTTTTTATTGTAAATAATTATTTAAAATATTTACAAGTATTTACAAATACAATATGTACAAATAAATGGTAAAATTACACAAACCACCCCAGAAAATCATCTTTCAAATCGCAAATCCAAAAATAATGAAACCACGGTCATTTTAAAGATAATTTAATTTAGAATACAATGGAAGTGAGTTTGTTCAATTTGATTTCATATGGAGCTGAAATTGGTCTTTCAATTATCGCTTTATGGTTTTTTCGAATGTGGTTACTTTTATTGTGTAGATGATTTTATTTTGCAATTATTTTTATTATTTAGGAAACATTTTTATTTACAACTTTTGTTTTGAAAATTATTTAATTTGAGGTCAATTTATGTACAAATTAAATAATGTAATTTTATACAAATATACACAGAAAAGTATTTACAAAACATTTTTTTGGATTCTCTGATCAAGGACCCTATCTCCCCCTACTTTATTCCTGTTCGATCAGGTCAAGTCTTGACCTTCTCTTGGGGTTTGGGCCAGCCTGTATCTATTACATATATACAGTCCTTTTTTTCTTTTCTTTATTTTTCCTTTCTTTCTTTCTTTATTTTTTAGGTTAAAATAGTAATAAGTATACAATATTTACACACAGATGCAAGTTAGTATGAAAATGGAGTTAGTATTATATACATGTATTTTATAAGGTACTTTAAGCAAAAATAAATGAATAAAGATGATGAAATGCATATTCGTCAATGACCAAATCCTAAGTATTGGAGGAGAGAGAGCTGAGTCACTCTTTTTCTTTTTCACTTCCTCTATGTACATTCCCCAACTCCATCGGTTCTCATACTTACTCATGTCCTATACTGGGCTGACCAAAGCCTAAGTATAGGGGTCGCCCTATAGATGCATTCATCCATTTCTCATCTTGACCTCGACTGCGCCATTTTTGCTCTTTTTCTACACTTAGGTTAACTAGAGCCTAAATATAGGGAGCGGATCGACTTCTATACTTTCATTCTTTTCACTCTCCTATACTTACTGATGAAGCGGGTTTTAACGAGGGTCTAAAATGCCTCACACAAGGCGGAGGCAAAGTCGCCTGGCGACCCTCGGTAAAGCCCAATCCAATCAACAATTAACCCACGACAATCAAATCAAGCAGTGAAAGTAAATGTGAAGTTAAAATTTATTGTAACTCTACAAAAAGTGTGTATAGGTGCAACTATGTATAGAGTGTCGAACACAGGGAGCAAACAGGATAGAACAAGGCACTAATGCTAGAAAAATGTGAAAGTGATCAAATGCCTACAAGTGTTATTTTTGGTGGGTTTTAAATTTTCTATTTTTTATTTTATTTTTATAAGTTTTATATTATTTGTATTTTGATTTTTAATTTCTGATTTTATATTTTCTTTTTATATTTTCTTTTTCATTAAATAGACTATATATACAATATAAGAAAGGAGAGGAATAAATATTTATAAAATAATTAAAAATAAGTAAAATTCAGGAAATGAAATATTTTTGGCATTTTTATAATTTTTTAATGTCTATGTGATTTTTCTATATTTTTTAATTTTTTGTTATCTTTAAGGACAAAAATACTGAAAATAGGGAATAAAATAAAGAGCTGAAACTAAAATGGAGAAATGAAATATCAAATAGTATCAAAAATTCTCCAAATTAATTATAAGTAAAAGATAATAAAATAAGGAAAATTTTGAGACAAAGATTATATTTTGGGGATTTTCCTAGAATTTATAATATTTTTATGAAGATATTTAGAGTTTTATGAATTTTATGGTTTTTCTTTTGTATTTTTTATGATTTTTGGACAGAAGTTCAAATACACTATATAAAATATATTTTTTTGGGAATTTTTCAGGGGGTTTTAATTTTTTTGTATTTTCTAATGCAAACAGCAACAAAAATGCTTGTTTTTTATTTTTTATAAATATGAAAATGCAATGAAAATACAAACTAAAAATATGACATGAAACTACAATGCAACATGAACTTATGATAATTTTTTTGGTGATTTTTGGAATTTTACAGATGCATGAAATAAATAGAGGAAATAAAAAGAAAATACACTACTAGCAGGGGTAGAAATGTTAAATATTCAGAAACACAAGGGCCAAAGTGCAATTTTCCACAAAATATTTAACTAATAAACAAAGTTTCAGGACTAAATACAAATATCCAAACCCGAAGGGGGTTCCCTACAAAATTGCCAAACTCACATGCACCAGGCACGTGACCTGGTAAAGGTATGTTTGCAATTTTACAACATTTCAGGGGCTAACATGCAATTTAACCAAAATATTACAACTTAAATGAAAAGTTTCTAGACTGAACTGAAATAAACAAACCCATGGGGTCCTTGCAAAATGCACACCACCCCACATGCACGGGTACGTGAGGTGACGTGGACTGGACCTAAACGTAAATAATGAAAGTACGGGGGTCTAAATGCAAATATTATTGAAATATTAAAACTACAGATGAAAGTTTGTGGACTAAATAGAAATACAAAAATAGGCGAGGGTGTAGGTGCAAAATACCCAACTCCTGGCAATCCAACGGCTGATATCTTCTTCTTACCCCTTCGCGTATGAGGGGCCTGGATTAGATCCTGGCTCTTGATCGAAAGGCGGTAAACGGGTGAGATCCAACGGTGGAGGATCGAACTGGAGCGGCGACCGGATCGGATGGCGGATAGGCAACGAGGAAGAATGGGGAAGAACTCCGGCGAGGCGAACTTCCCTGAGCTGGATCTCGAGTCTTCGGCGATGCTTCGGGCTCAAAGTCGTTCGGGGAGCTCCTGGGAGGTCGCTCTATGTACTGGAGGACTCGACATTGTCGGAGGGGCTCTGTGGCGCTGGCGCGAAGGTGGCGGAGCTTCGAGCTCCAGGTACCTCCGGTAAAGTACGAAGACGGGTCTCTAGGGGTCGTTACGCATGATGGACCTACAAAAATGGATGAGAGGGTCCAGGACAAACTGCATGGAGCCCAGCGGGGGTGCAATGGACGTCGGAGATGGGCTTTGGACGGCGGAGGAAATTCAGCCGGAGGTGCGCTCCAGCAATGGACGAATGGACGGCGAGATATGTATTGGTGGGGGAATCTAAGTGGCCTAAACTACTCCTACGACTACAGTGACTAAGAACAGAGGGAAAGGAAGAAGGGAGAGGGGGTACCTCGATGGCCAGAACCAGAGGAAGGGAACCTCGATGCTAGTGGTCGGTGGAGATGGTGGAGACCGCCTAGGCCCTTCCTCGACCCGCCTGAAGGCTGGAGATGGAAGCTGTCAACTTCCTCTTACTCTAGAGCGCTCTAGGTGGGAGAAAGCATATCTAAAGGGGTGTCAATTTGCGCTTGAAGGTGGCGGGTCTGTTAAGTAGAGAGATGGTTGCGTGACTTGCGGGCAAGACCACGTGCTAATGATGGAGATCTGGAGCAATCTGAAGGCACGACGAGAATCACGGATGTACAAAGAGAAGAAGTCAAGAAGAAGGCGACGGAGGAAGATGAAGGATTTGGCTCGAAAAATGGGCGAAATCGGGCTGAAATCAAGTTGTTAGAAGGTTGGCAGGCCTCGGTCATGGAGTTGACCGAGGTCAATAAATGACCGCACCTGGTTGGTCCACTGTGACCAACCAGGAAAATTCAAGCGAAAATTATTCGTAAATTCAAATAAAATAGTAAATGATTTTATTTATTTTAGGTTATAAAATAAAAATGTTTCTTATTTTATAAAGAATTTTATGGTGATTTTTATTTATTTTATGTGGTATAGAATTACAAGTTACCTTTTATGTCCTATATAGGTATATTCTATATATTTTAATATTTTATTTTTATTTTATATATTTTAACTTTATTTATTTTGTTTATTATTTTATATATTTATAAAATATTCTTATACATTTAAATATATTTTTATTTGATTTTTCTGATGTATTTTGTATACTTAATATAAATATGAATAATAATTCTATAGGTATATGTATAGGTATTATACCTAGGTATATTATATATACAAGTATTTTATTTTGTGTTTTTTTTTGAGTTTTTATTCTGATTTTAATATACACATTTATTATAAATAATATTAAAAATTATAAAAATATAAAATGATGAAAATAATGAATAAATAATAAAATTAATATTTTAATCTGTATAAGTATACAATAGGGTTCCAAAACTCAACTTTCAAACCGTAGCTCCGCTAATTACGAAACCACCTTCATTAAATAGATTATTTAAAATTATATACAATTAAGGTGATTTTGATGCATTTCGAGTTTTTATTTGAGAGATACAGGTCTGGGAAGTTGGAATTTTGGATTTTTATTAAGGTCATATCTTTTTATCTTTACAATATTTTTGTATGAAATCAATTTTGTAATTTTCTATATTTAATTATTCACAACTTTCATGTACAAGGTTTCTTTATTTGAGGTATAAAAATTGGAACCAAAAATAGGTCCCAAAGTGCATAAAGAATGAATAAAATGAAAGGGAATTTTATTGGTATTGTGGCCCTTATCTCCCCCTACTTTATTCCTTGTCGACCTATTCATCGAGATGCCTAGGTCTCGGGGTTTCTGATCATAAAATATCTACAATATTTTAATCTTTTTCTTTTTTTCTTTATTCTCTAATTTTGGCTTTAAAAACTATATTTTATACACTATTTAGATGCACATGCATGGATGCTAAGATGTATGAATTAAGGGTATTTACATGCATTTGCCAGGGTTTTTGAGGCCAAAATGATAGAATAAAAATGATGAAATGTGGATTCATCATCCCCCTATACTTTGCCTTTGCTAGTCCCTAGCAAACACTTATGCAATAAGTGCAGAAAAGAAAAATAAAGAAAAGAAAAAGAAGAAAGTGGATTTAGTTTAATTATCAAACTTGTCTTCACAAAATCAAAGTTTGGAGCTTAAGTCGGATATTTGGAATTTTAGTGCGGGCAGAACCTTAATGAGAACCGGATTTGAAATCCAACAGCCTTCGAGAATCCCAAAACTCTGTCCAAGTCTCCTCAATAGCCAGGTTAGAAATATCTCAACTCATACGCAAACCCTTACGACTATGAATCTGACTCGTATAGTGTAAGTGATTGTGGCTCTCCCCAACTAGAATGACAAAGAGACGGACTTCTCCAGTACTACAACCCAATGATTCCCCAATCCAATAACTCCTTCCTCAAGGAGTGGGGTATTCCCTTCTAAGTTCAAGTGGCAACCAGCTCAAGAGGAGGGGGTGAAGAGAAGAATGGACGGTAGCCAGTGTAGCTACCTATCCTAGGATGCAAGACCGGTGTAGTCAAGTCATCTAGCTGCAGGCTCACATAATTTGACTTTGATGCTCAAGCTTGCTTATTGACTATACAACATATTCACATACTTCTGCAGGCATTTTATTTTTGTACAAGCCTGTCCCTTTTTCTTTTTTTTAATACTATATACAGCAACATTTACATAAGGAGTTTTTCCTCTTGAGCCAGTAGACTATCCCTCTTTTGAAGCTTTATTACAACCCACACTCTCCTGTCTTTAGAATTCCTCATCATTGGATAGGTTGGGGTGCACTTCCCTCCCTAGAGGAGGACAAGTGTTTCCACTTGTGTGTGTCTCATATCGGCAAATCCAATCCCCTCACCACTCCAACTGAGTTGAGCCATGTGAAAGGTGCAGGTGTTCAAGTTAGGTCATTATCAACAAGAGTCGTGCGTGTGTTCCGAAATACTCTACTTAGGCAATCAAGAATCCATTGAACTAAGTCTCGTGATCCTCAAAGAATTAAGTCAACTAGACATGAAGTACCTCAATCCCAGTTCCTATAAGGTTCCTGTTATTAGGTAGATTTTAAGGTCCAATCAAGCTCCAATCTCCAGATTTTACTTAGACATGTTCAACTATCAAACTCTATATGAAAAATGTGAATGCTATGCAAATGCTATGAAGAATTCAGAAAATATTTGTGATGCAATTTTCAAAGGTTTTGAACTTTTTATGGATTTTTGAGAAGATGATGCATATGCATTATTTTTGTGTTTTTCAAGAGCTTTTTCAAATGTTTTTGGTATTTTAATTTTGCAAATGTTTTTGGGATTTTTGAAAACAAAAATTTTGGATAAAAACTAGGCTAAAATATTTACATAGGGATGCATCTTGTATTTACAAGAAGTGGATTTTTATGAATTTACAAGGGTAATTGGTCAATTTTATGCATACATATATAAAGGATTTTGGTGTGATGTATGTATTCCTCAAATTTATTTGAAAAGGTTTTTACAAATAATTTTTAAAAGCTATAGTCCAAAATAATTTATAAAAACATTTTTACAACTATATACACACATTTGAAAATCATTTCGCAAAGGTTTTTCAAACAATATTGATAGATTTTTCAAAATATTTTTACAACCATTTTTCAAACCATTTGCAAATAATTTTTCAAATGTTTTATTTGACACAAAGAAAATAAACTTTACAAACCAAAATATTTTTACAAAGATTGAAAACATGTAATAAGACGTTTTCCAAATAGTTTTCAAAAGATTTTCACATGGATTTTCAAACTATTTTTCAAACATTTTACAGAGAATATTTCCACCTGATTTATTAATGAGTAAATACAAAAAGAATTTGAGGAATATAAAAATCTTTTTGTTAAGGTTTTTGATGAATTTTTATAAGTATAATTAGACATATTTACTAAGAAAATACAAGTATGATTTATGTCTAAAGTATATACGGAGTATATACGACCCCCCTATACTTAGCTTGAGCTATGTTCTCATAGATCGGAAAGGAAAGAGAAGATATAACTCGTACTGAATATAGACAAGTCTAAAGAATGAATAAATAAATAAATACAGGAAGGGATGAACGAATGAGAAGTTGACCGTCCCCCCTATACTTAGGATCAAATAATCCTAAGTACATCAGACTGTACACAAAGCAGGGAGGGTCAATGGTGGGAATCAACAAATCGTACTCTGATTGTCTCCCCCTATACTTAGGGTCAGATATCCCTAAGTATAGACAAGAAGAGGAGACAATGGAGAGGATCAAAGAATAGAGAAACTTGGGGTGCACCCCCCCATACTTAGAACAAAGTTCATCCTAAGTATAGAAAAATCATAGGATGAAGACGGGGTGATAGACATAACGAAAGAATGAATGATATAGACAAATAGATCTATACAGAGGAAGATAGCATGGATAATCATGTATGAGATGCAGAAGGTGTGAGTCAAAGAACACATCTCATACCAGATGAATCGGGGCAACATCAACAGTCAGCGGGTCATGATCTAGATATGGTTTCAAGCCCTGACCATTGACTCTAAAAGTGGAAGATGATGAAGGTTCGGATATATCAATGCTACCATTATCATGCACCTTCCGGACCACATATAGTCCTTTCCATTTACTTTATAGTTTCCCTGGGAATAATTTTAACCTAGCATCAAATAACCATACTTGCTGATCTGGCTCAAATTTTTTATGGCTGATTCGGGAATCGCACCATACTTTTACTTTGTCCTTATACTGTAGGCCACTTGATAAGGATGTATCTCTTAGTTCTTCCAGGGATGCCAACTCTGCTTTCCTCTGTTCTCCTACACTCTTAGGATCCAACAATAGCTATGTAACTGCCCAAAGTGACTTATGCTTTATCTCCACTAGTAAATGGCATGGCTTGCCATAGACGAGACGAAAGGGAGATGTCCCTAATGGTGTCTTGAAGGAAGTCCGATAGGCCCACAAGACCGAGTTTAAAAGTCGTGACCAATGCTTTCGGTCTGGGCAGACTACCTTCTGCAAAATTTTCTTAATCTCCCTATTCGATACTTCAACAAGACCATTAGTCTGAGGGTGATATGGCATGGCAACATGATGGTCAATACTGAACTCATCTGCAAGGGCCTTTACCTTGTCGTTAATAAAGTGAGACCCCCATATGAAATCAAGACTCTAGGTACCCCGAACCATGAAATAATATTTTTCCTCTAGAAACGACATACGGTTTTAGCATATGCGGCTCAGGCGGGGATGGCCTCAACCCAACGACTCACATAATCTACAACAAGGAGAATATACTCAAACCCTGACTTTTGGGAAATGGGCCCATGAAATCAATCCCCCATGAGTCAAAAACCTCACAAAAGTGAATGGGTTGCATGGGCATCATATCTCTTTGTCCGCAAGTACCCATCTTCTGACAGTCAGTACACCTTCTCACGAACTCATCAGGATCCTTGAAAAGGGTAGGCCACCAAAGGCCGGATTGGAGCACCTTTTGTGTTGTCCATCTCCCATAATGATGTCCTCCTGCCTCGAGCTTGTGGCAGTAGGTGAGGACGCTATGTTTCTCATCTTGAGGAATGCACCATCTCCAGGTGTTGTCCCCCCCCCCCCCTTCATGATAAAGGATGGGGTCCTTCCAATGATACGACTTTGCCTTCGCAAGGAAGGTCTCAAGCCGCTGTCTGGGCCAACCTTGTGGAATAGATTTGGCAACAAGGTAGCTCACAATGTCGGCATACCATGGAAGAGAGGTGATAGCAAGGATCGCCTCATCTGGAAAAGTCTCAGTAATAGGTGCTATGGGCTCCGATTCCTTAAGGTTCTCTAGGCGGGAGAGGTGATCTGCCACAACATTCTTTACTACAGGTTTATCCTTAATCTCGATATCAAATTCCTAGAGGAGAAGGATCCATCTGGTCAATTTGGCTTTGGCATCCTTCTTCGACATCAAGTACTGAATGGCAGTGTGATCTGTAAAAATTATCACTCTAGATCCAAGAATGTATGATATGTACTTATCCAAAGCAAAGACTACCGCAACATCTCTTTCTGAGTCACTGTATAATTCCTTTGAATTGCATCTAAGGTCTGGCTAGCGTAGTGTATGGAATAGGGTAATCCCATCCCTCCTCTGTCCAAGAACATCCCCTATGGCATAATTAGAAGTATCCGGCATGATCTCAAATGGGAGAGACCAATCAGGTGGCTGAAGGACAGGAGCCTCGATAACTAAATTCTTGGGAGTCTCGAAGGACTTAAGACACTTATCATCTACGAGGAACTCGGTGTCTTTAGTTAATAAATCAGTAAGCGGTCGGGTAATTCGACTGAAGTCCTGAATGAATCGCCGGTAGAAACCGACATGCCCCAGAAAAGACCGCAACTGTCTCAAATTGGACGGTGGATTGAGTTTTCTGATGATATCCATCTTGGCCGGATCAACCTCCATGCCCCTGTTGGAGATGATGTGACTAAGGACCGTCCCCTAAGTCACCATTAAGTGACTCTTCTCCCGGGATAGTACAAGGTTTACCTCTATGCAGCGTTGAAGTACTCGGTCTAGGCAGTCAAGACAAGCATCAAACCCATTGTCGTAGATCGAGAAATCATCCATGAAGACCTCCAAGCAGTTACCTATCATGTTTGAAAAGATGGACAACATGCACCTCTGGAATGTCGCTAGAGCGTTACATAGACCAAAGGGCATCCGTCTGAAAGCATAAGTCCCAAATGGACAGGTGAATGTCGTTTTATCCTGGTCTTCGGGCGCAATAGCCACTTGATTGTATCTGGAATACCCGTCAAGGAAACAATAATGACTCTTCCTATCTAGCCTTTCAATAATCTGATCAATAACTGGTAGTGGGAAATGATCCTTCTTGGAGGCCTCATTCAATCGTCTGTAGTCCACACAGACCCTCCAAGAAGTAGGTATCTGGGTGGCGATCTCCTCTCCAGACTCATTCACAACTGTAGTGACACCCGTCTTCTTGGGTACCACATGTAAAGGACTAACCCACTTGGAGTCGGAGATGGGGTAGATAAAATCGGCGCTCCACCATTTGGATATTTCCTTTATTACCACATCTCAAAGGTTCGGGTTCAGCCATCGTTGAAACTCACGCGATGGCTTAGCATCCTCCTCGAGATAGATACTGGGGGAGCACAGAGTCGGACTTATTCCCTTGAGATCAGCCACACTCCATCCTATTGCCTTGCAGTTTCGTTCAAGAACCTCCATCAAACGAGATTCTTGTTCTCCAGTCAAATCTACTGAGATAATGACTGGGTGCATATCTGGTTCTCCTGCAAGGAATCTATACTTGAGCGACTGTGGTAAAGGCTTCAATTCTGGCTTGGGTGGGAGCTGGAAAATCTGGCTTCTGATATGTCTGTGTGAAAGAAACCAGGTCTGCATGTGAGAACTCTCGCTATACCTATAATTCTGACGAAGGGAACCCTGTTGTTGTGCCTATCATCCGTGCTGGCTCGCTCTCCGTCCTCTCTGTTGGCTCATCGGGAAACAGACATGGCAAATATGCATCAAAATCCTTCCAATCAAAGTCTGCCTCCGTGGGATCTGAATCTGAACAAACATCAGTATCTCTACTCATCACACAATTGTCAACCTCTATAGTGTCCTCTGCCAAGGGTGTGCTCTCCGAACTCTCGTCTGCTATAAAAGGTATGTACTCTGAGTCTGTAGACAAGGCGAGGGATCGTGCTTCTGGTTCTTCCCAAACTGCTTCATCATCGGTCATCACAAAATCACACTCCTGGTGGACGTCTAACTCCGCATTTATTATCTGCATTATGTCACTGCATGGTTCTGAGCAGGCTGAATCTCTTGCTCAGGTTTCGTCAATCGTCTCTATTTGTATACTCTCGCCCTCTATGCGAAAGTACACCTTCCCACTATCATGGTCGGTCACCGCCTTAGCTGTGGCCAAGAATGGGCATCCTAGTATGATGGAGGTATCGGTCATCGATTCAGGGATCTCTATGTCCAATACAACAAAGTCCTCGGGAAATTTCAGGCCCTGAATGGTGACGACCACATCTCTCAACAACCCCTTTGGCCTCTTGATAGACCTATCAGCAAACTGAAGGACTGTCCGACTTCGATGGAGCGGGCCAAACTCGAATCGGTCGAGTAAGGCTACTGGAAGGAGGTTAATAGAAGAGTTGTTGTCTAATAGAGTACAATCGAATGGCTGCTCACTAATATGGCATCTGATATATGGAGCTCCTGCATCAGGTCTTTTGGCCGGCAGCTAGTTCTGAATGGCACAACATGTGGCACGGGTCAGCACATGGATTTCTCCTCTAGTGTTTCGCCTTCTCCTGCATATAGTGATCTTTTCTCTCAGGTTCTTTTGGAAAAGGGGGATGTGCTCAAGTGCCTCCTGTAGAGTCAGATGTATCGGAAATCTGTCTATCATCTGTTGGCTGAACTCTAACTGTTCCTTCTTTTTGGGATTTTATGTTTTATTCCCCTTCGCCGAGCGAAGTGCTTGAGGGAAGGGGATGGATGGGCCCTCCTCAAACAGAGGGCTAGGAGAATGTTTTTGGCCCTGTGAAGGACTGAAATCCATGCAAACATCATCATTCAATACACATGGACTCAGAACTGATGAAGAAACCTTTCCTTTATTCATTTTTTTGTTCTTTTTCGTAGTGTCCAGAGATACAGAAAATGACAATACGGTAGGTTGGAATACATTTGAACTCAAAATGGGGGCATCAGCACCACCCACAATACTCTCCTTTGTGGCCTCAGCACTGCGCTCTGGTTCTGCATCAAAAATGGTGGCCTCAACACCACTGTCTGCATCTGGTTTCTCGACGGCCTCAGCACCGTCGTCTGGATCGTCATCCTTGGTGGCATCAGCACTACCATCATCATTATTATTGTTAGTGGCATCAGCACCGCTTCTCATCAGGGTCTCTAGATTTTCATGGTGTTGTCCCTCAGATGAGGAACCGTCGGCGGGTTCCCTACCGCTCCTAAGTGACACGAAGTGAGTATCAAACATAGAATGCATGTCATTTAAATAAGCACTAGGAGTGGTATCCTCTGTAGACTGTACCTTCTCAGACTTTCTCTTCAAGTTATTAGGGTTCGGCTCGCTCTGTGCAGGTATGGCGGCTTTTCCTTTTATGATGTCCCTCATTTCTTGTTGGAACTTGTCCATTTTTCGCTGGAAGGATGCCTGCTGTTCGAAGAGCAGGCAGGAGAGATCGTCAAGTGTTGGGTTCTCCAAGACAGATGCAGGAGAACCGGGAGTGTTCCCTTGCTGGAACTGAGGTTGCTAGTGAGACTGGGAGTACTGCTGCTGGTAAGGCTGTTGTCACTGCCTCCACTGTTGTCCCTTATAGGCGGGATGAGGATTCTGATGATAATGCTGCTACTGTTGGGAGTATTGGGGCTGCTGGTGTTGGCTACTATAACTACTCTGAGCTGGAGGTTGCTGTTGGGATGAGGCACCTCCGGTGTTCCAACGGAATCCTGGGTGAACACGACGAATCACAGCCTGCTGAGGGTATTGGCCGTACCATATCCCGTTGACTTCCATCAACAGCTCTTGCTCAAAGGATGGAGGTGGTAGTACTGCCAATGGTTGATCCGGATGATAGACCACCATCTGAGTGTCATTAGATGGTGGTTGATGTGAATAGTGCGGTAAGTGATGTACCGGCACCTCCTGGACATGGTGAACTTTTCTATATGCGGGGGGTGGTGGTGTAGAATGGCTACCTCTGGACTCAGCCAATGACCTAGGAGGCGGATGTGAAGCTGATTGTGCCTCTTGAATACTCAAGATGTGAGTCTTTAGGTTACTCATGGTCTTAGCCAACTGGTCTATTTGTGCTAGACCTTGGCCTTGCTTCTTCTCCAAAATCTCAATGCGGTCCAATTTTTCACTGATTATGCCCATATCAGCAGCTGATGATTCATCTTGTACTGCTGCTGCTGACGAAGTGTGGTTCCCTGCATCGATCCTGACAATTCGGTGGTAAGAAGTAGCTTGTGGCGGGACCTTGGAGTTTGTGTAGATTCGGCCCTGGGACATCACTTTAGAATTTTTTTCCATCTGCTCAAAGATGGCCCAGACTGATTCTGCATCCTTGAAGAAATAAGATCCCCCACAAGAAGCGTTTACTAGCCCCTGCAGCTCTGATGTCAGCCCGCAAAAGAAACTTTGAACCAGATTGGGCTATGATATCTCATGGTGTGGACATCGGTCAATGAGCTCTCTAAATCGATCCCACGCTTCATGGATTTGTTCGTTGGGGATCATTGTGAAATTACTGATCATTGCTCTTGTTGCATTTGTCCAGCCGAGTGGATAGTACTTGTTCAAGTACTCTTTCTGGAGTTGCTCCCAAGTGTCGATGTACCTCCCCAAATGTTTCAACCAATAAGCGGCTCTATCAACCAAGGAGAACGGGAAGGCTATCATTTTGATGGTGTCCTCAGTCACAAACCTGTCATGGATTGTACTGCATATCATTTCAAATTCTTGCAGATGGAGGTGAGGTTATTCAGTGGCCAGCCCGTGAAATTTGGGCAGTAGCTGAATGGTATGTGGGTGAAGCTCAAAGTCTCCATAGATGGGAGGGAGTCGGATCCATCGGTGTGTGAGGATTGCACTAGGTTTGTGCAATTGCCTCATGGTACTCGGGGTCGGCCTCTCCTGGTTCGGTTCTTCTCCTTCGCCTGCTGCGTTTGGTATATCACCGCCCTCACGTCGTTCTTCTCGTCCCTCATGCATCTTCCTCGTGATTTCACCCATGAACAATCCCTGGTCTTTGATCTGTCTCTGCATGGTTTCTAGGAAGGCTAACAGTGAATTGTTGATGGCAGCTTGATCATATATGTATGGAGGTGGTCTCTGCTCATCTGGGTGTTCCTCTCTGCCTTCCATTTCTTGGGTTTCTGCAAAGTCAAAAGAATCCATCTCAGGGGCTATCAAATGCTATGAACTCTGTTCTACACTAAATTCTGACACCACTGTACTAATAGAAGAAGAAGGGTGGTCGAGGGGGAACAGGTTGGATGTAAACTCAGGCTCAGAGAGTGGATCTGGACTCCCCAAAGCCGACCTAGATGAATAGGGAGGAGTGCTTGATAGCGGTGCCACCAGATGTGGCCTAAGGGATCACCTTCTCATCATTTTGATCTTGGAAAAAGGGCGGATGAGATCTGGAATGCAGACAAGATGTGAAAAACAAACCCCCTGTTCACCTACGCAACTCCTGAGCTGATGATCATGAAGGTTCGGTCTGTTATCTTGTAAAATTTTATTAGGTGATCAGTCAATCTATCAGAGCGTTAGAGCGAGATGTTAGGAACCCTACTTTCCTAGCTGACTGTCCCGATCCATGTTAGATCTTTCCCAGCCTGTATGAATTGCGGACCGTATCCCGGTTGTTCCCGCTAATTCACTCTGCTAAGGACGTCGCAGTCCGCTTTATCGGTTATCGGAGAGATCCTCACTGGAGAACGACTAACCACGATCAGTAGTCAACCAGAATTTTCGGAATGGCTCTATCCTAGTGTCGGGTCCCTCTCTCGCAGTAGATAAATCAAATAAGGAGGGGGTTACTCTCCCCAAGACAAAATTTTCATGGGATGAGTTTTAAGGTCATGTTTGCATTAGTAGTCCCAATTTTATGATTTTCACTTTTTAGTATCTTTCTGAAATAAAGACAGTGTTTAACAAATTTTTCGATCTCCTGGTTATTTTACCAATAAAATAGGGGGAGGAAGTCAAAAAAGTCGATGCGCGATCAAACACAATGATGCATGCAGATATAGAAATGTGTACCTTGCTCCAGCAATCTACATGCAGGGCGATCCACGCATAAATTAAAGACAAAAATTAAACTACCTATATGATGCAAGAAGAAATCAGCCTTAGACAAGAATTTCTACACGAGAAGAACAGTAGCTATATGGTCAACAAGAGGAGTCAAAGTTCGATCTCTGATGCCGATCAGTGTTCGCCACAATGGATCCTGCCAGCGCTATATACGGCCTCTAGCAGCACGTGACTCCTCAGGTGACCAAGATAGCTTTTTCATTTGTGAGTTATTAATTAGGTCCACTTATGATCTATAGACACTGGCAAAATATTACGTGTGTGGTCCTAATCAATTACATCACAATCACAATAAAATTCTAAGTATAGGGGCCAAAATCCACGTGAATCAAAATAAAAGAAAAGCAAAGAAAACAAAACCGGTGATAAAACCGCGAAAATAGAAGAGGAGGCCCCCAAGGGAACAATCCCTCAGAAATTAGGCCCGAGTGTCCTGGAGAGTCCAAGTTATTACAAATTAAAGTCTCTCTCTCACTTCAAATTACACAAATGAACAAATAAACAAAAATGCTCAAGATGGTGACTGTCTCCTCAGATCCTCCAAATCTCCCTTGATGCTAGGTCAGAAGTCATGCTCCGCACTCACGTGGTTGCACAGGCGCCTTGGATATAGTGCCTCCCTCGATCCGTGGTACCTCGCATAAAGTACAAAGAGAGGGTGATTAGACAAGTCAAGCAATAATATCAAATGAGTAAAGCTCAAAAATAGGAAAATAATCTCAATCAATAATGAATCTAATTCTAAACGTTGTTGCTCCCCAACAATGGCGCCATTTGATGAAGCAGGTTTTCACGAGGTTCGAAAATGCCTCTCATAGGGCGGAGGCAAAGTCGTTATGGCGACCCTCGGTAAATCCCAATCCAATCAACAATTAACCCACGACAATCAAATCAAGCAATGAAAGTAAATGTGGAGTTAAAATTTTATAGGTGCAAGTATGTGTAGAGTGTCCAACACAGGGAGCAAACTGGATAAAACAAGGAAGTAATGCTAGAAAAATGTGAAAGTGATCAAACGCCTACAGGTGCTATTTTTGGTGGGTTTTTAATTTTTCTATTTTTATTTTATTTTTATAATTTTTATATTTTAGTATTTTGATTTTTAATTTCTGATTTTATATTTTTTTATATTTTCATTTTCTTTAAATAGACTATATATACAATATAAGAAAGGAGAAATAAATATTTATAAAAATAGGTAAAAATAAGTAAAATTTAGGAAATGAAATATTTTTGTCATTTTATAATTTTCTATTGTTTTTTTAATTTTTCTATATTTTTTTAATTTTTTTGGTATTTTTAAAGACAAAAATACTGAAAATGGCGAATAAAATAAAAAGTTGAAACTAAAATGGAGAAATAAAATATCAAATACTAACAAAAATTCTCCAAAGTAATTTTAAGTAAAAGATAATAAAATAAGGAAAATTCTGAGACGAAGATTATATTTTTGGGATTTTCCTGGAATTTTTTATATTTTCATGAAGATTTTTGGAGTTTTATGATTTTTGTGGTTTTCTTTTGTATTTTTTTATTATTTTGGACATAAGTTAAAACACACTAAAATACACAAAATATATTTTTTAGGAATTTTTCAGGGGGTTTTAATATTTTTTTGGTATTTTGTAATGCAAACAGTAATAAAAATGCTTGTTTTTTATTTATAAATAAGAAAATGCAATGAAAATGCAAACTAAAAATATGACGTGATACTACAATGCGACATGAACTTATGATAATTTTTGGTGATTTTTGGAATTTTTTAGATGCATGAAATAAATAGAGGAAACAAAAATAAAATACACTACTAGCAGGGGTAGAAATGAAAATATCCAGAAACGCATAGGCCAAAGTGCAATTTTCCATAAAATATTTAACTAATAAACAAAGTTCCAGGACTAAATACAAATATCCAAACCCAGAGGGGGTTCCCTACAAAATTGCCAAACTCACGCGCATTAGGCACGTGACCTAGCAGGGGTATTTTTGCAATTTTACAACATTCCAAGGGCTAACATGTAATTTTACCAAAATATTACAACTTAATTGAAAAGTTTCTAGACTGAACTAAAATAAACAAATCCCAGGGCGGTCCTTGCAAAATGCCCACCACCCCACGTGCACGGGTAACGTGAGGTGACGTGGACTGGACCTAAACGCAAATAATGAAAGTACGGGAGACTAAATGCAAATATTACATAAATATTAATACTACAGATGAAAGTTTGTGGATTAAATAGAAATATAAAAATAGGCGAGGGTGTAGGTGCAAAATACCTAACATCTGGCGATCGAACGACTGATATCTTCTTCTGGACATGTGGCGAGTCGTGGACGACCGGTACCCCTTTGCGGATGAGGGGCCAGGATTAGATCCTGGCTCTTGATCGAACGACGGTAAACATGTGAAATCCAATGGCGGAGGATCGAACTGGAGCGGCGACTGGATTGGACGGCAGAGAGGCAACAAGGAAGAACAGGGAAGAACTACGTCAAGGCAAACTTTCCCGAGTTGGATCTCGGGTCTCCGGCGATGCTTCAGGCTCAAAGTCGGTCGGGGAACTCCTGGGAGGTCGCTCTATGTACTGGAGGACTCGACATCGTCGGAGGGGCTTTGTGGCGCTAGCGTGAAGGCGGCGGAGCTTCGAGCTCCAGGTACCTCCGGTGAAGTACGAAGACGGGTATCCAGGGGTCGTTACGCGCGATGGACCTGCAAAAATGAATGAGAGGGTCCAGGGAAAACTGCCTGGACCCAGCAGAGGTGGAATGGACGTCGGAGATGGGCTATGGACGGCGGAGGAAATTCAGCCGGAGGTGCGCTCTAGCGATGGACGTATGGACGGTGAGATACGGATTGGTGGGGGAATCTAAGTGGCCTAAACTACTCCTACGACTACAGGGACTAAGAACAAGGGAAAGGAAGAAGGGAGAGGGGGTACCTCGATGGCTAAAACCAGAGGAAGGGAACCTCGACGACGGTGGTAGGCGGAGATGGTGGAGACCCCTAGGCCCTTCCTCGACCCGCCTGAATGCTGGAGATGGAAGCTATCACCTTCCTCTCGCTCTAGAGCGCTCTAGGTGGGGAGAAAGCGGATCCAAAGAGGTGTCAATTTGCGCTTGAAGGTGGCATGTCTGTTAAGTAGAGAGATGGTTGCGTGACTTGCGGGCGAGACCACGTGCTAATGATGGAGATCTGGAGCAATTTGAAGGTACGGCGAGAATCACGGATGTACGGAGAGAAGAAGTCAAAAAGAAGGCGACGGAGGAAGATGAAGGGATTTTGCTCCAAAAATGGGCGAAATCGGGCCGAAATCAAGTTGTCAGAAGGTTGGCAGATCTCGGTCAGGGAGTTGACCGAGGTCAACAAATGACCGCACCTGGTTGGTCCACGTGGACCAACCAGGAAAATTCAAGCGAAAATTATTCGTTAATTCAAAATAAAATAGTAAATGATTTTATTTATTTTAGGTTATAAAATAAAAAATGTTTTTTATTTTATAAAGAATTTTATGATGATTTTTATTTATTTTTATGAGGTATAGAATTACAAGTTACCTTTTATGTCCTATATAGGTATATTTTCTATATATTTTAATATTTTTTTTTATTTTGTATATTTAATTTTAGTTATTTTGTATATTATTTTATAAATTTATAAAATATTCTTATACATTTAAATATATTTTTATTTGATTTTTCTGATGTATTTTGTACATTTAATAAAATATGAATAGTAACTCTATAGGTATATGTATAAGTATTATACCTAGATATGTTATATATGCAAGTATTTTATTTTGTGTTTTCTTTGAGTTTTATTCTGATTTTAATATGCACATTTATTATAAATAATATTTACCAATTATAAAAATTTAAAATTATAAAAATAATGAATAAATAATAAAATGAATATTTTAATCTGTACAAGTGTACAATAGGGGTCCAAAACTCAACTTTCAAACCGTAGCTCAGCAAATTGCGAAACCACCTTCATTAAATAGCATATTTAAAATTATATACAATTAAAGGTCATTTTGGTACGTTTCAAGTTTTTATTTGAGAGATACAGGTCTGGGAAGTTGGGATTTTGGATTTTTATTCAGGTTATATCTTTTTATTTGTACAATATTTTTGTATGAAATCAATTTTGTAATTTTCTATATTTAATTATTCACAACTTTCATGTCCAAGGTTTCTTTATTTGAGGTATAAAAAGTGGAACCAAAACTAGGTCTCAAAGTGCATAAAGAATGAATAAAATGAAACAGAATTTTATTGGTATTGTGGGCCTTATCTCCCCCTACTTTATTCCTTGTCGACCTATTCATCGAGATGCCTAGGTCTCAGGGTTTCAGGTCATAAAATATTTACAATATTTTATTTTTTTCTTTTCTTTTCTTTATTCTCAAATTTTAGCTTTAAAAACTATATTTTATACACTATTTACATGCACATGCATGGATGCTAAAATGTATGAATTAAGGGTATTTACATGCATTTGCTAGTGTTTTTGAGGCCAAAATGATAGAATAAAGATGATGAAATGTGGATTCATCACTTATCACAAGTTGTGTATTTTCCTCACTTCTTGTGATTTGAGGACATAGCACAAGCTAAGTATAGGGGGTTGTATATATTACATATATACTTTATCATAGCTCATACTTTCGTGTATTTTTGTATATATTATGCAATAATTACAAGATGGGTAAAATTGGTTAAAAATTAAATATTTAAAATGTATGTATTCTTGTATAATATGTATATTGTATACATGATATAAACTCTATATAAGGTGTATAATATCCTCCATGTAAAATCTTGTATAACCTTGTAAAAGTTTTGTTAATAACTCTTTTGTAAATTTGTTGTAATTAAGAGGTATACCAGAAAACAAAAAAATAAAAAACTTTTATCTACTAAAAAGAGCTTCTTATTTACTTTTGCATATCATTCTTGCATTCAAAAAAACTCAAAATCATATTGCATTTCATTCTTATGCATTTCATAACATTTGCATTCCATTTGCATATCATGTCATATGCAAATGGAAAATTAGTGGGTTTTGAACCGAGTTATGAATAGAAACTGAGGATGGACTTGATTTTACCATAATCTACTTAATTTCATAGGAACCCTATAGGAACTAGAGTTGAGACTTTTCAGGCTGAGCAACTTAGTTCTTCGAGTCCACAAGACTATGTTCACATGTCATCTTGATTGGTCTAAGTAGAATATTTCATACACACGCATGATTCTTTTAGACATTAACCTAACTTGGACAAGCATCTTACACATAGCTCTTCATTGATGAGGTGGTGTGGGGTGGAATCCTCTAGCACTTCAAGTGGCCAGTGCGTCCCAACTTAGTCTAATGGCATGGACGTCTAAAGAAGGGAGTTGTGGGTTGGAATAAAACATCAGATAAGGGATGGTCCACTGGCATATTTTTTTCTAAGACCCCAAAACATGTGCGGAAAGAAAGAATCTATACTAAAATTCAGGCTCTTATTTTAATGATTTAATCACAAATGAAATTGTGATCATTACAACACAAAGAAGCATCAAACAAAAATTTTATTTAAATCTCAGGCACAAATCAAAAAAAAGAAATTGTAGCCAGAGAATTTATTATTTAATTTACCTGTATAGCTAACAGGATCGAACTAAGGGAGGCTACAAAAATCCTGAGGGTTATTTTATGCCATGATAAATCAATAAAATAATAAAGGAATCTCTACGCACACTATGCTTGATTGTTGTTGTTGTTGTTGTTTTAGATTTTGTATTTTTTATTGAATTTTAATTTTATATTTTTAAATTTAGTTTTCGGATTTTTTTTCCTTTTTTTTCTTTTTTTTATATATTTTTATTATTATTATTTTAGAAATAATAAGAGAATTAATGAAAATTTAAAGCACATACACTCAACTCTTTTTGCATTTTTCAATTATGTTAAAATTAACCAAAAAATTAAATAAAAAATTATTTTCAGTTTTAGATAAATTTTTTATGTTATGTAATTTTTCCAGATTTTCCCACAATTTTTAAAGCTTTTAAATAAATAAAAATAATGAAAAAAAGAAATAGAAAATAAAATAAATGTTTTTGGTATTTTAAAATAAAAAAATCTCAAAATAGCTGAAATATATACATAATGAAGGATATTTTTATATTTTCCATAAAGACATTTTGTGATTTTTTTATTTTTAAAAGATTTTTTATGAATTTTTAATGTTTTTAAGAATTTTATGCTTTTTATGGATTTTATGAGGAATAAAAATGTGAAAATTGGTCGGAATTTTTTTTAGAATTTTAGGAAGGATTTTTATTGATTTTTTAATGCAAATAGGACATTTTTATGAGGTTTTTGAATTTTAATAAATAGTAAAAATAAAGAAAAATGTGAAATGCAATTATGGATGCAATATGAACGCTACATGATCTTATATGAATTTTTGCAAATTTTTTAAAAGGATTTTGCTATTTTTTATTTTAAAATAAAAAATAAAATAGACTCACCGGGACCAATATGCAATTATTTTAAGTATGCAGATTAGATAATTAACAAAAAAATGTGGGGCTTAATATGCAAAATTTTCAATAAATCACATGCACGGGAACGTGTGCCCCACAAGATTGGATCGTTATGTAAATTAATTAAATCCAAGGGCTAATAAATAATAAGAAATTCAAACCTTTTATTGCAATTTAGCCATAAAAATCAAATGTTGAGCATGCATTACAGTTCGAAAAGGACTAAAATGCAAATGAAATAAATATGAAGAATCGAAATGCAATTGTTCAAGTTATTGCAAGTAACACATGTCATTATAGGACTTCTTTGAAAATATATAAATATAATGGTTTGTGCACAAATATACCATTAAACACGTGGCACTAGGAGCGGCTCCGATGCGTTGCTGATGGGATCGAACGGCTGTCGATGAAGCATGCTTGGATGTCTCAATATACTCTGGATGATCCGACCAGCGATGCAACTTTGGGGGTTTTTGAACAGCCAGGATCAAATCTAGGCACCGTATTCTTGATCGGAGGGCATTGAAAGGCCCTGGACAAATTGGGAAGAAGAAGAACTCTGATGAGCTTCGATAAGGTAGAACACTGCCTTGGCTCACCCAAATCCTTTGTGAAGAAGTGTTATGGCTCCCTAGGATCCTCCTCTATCGATCAGAGCAAGCGAAGGGACTCAATGATCTCCAAGTATGAATATGGAGGTTGAAGAAGTTTCACATGCAATTGAATCCTCCAGGTATCCTCTTTGCTCAAACGTGTGTCTTTGACCCCTACAATTGAAGCTGAAGCTCGGAGGGTTCCTCCAGCTTAGAAGTTATGTCAAAAATGCATGAAATGGGGGTGAGCAGAGACTTTCGGTGGAGGTGGTTGGAGAGGAAGTCGAACTCCAACTCTATGAAGAATTGGAGGTGATCAAATGGTGATGGGCTGGAGAAAGTTGGTGCGAGTGTGCTAGTGTAGTAGGAAATTGACTAGGTCGATCGGAGCCCCTCCGATCGTGCAGATCAGAGGTGGATGATAAAGACCTAATCTATGTGATTCTGACAAAGTTAAAGCAAAAATGATATGTTGAATCAAAGTTAAGCTAACTAGGTTACCTAGGGATAAGAAAGACGTTGGAAATCACCTCAATCTGCAATGTGGTGGAGAGGTGGAGAAGTACGGTAGAGATCGCCGGTGAAGTGGTTAAATCACGACCTTCACTCGAACTTTCACACTCCAAATCGAGGAACAACTACTCTGTCACCACAGCTATCTCCAGGAACTGATCACGGGCAAAAATATGGCCAAAGATGGATTAAGGGCTCGCCAGAGGTAGGAGGATAAAATTTATAGAGTGAAGTTTGGCAGTTTTCAAATTTTGAAATGGGTGAGATCGAAGGCGAATTGTCTTGTTTTGGAAGGTTGGAGAGCGAGATGGTTAAATTCGCGACGATAATGGAGAAGGAAAATGACGAAGTTAGTTAATAGTGGTCGTGGAAAATTAGGCGAAGTAACCGATGGAGGCGAGATTGACGGGTGACAGGTGCAGACTAAGCAGATGACCCTGGTCAACAAACCCAAGTTGACTAATCAGATCGTGCATGGGATGAGGAAAAAATACAATAGATGACAAAAAGCACAAAAAATATAAATTAATTGAATTACAATTAGAAAATGAATTTAGTTAATTACATAATATAAATAAAAATGTTAGGAATAAATTAAAATTAATTTTGGTTATTTTTTATTAATTAAATAATATATTTACAAGTGTTAAAATAAATACAATGTGTTGTTTACAGGTAAGTATACCTATATATACAAGACATTGGGTTTTAATTAATTATTTATATACATATATATATATAATTTAATATTTTATTTATTTGCAATATTTTACAAGGGTTTTAAAGAATTTTTTATTTAGTTATTTGGTATTCACTAATTAGCTTAATTAAATAAGTATAACTATAGTACATGCATGGTGATACATATACAATAAAATACATGATTTTATTTTGTTGGTTTCTGATTTTGTGATTTTATTTGTAATTTATATAAATTAAATACAATATTCATAATTAGTTAAAAATACACTATTTACAAATATGCATAAAATAAATTATTAATTAAATAATATACATAAAGTACATAGGTATAATATACAATAATACCCCAATTTGCCACATTCCACGCCTTAACTCCGATTTTTAATAAATCACCTCCATTTTAAGATATTTTAATTTGGAGTACAATGAAAGTGAGTTTGATGAATTTAGTGTTCACGTGGGGAAAATATTGATCTTGGAAATTTGACTTTTATGGCTTTTAGAAAGTGATGTTAATTAAACAATATATATAGACTTTAATTGCAATTATTTTGATTACTTACAAGAGAATTTTATGCACAAATTTCAAGAGAAATAATTTTTACTATCAAAGAATTTGGTAATGAATAAAATAATGGAAGGATTGTGTGTTATAGACAATAATGTACTAGTGATGAATAATTACAAGTGACCAATGTATTTTTGGGATTTTTAGCATTATCTCCCACTACTTTATTCCTTGTCGATCAGGTCAAGTCTTGACCTTCTTTCGGGGTCTGATTCAACATGTATCTATTGCATATATATAGTCTTGTATTTCATTATTTTTCCTTTATTTCTTTCTTTATTTATTTTAGATCAAAATTAGTAATAATTATACAATATTTATACAATAATTAAACTTAGTAAAAGAATGGAATTAGTGATATTTACAGGTGTTTTATAAGGTATTTTAAGCTAAAATAAATGAATAAAAATGATGAAACGCATATTCATCAAGGGG
The DNA here is from genome assembly GCA_037367405.1 of Ottelia alismoides. NCBI lineage: Eukaryota > Viridiplantae > Streptophyta > Magnoliopsida > Alismatales > Hydrocharitaceae > Ottelia > Ottelia alismoides. The sequence continues at coordinate 56,883 of JAZKJV010004280.1, read as the reverse complement.
CAAAATAAGATCAATGCAGTGCAACAATTCTTTCCACCAAATAGAAGAAGATGTATTTAAATGAAAAAAGAGAATAAAGTTATGACCACAATGGTCCAGCTTTAGAGAGACTACAAATCTTCGTGGAGACTTTCTTACACTGGTCGGCTTCATAAGTAGATGTGGCTACACTTGCCACACTCCACTTCTCTTCTTATCCTTCTATCTTCTCCCCTCTGATTGTGGACACAACACGTACCTGAACTTAGAAGGAAATACCCCACTCCTCAAGGAAAGAGTAGCTAGACTTGGGAATTAGGGTCACCTTGCTAAGAGACGATTGTTCTTTGTCACTTCTAATGTGGAGAGCTATATTTCACTTACACAGTACAAGTAAGATTCATAGTCAACAGAATTTACGTATGAGGACTTGTTCTGACCAAACTGTTGAGGCAAATTGAATAGAGACTTGTGGAACTTAAAGGATGTTAGGTCGTAAATCCTATTCTCAATAAGGTTCCACCAAACTAATAATCCAAAGATCAAGTCAAGCTCCATTTTCACAATTTATTCATGACCTTGGTATAGAACCCAAAATCATTTAACTTTTGTATTTCATTTTAGTTGCTTGGGGATGAACAAGGTTTAACTTTAGGAGGTTGATAAATATGTGATTCATTACTCGAAAAATTTAAAATAGTGCTTCATTCCCAAGTGATTAGCTGCAATTCATCATTTATTCTGGATTATTACCATTCATGCACTTAGAAAAAATATTGGCATTTTAGCATGCATATTACCATTAAATAAGAAGCCCAAATTTCCTTGTAAATATCACATGTATATTACAATATTTAATACTATCTTATTTATTTTTCACTAACTTATAATCAAATAAAACAACTCTACAATGTACATATTATTAACACTCATAAAAGAAAAATACAAAAAAATACTACCTTGTAAATTTGCCCAATAAAACCTAAACCCCAGTTCAAGATTAAAAGCCTTAAAATATGGATATCTCTTTCATAATGTCTCCTATGGACCCTTACTCTTTGAATTAATGCACGTTCAATTATCTACAAAACAAGACCAAATTCAACAAAATCGAAGTTCATATGTGCAACTTGGGTTTTGGGCCCCTCATTATATAATGTACATATTGTCTATTTATATTATTTTAGATAAAGAAATAATCCTTATTTATTTCTTTTGCATTTATTTTCTTATGCTATAATAAAATGTGTAAAAATCCAAATAAAAACTAAAGCAAAAACCAAAGAAAATAAATCAACCCAAGTCTGTATAAGTAGTTTATATGGAAGTCCCCCTTATTTTACTTCTTTATTTTTTATTTATTAAAATACAAAATAAAGGTTGTAAATATGTATTTTATATTTTCTCTCATTTTATTTTGATTTTTACCTTATTTAAAATTATAAACAAATCACAAAATAAAAAATGCAGAATTTATATCTATAGGAAACCATCAAAAAGAATTTATATATATATAATTTCTTTCAGTTTTTAATCCTTAATACAAGTTGTAGAACTCATCGAGACGAACAACTTTCATGTTGGCCACTTTTTTATTTGACCACTTTTTCTATTTCTTTTCCATTTTTCTTTGGAATTAATTTTTGATTTCTTTGGGAGTGACATGTGGAAGCTCCTGGAGCTGTCACATGTCACCCCATAATAATTATTTTTTTATTTTTCATTTTATTTTATTTACTTATTTATTACTTATTATTTAATTATTTTAATTATTAATTTATCTATTTCCATTTATTTAATTATTAAATGTATTTATTTATACGATTTCATTTAATTTATTTTATTTATTTAGTTATTATTTTATTTATATTTATTATTTTAATTTTAGTTTTTATTTTTAATTATATTTTCATCCCGCCACATGGTCTCCTCATACACACGCCATGTGGCACCCCTCTTCCCTCTCTCTCTCTCTCTCGCCTACACCATTCTACCCATTGCGGCAATAGCGCCATTTCAAAACCCAATAATGCCCTAAATGATGCATCATATAATGTAGTAATCAGGCACTTAGGATTAATAAAAAAGACCGCTAAATTAATTTCTCAATTAAAATGATGGTTAGATTTTTATTTTACTTGGGCAAGCCAAAGGTCGAACTGAGGGAGGCAACTATCTCTTTAGGTTGGTTAATAGGCGATCTAGATCGAAGGTTTTCATAGAGGCATTTTTTTTTATTATTTAAGCAAATAACAATGACATGCAAATTCTGGTAATTTTAGGGGTGAAAATGCATTTTTATCAAATTAAGTTCAAAAATCCTAAAACTTTGTCAGATGGTGAAATGTGATGAAATTAATGCTCTTTAATTTTTTGGAATTTTCTGATGCAAAATGAATTGATTATGAATTAATGATGCATGCATGATAATTTTTTAGAAATTAATTTTAATAAATAGAAAAACAATGTATTTCTTGGAAATAAAATTATCCTAGATAGGTCTATGTGAGAGGTATCCAAGAAAATAAATAGATCCTAAAAATAATTGATCTACGGCCTAATAAAAATTAACCACTCAGATCACCACTTAATTTATTACGACCTCAGTGTATGTGCAAATGCAATGGTTTTTTAGCATGAAATCAAATACAATTAAATCTACCTACTTTGAATATTTAAAAATCTTTCGAGAAACAATCAATTTAATATGAAGTAAAGATCATGCAGTTGGCAAATTATGCAAATTTTCATGAACATAATTATATTAAATCAAGCATAGATCGTAAAATCGAAAAATCATCCACAATGCTAAATAATTAATTGTTCTACGCAATTTTTTTTTGAAATGATAAAATGATTAAAAAATAAGACTCAAATTAGTGCCTAAAGACAGAGGCCTAAATGCAATACAGAAATAAAGTGAACAAATGTGACGAGGATCAAAGTGCAATGACCGAAATTATGCAAGGGGGCTTATGCAATTTTTTTCAATGGGCACGTGTGCCTCACGTGCCTTGACTGGTGAGGACTCGAGCGTGATTTGCTAGAGATGTAGGGGGTACGTGCAATTTTCCTACTGAGGCATGTGCACCCCCACATGCAAGTCAAAGCGGTGGGGCCCCTTTATTATAATCTAGATCTGCGTGGTCTTTCCCATAAATGACCCGCCAAGCAGGTGTGCCTCACGTGCAGCATGCAGCTCGAGGGGTGGAGGATCCACTGCCAAAGCTGGGCTCGTAGGCCAAGGCACGATGGGTCAAGGTGCTGGCGAGGGCTGGGGCGTCTGAGGCTATAGCCAACATGGAGTACAAGAGCTTTGGTCGGAGGAGCTTGGTGGCGAGCGTTCTCGTTGAACGATGGAGGGGCTGAGCTCCATGGCATTGGTGAGGAGCAGCTGGAGGTGAGGTGGCACATCGTTGACGGTGGTTGAGTGGAGGAGCTTGGGCTAACTACGGTGATGTCAAAATCGGGGCAATTACATGTGTATGGGAAGGTGAAGCAAAGCTGGTGGGGCTCTCGTGCGAAGGAGCGGCGAAGCCCAAGGGGTGAATATGACAGTAGTAAAGGTGAATTGATGGAGATGGTGGGCGACAGTGTAGGGTGACCAGCAAGATGGAGCACGAGATGAATAAGGTGGTGCAGTAGTGAGATGAAGCTGGAGGTTGATCATAGATGGGAGGAGGTATTAAAACCTCTCCGATCATGGCCTCGAGTTGCCAGCATGCAGCAAGACTGAGCAAACCTTGGATACCCGAAGTTGGTACAAGAAGCTTCGCTTCTTGGATCTCACCATGGATATGGAGTGGTGCTAACGTCTTCACCTCAATAGGACCACCCGAAAGTTGTTAATGATGAAATCGTAGAAGTTGTTGTCTTCTCCCCTCCAGTGAATGGCTTTGATAGAAAAAGTATGAGGAAGGAGAAGAATAAAGAGAGAAAAGAGCAATGATAAGAGGGAAGGGTGTTCTTCACCTCCGAACGGAGTGGTGGGCGCTGACTCTGATCGTAGCCTTAAAGCAGCCAGTGAAGCTACGAAACACGTACAACAATACCACCTGAAGGGGATGCTGCAATAGCGTGGAGAGGTGTCTCCGCGGACCACTCCTTATTGATGAATCCATGATTCATTAACACTTTTGTCGCATTTTGTCTTAAAATCCTTAACAAATGCATGTAAATATCCATTAGTTTTCATTCCTTATAAAAATATCATTCATGAATAAAAATACATTTTTTATGAATTAAAAACATGCAAATAAATAAATGAATAAAAAGATAGAAAATAAAAAAAGGCAGAATGTAAATATGTATATATGTACAGTATGACTATAAAATATAAATATAACTGAAAGATATATTTATATAACCTAACTCATAAGACCAAGTTATCATGGATTGGTTGAAAAACAAACAAGTAGGGGGAGATAAGGAAGAAAACCACAAAAAATTAATTACACGGTGCACATATTATTCTTTTTTATCCAATAATTATAAAAAAATTCAGTGATTTTTAATTAATTCATTTATACATATTTTTCGCCAAATTGTTCTCCTTTTATTTCTAAAAATGACTATAAAAATATAAAAAATCAGAAAAATCTAATTTGTATATATGTCAAGAAATCCAGCTTTCAAATAGTCAATTTCTCAACTTCCGAACATCATAACTTCTTTATAAGAACTCAAATTTCACTCTACTCAACTTTAAAGTTCATAAGAAAATATTCTCTAATTAAAGAAGTGATTTCTGTTTGCAAAAAGTTGATTTTGGGACCTAATGACAATTGGGTTTCTTGGTCATTTATTTTATTCAGAACATATTATTTACAGTTTTATTAATTTTATAGTTTTTAATTACTTTCTTGATATTTTACTTTGTCCACAAATTATTCCAGTATTGTTAGAAACTATTTAGTGTTTTAAATAATTCAAAAGTTCTAAGTTACAATTGAAATTGAACGGTACTACTTATATATGTATTTATAAAATCCATAAAAATTCAAACACATCTTATTTATTATCTTGATAATTAATAAAATATAAAATTAATGTGCTATATATTAAATTAGCAAATTTAAAAACAACACTTATTTATTAAGTATATTATATACCTATTTATTAATAATATATTTATATTTCATTATATATTTATTATTTATAAAAATAAATTATATAATAAATCAATTATTGTAATTGTACACACTTCATTGTTTTTATACCTATTTAAAATAATGTTATTTGATATTTATTAACTAATGCATATGTTATTCAAATTTCAGCCTACCAAGTGCTAACATGTGATAACACCTAAGCAATCTTCCTCCCAGGAAGCTGTTGCAGCTTCTGCTTCAACGCCTTCACTTCACAAATTTCTTCCCATCACATCTCCCATCCATTCTCCAATCCAAATACTTCATTCTCTGCATGTAACGGCCCTCGTTCACGCCCACCTTTGATCCATACCTAATTCCTATCCACTTGATATATAAATTAGATGAAACTCATCTTGTTCAAGCTAACTTCTCCCAGTTTCAGTTCAAACTGCCTGACCTACCCCTTTCATCTTTGTGTTATGCCTCACTCCGGTGGTGACAGCACATGTAGGCCAACCCATGTAGAAGAGGAATGTCGGGAGGAGGGTTCCAGGGTGTCCAACCACCTTCTATCGCCGCCACATGTGACGTTGAGCTCCAGCAACATCGGCCGTAGAAGCGACAACCGAGGGTCTTATACCGTCATTTCCAAGTGAACACCCATCCCCTCTTTCCTTTTTCTTTCGATTTTTTGTGTGATTAGTGGGGTTAATCTCCCCAATTAGGATTGTTAAGGATCCATCAATCATTTATCATCAATTTTGCTTGTCAATTCTCCTCGAATGCACCCAATTGAATCTGATTTTATCATGAGATCTAGAACACCTAGAGTTCGTTTAAACTATAAAAATTGTTACATTTCTAGGTCGATTCATTGTAAATCTAGCCATTCCATTTCTTTTGCAAGTATCCCATCGTTGGAGATAACCATTAGGATCACTTGGAGTGTTTTACAACATGGAGCAACTCGAGGGGTGAGACGCATTAGAGTATCATCACTCCATGTCCCTGGAATGTAAATCCTAGAAATTTCTGGAGGAAGCCATCATCATCATCTTCGACCTTTATCGTCTATGATTCCTCTTCATATAGTGGGAGCGCTCGAGAGGGTGAGGAGCACCCTCTCTGGCCCCACCTCTTATCAGTCTTCATCGATCATTGGAATAGAAGAACCATCATCTCTCTCCTAAGAAAGGTGAAGAACTGCAGGAAGTACAGAAGCTCCAGTCTTGCGACACATGTCATAATCTAACGGCCTTGATATCTCTGTAGAATCTAATTGTTGCCATCAATCTCCAACTGGTGGTCAAATTTCATAAGAAGCACTTAAGCTTCTGCAAATTTACGCCTACCTCCAGAGAAATGTTTAATTACATTAAGGTCACTGATGATGGACCTAAGAGTAATAATGTAAAGCCTTGAACTTGGCATATCTCGAATCCTATATAATAAGATCCGGCTCGTCAAGAGAAAACCAACGAAATTTGTTTCGTGTGAATCGGACTTCGTTTCGAATTGTTATGATTTTTCGAAGAAAGAGAAGTCATTAATCCATAATGACTATCATTAAGACTAATTAAACATGATTAAAGAAATTAATGACGATTGAAAGTCGCTAATGATCATTAGTAAACACTAATCAATAGTTAACAAAAGATAAGCGTAAGCCGCGAAAGTTAAATCGCGATTAGTGAAAGTTAATCACGATTAGTGTTAATTAAGCGTCATTAGCGAATCTAGAATCATCTAGAATGTTCTAACTTAAGCTCCAAGTTTGGGATAAGTTTTGGCTAAAACCATGGGCCAAAACCATGGGCCGTTAAACCATGGTTAAGGTCTAAACCATGGTTTTCTAACCATGGTTAGTGGTTTTCTGGGGCCTATAAATAGCCCCCCCACCCATTCATTCTCTACAACTTCCACTACCACCATCACCCCAAGGGCTAGGGTCGAGAGGTTGGGAGGAGGAGTGGGAGGCGAGGGAGGTGCGCTAGCGAAACACTGCCGGGAGAACGGGGAAGAGAAAGGTATGATCCTCTCTTAGTTGCTTCGTAAGCTAGGCTTTCAATTCATACTCTTGTTCTTCCAAGTTTTGTTCTTGATTCATCTTTCTTTCCGATTCGTTTTCCTGTTGTGGTTCAAGGAGAAATTTGTGTAACACCCTACTTAGATGCGGGCGGCTATGCACGACAGTGACCCTGTGATTCGTCACACGTTCACTCATATAAGATGCGTGGTGTCTACCGATTCTCCATCGTTTATGTTTCTATTCTTCGCATTATGCTTTTATAGTTATTTTGATGGAGAAATCTGTGTAATACCCTACTTAGGTGCGGGCGGCTATGCACGTCAGTGACCCTGTGATTCGTCACACGTTCACTCACCTAAGATGTGTGGTGTCTACCGGTTATTCATCTCTTGTTGTTGAGTATATTCTTTCAGTTTTGTTGTTATTTTCCTCTTGATTGATTTTATAGAGGAAACTCTTTTCGTTTTTATTTTGAAATATGTCCCGATATAAGGGGACACTCTGCCGAAATTTTCCGAGAAATATGTCCCGATATAAGGGGATACTCTGCCAAAATTTTCTGAGAAATATGTCCCGATATAAAGGGAAACTCTGTCGAAATTTTAAGAGAAATTATGTTCTTGACGTTCTTTGTGTTCTTCGCATTCTTCGCGTTCTTCGCGTTCTTAACATGTTCTTAGCGTTTTGATAAGAAAAATGAAATTCGATCTTTTCAGGAGCCATAAAATAGCCTTTCTAAAAACGAAACTCGATAAAGCCTTGCATACACGAGAGAGAGCTCGATTAGGTAACGAAATCCTTCCTTTTGCTATTGGGTTTTCATATGAAATTATTGAAATTATTGATTTTGTGTTCTTTGCTATGAAGAACCCTAATTTTGTTATTTTTGAAAAAATCTGAAGAATTGCTTTGTGATTCCCACTAAAATAAGATTTACGCATCAAATTGATGCGTTGGCTCTGAAAGTTAGGGTTTGGGAGTTAAAATATGCATAAATAGGAGTATACATATGGTTATGAATAATATATATGTGAGACGATACTAAGTATTGCAAATTATGCAAATCAAAGACTTAACAAGAGAATTACATCATGTGAATTGGTGTGCTTTGAGTTGGATCCTGAAAAGGATCATGTGTCACATTAAGGATGACTGGGAGTAGAACTACAGGTCGGGCATGCAACCTGTAGGTTTGTCGGAAGGAACCCGTATTGGCGTTTCCCTACCTAGGTGGTACACGGTTGCCCTGTTATGATAAGTGCGCATGAAATGAATGTTTTGCAATGCGTGGTACCGGAAGCCAATATATTCGGGTTGGAACGACGGAAGATGTGGTCGTGCCATGTGGAGGCACGGGTGGTTCAATAGCGGCTGGGTCACGATAACATGTATTTAAAGTCGCTAGGTTATATGATTACATGTTAGCCTGAGATTTTAAGCAACCGAGTCCTCGAGGACGGTGTGCTCATTTGTTTTTCCAGGCTGAGGGTTCAGACCCTGTTTAATAAAAGAAAAGGAAATTGTCAGGGTAGTATTGGAGGATTGGTTGAGGCGACGTGCGGCGGCATAAGCTTACCAAGATCAACACAATCTCCAATCCTGAAGCATCCACAGCTTCGGAGTCCAAGAATGGTGGGGTTCCCATGGACTAATCCCTGATGTGGAATAGAAAGGAATAGGACTTAAATTAATGAGAAAGAATAAAATTTTTGTGATATCAAGTTTTGAAAAATTACACAATTTGTTGCTTTTCTCTTCTTCGTTACTTAGCATTCGTTAATTTTTATCCTATGATTTATGGAAAACCCAACAGGTATCGGTGAGCCATCGCAAGGACTTTAAAAAAGAATCATCTAGCTTACATACTAGACATCCAGCCAGCCACAGTAGCTTTACTTTTTAAGGTAGTTAGTAATCTTTTGTATATTTTTCTTTCAAGCTGATGTACATGTAAATGGTTATAGTGGGACAGTGTATCATCTGAACTTTATTTTGTGAATGGAAAAGTATTGAAATACTTTCTTCTGAGTATTTTTATTTGCAGTCTATTTCTGAATGTTAGTTGTGATTGCTGAATAAATTATTGCTAAGTAACCAGATTCGGATATGGGAGGATCCGATGGCCCGGGAAATGGGGTCGCGACAGATTGGTATCAGAGCTTGGTTACTCCAGTAATTTATTTAGTAATTAATAACTATGAGCGGTATTCAGAAACTAAGGTTGTATTAAGATCCTTTGATCTTAATAAATGACTGCAGTACCATTAACAAGCCATTGTCCCTTATGTACATCATGCTAAGACATATAGGATCTGACCTTTAACCTTAACTCATCCCAGGATCATGGCAGACCAAGACATGTCTAGACAATTAGCGGCTATGATGGCAATGCTCCAAGACATGGGGCAAAGGCAACAAGCATTGGAGGAGAGGCTCAATGCACAGGCTGAGAGACCCGAGGCATCTAAGCCTGCGGATGCTAGGATTGAAGGTTCTGTCCATCTTTCTGAGGAAGAATCTAGTTACCATCCTTTAACTGAGTCTGCTCCTACCCCGGTTGAAGGATCAATGGAGAAGGCCCTTCTTAGACACCAAACATTACTAGATAATTACCGAAAGCGAAAAATTCCTCGATTCAAAGGTGTAGAGATACCTGCCGAGGCTGAATTATGGCTTGATGACGTCAGTAGAATGTTGAGAATAATACACGCACCAGCAGATACTTGGGTGCACTTTGCTGATTACTCCTTAGCAGACTATGCAAGACGATGGTGGAGAGCAATTTCCAAGAAGTTAGCAGATCATGTTCCATGGGATATCTTCGAAGAGAGGTTCCGAGCTCACTTCTGTCCCTCTCATTGGGAAGAATTAAAGTGGAGAGAGTTGGCTTCTCTGAATCAGGGTTCTAAGACTTACGAGATTATCATATCCACTTTACTAAGCTACTACGGTACTCACCAGCTCTAGAAGCTTCACCACAAGAGTGTCTTACCAAATTTGTTAGCGGACTTCAGGGAGATCTACGAGAAAAGCATGCTGGTTTTAGAGCCACAACCGTAGATGAAGCAATGGACATCGCCTCTCGTATTGAGATGGAGAGGGATGAAAAGCACCAAAGAAGAAGTTTCCACTTTAATGGTGTACCAACCAAAAGCAAGGCACATTATAATCGTAGAGATCGTCGCTATCATCCAGCCGGTTCCAATATAAGCTCACCACAGACCTTGGGTCAGGAATTATCAGGAAGAAGGGGTTTCTCTAGACCTCCACTGTATCCTTGCGACTCAGCAGCAGGAGCTAGCACCTCTGTGGCTGGATCTTCAGCTCAAACAGGAGCACGTGTGTGTTTTTACTGTCATCAGGAAGGCCACATAAGGAAAGATTGTCCGAAGTTGAGAGGTTCAGGGTTTATTTCAACCCCAATTAATAGTATAACATCCACCTCGAGCAATGGAGCAACACATGGAGGAAGACATGGTAGAGGTCGAGGCTCACAAGGAGCGTCTCCTACACAACAACCACCACAAAGTGTTGCGGGTTCTAGCTTGCCTATTCCTGATGGCCAGCTCAATGAAATTACTGAGGAACAAGCCTACCACTCAGGCACAGTTGTACGAGGTACCGTTACTATTCATGGCCTTTCAGTACATGCCTTATTTGATTCTGGTGCTTCACATTCATTTATTGCTCGATAGTTAGTACCCACTTTGGGTAAGATACCAGCAGAAGTACAACAGTCCTATCTGATCAAGGGACCAGGAGGACACGTATTTATAATCCTAGAATTCCTGGATAATTGTATAATACTGATAGTGGGACATCAGTTACCTGTTTCACTACTACTAATCGAAATGGAGGACTTTGATCTTATACTAGGAATGGATTGGTTAGAAAGGCATCATGCATGTCTTGGCTGTTTCCAGAAGACAATAACATTTCACCTTCCTAACTCGATAGAGTTCCAGTTCATTGGAATGACATCCAATGATAATATCAAATATATCTCTACATTGAAGGCACAACAGTTGTTAGAGCAAGGGTGCCAAGGTTATTTAGCTTATGTATCCACTACATCAGGGTCAGAAAGAATGATAGAAGATGTGCCTATAGTGTGCGAGTTTCCTGATGTATTTCCAGAGGAACTACCTGGATTACCACCTGAGAGAGAGATTGAATTTGAAATCTCTCTTATGCTTGATACCCAACCTATCTCTATCCCTCCGTATAGGATGGCACCAGCTGAGTTACGAGAGTTAAATGTACAGTTGCAAGAACTGTTAGATAAAGGATTCATTCGTCTTAGTACTTCACCATGGGGTGCACCTGTCTTATTTGTTAGGAAAAAGGATGGGTCGATGCGGTTGTGCATTGACTATAGACAACTAAACAAGAGGACAAAAAAGAACAAGTACCCTCTGCCAAGAATAGATGATCTCTTTGATCAGTTACAAGGTTTAACTGTGTATTCCAAGATTGATTTAAGATCTGGATACCATCAGTTGAAAATTAAAGATACAGATATTCCCAAGACAGCATTTCGAACTAGATACGGGCATTATGAATTCTTAGTTATGCCTTTTGGACTAACAAATGCCCCGCAACCTTCATCGATCTCATGAATAGAGTATTGAAGGAATTCTTAAATCACTTTGTAGTAGTATTTATTGATGATGTGCTTATTTACTCAAAGGATAAGTATATGCATGAACATCATCTCAGGAAGGCACTTGAAACTCTAAGGAAGAACAAACGGTATGCTAAATATAGCAAATGTGACTTCTGGCTATCTGAAGTATCTTTCTTAGGCCATGTTATTTCTGGGGAAGGTATATCAGTTGATCCTACAAAGGTTAGTGCGGTGATGAGTTGGGAACGCCCGAAGACTGTCACAGAAATACGATCTTTTCTAGGTTTAGCTGGATATTATAGAAGATTCGTGAAGGACTTTTCACGGATAGCATTGCCAATGACTAGACTAACTCAAAAGGAGGTCCCATTCTTATGGTCTGATACATGTGAAGCTAGTTTTCAGACACTGAAAGAATGCCTAACATCTGCACCCATCCTTACTCTACCCTCTGGGAGTGAAGGGTTTACAGTGTACACTGACGCATCTAAAGAAGGACTTGGGGCGGTTCTTATGCAACATGGTAAGGTAGTTGTGTATGCATCACGACAGCTCAGGACACATGAGAAGAACTACCCAACACATGACCTTGAATTAGTTGCCGTAGTTTTCGCTATAAAGATATGGAGACACTACCTATATGGTATTACTTTTAAAATCTTCACCAATCATAAAAGCTTGAAATATCTATTTGATCAGAAGGAACTCAATATGAGACAGAGACGGTGGTTAGAGTTGTTGAAATACTATGATTGCACTATCTCCTACCACCCTGGTAAGGGGAACGTCGTAGCAGATGCCATTAGCAGAAGAACTTATTCACCTGGGTTAGTGAGTGCTATCCACTTCTGGGGTTTACTATCAACATTAATTGAATGGAAACCATTTGATAGTAGTGCTGATACTATAATTATTCCTCATCGATACAAACCACAAATATGGGATAAAATAAAGAAAGGACAGGAGGATGATCCAGTCCTTAAAGACTTGAAACAACAACTTGAGAAGAATGAGATAGAGGGATTTCAAATACAAGATGGTTTACTGTATAATCATCACAGAGTTTGTGTACCAAACACACCAGAACTAAGGAAAGACATCTTACGAGAAGCTCATTGTTCTAGATTATCTATTCATCCAGGAATTACGAAGATGTATAAGGATCTTCATTCATACTTTTGGTGGCCGGGAATGAAGAAAGATGTTGCTGAGTTTGTGAATTCATGTTTCACTTGCCAGCAGGTAAATGCTTCACACCAAAAGCCACCAGGATTATTGCAACCCCTCCCTATACCTTAATGGAAATGGGAAAGCATTTCCATGGATTTCATTACAGGCTTACCTCAGAAGACTGGTAGTAAAGATAGTATCTGGGTTATAATAGATCGTCTGACAAAGGTAGCACACTTCATTCTGATAAGTTTATCTTTCACTCCAGACCAGCTTGCTGAGTTATATATTACACATGTGATTCGCCTCCATGGTATCCCGAAGGAAGTAGTTTCTGATCGAGATTCACGATTCACCTCACACTATTGGGAGAACTTCATGAAAGCTTCTGCCTTCTTTTCTTTTCTCTATTTTTATTCTTTTATTTGTTTACATGTTTTGAATGCATAAAAGTGCATTTTTATTCATGAGTGTGGTTTTCATAAAAGATGGTAATTAATGAATATTTACATGTATTTGTTGAGGCTTTTAAGAAAAAATGCAGATAGAATGTTAATGAATCATGGATTCATCAAGGGGTACTGTGCAAATTTTTCAAAAGTGGCACGTGCCAGTGCATGTGAGGTACGTTGGACAGGACCTTGATGTAAATATTGAAGTTCTAGGGACCATATGATAATAAAGAAACAAGTAGATTTTTATTGCAATTTTCTAAAAATCATGTTATGCATACGTTATGCAGTTCACAGTAGACTTAAAAACAGATAGAATAACTCGCAAGGGATAAAATGCAAATATTCAACAAATAACAAAATGACATGTGTCCCACTGGGAATTTATTTCAAAAACTAAATAAAAGTAGGTGCGTGGGAGCAAATTTCTACGAAGCACGTGGACGGCGCGTGCATGAAGGGGACAGTGAGATGCGTAAATCTAGAAGTTGGTGTTCTTGATCAAATGGCAACAAAGTTTCTTGGAAGAACTCAGTTGAAAGTGTTGTTGGATGATCCTAAATCAACAAAATCTCCACCGTTCTACATTCAAATCATCTCCTATTAGGCTTGGCATGCTCATGCAGCTCATCTTTGTTTCTCAGACGGATCAAAGATGCCCAAAGTCCGTTGGCGAGGGATCTGGAGGTTGCAAAGTCTGCAGGTGGAAGTCAAACTCCAGGTCCCGATATCTGGTTCTAATTTGTCTCCAAGGACCTGCAAGAGATCAGTACTCAGAGGGGGGTCGAATATGAGCTAATAAAGGAAATCAACGTGAAATTGAAATGCAGGGATCAATGAAAATCTAGCCAAGGTACCCACGATGGATGGAGAAAAAGTATGGCCTCAATTCACTACGAAGGGTGAATAAGCTCGTACACCGCAACGGAGGACTCTGACAACATGATGGATCTCACCTCCAACTATCTCTAACGTGATCCCAATCGAAGGGAAAATTGCTCTATCACAATTGCTCTCGCGTGCATTCGATCTTGGACAAATATGACAGTGGAAAGCGAGTCAATCGGAGAAGGAGGAGGTTTGGGTGTATAAATAGACAGAAGGTCCAGTGGAGATTTGAAATTTGAAATGCGAGCGAATCAAGGCATGATCAAAGGAATGACTGATCTGGCGATGGAGGTGGTTATTAGGGCTAGAAGATTGGAGAAGAAAGAGGAAGGTGTTGATGACTGGAGTGAATGGGAAATTATGGTGACGACGAGGTAGCATGTGAAAAAGGTAGGGAAAGCATTGAATGGGGGAGTTGACCAAGGTCAATAGACCCGAGCTCAACCAATCAGAGGCTGTCTAGAATGGGATAAGACACACTACGTGACAAAATAGCATGTAAAATGAGAAATAAATCAAATAAATTCAAATAAAATAACTGTGAAAATGAAAAAGTTAGTAATTAAATTATCTTATTTTTGATAATTTTCTAATGAATTAAATAAAATATATACAAGGGTAAAAATAATTAAAATATGTTATTCATAGCTATATATACCTATATATACAACAACATGATTTTAATTTATTATTTTTACAAATATACAGATAATTTTATCATTTATTAATTTACAACATTTTACAAGGATTTTAATGATATTTTTCTTTTATTTTTATGAGATGATTTGTTAGGGTAAATAAAAAGTAATATTTTACACTATACATAGTGATACATGTACAATATATACATTATTTTATTTTGGTATATTTTTGGTTTTGTGATTTTTATTTATGTTATATATTTGTCAAATACAATATATAAAAATACTTGAAAATACAATATATACAAATATTTACAAGAAAATAAATAGATATATTTCACGCATCATAATACAAACATACAAAGGGGCTGGGGAAGCTGCCCCCAGAGTTGTAGCAAACTAGTTGCACCCATTCATTTTTTTCATTAGTTTTTGTGTTTTTAAAATTAAACCTATCGGGATTAAAATCACTATATATCACCATGGTCTCATGTTATATCAATTAAATTCTACACTTCTATCATGTCCATCAAAACTATCACATTTTAACGGTCTCAAAATTACAGAAATTGACCATATCTAGATGGGCATGTTAGGAATGTTTGTTTTGTATGAAATTTGAAGCACATATCTCACGCAATAACTAAGTAAATCTCCATAGGTTTCCATCAAAAAAATCAAAAACCAATAAGAAAAATGGTCAGGTGTAGCTAGTTAGTTGCACCCACCAGTGTAGCTTCCCTTTTCCCATATACAAAACACTCCAAAAAAGCTACATCTTATACCTTAACTCTAATTTTTATGAAAACACTTCCATTTTAAAGATAATTTAATTTGGAGTACAATGATAGTGAGTTTGGTTAATTTTGTTTTGGTGGAGAAGATATTAATCTTACAAGTTAAGCTTGGTGTCTTTTGCAAAAGTATTGTTAATTACAAAATGTACAATGATTCTTATTGCAATTATTTTTAATATTTACAACTGATTTTTACGTACATGTTCCAAGAAGAAAATATTTTTATTTGAGGTGAAATTATTGATGAATAAATTAGTGTAAAGAATATGTATTATATATGTGATATACAAGTGATGAATATACATAAGTGAGGGTTAGTTTTCTTGATTTTCTAGTATTTAGGCCTTATCTCCCCCTACTTTCTTCATCATTGATTAGGTCAAGTCTTGACCTACTCTCGGGGTTAGAATGAGCATGTATCTATAACATAAATACAATCATTGGTTTTCTTTATTTTTCCTTTATTTATTTATTTTAGGTTAAAATAAAAATAAACATACAATATTTACATGAGTGAGAAGAAATTTATTAATATTTATACGTATTTTATAAGAGATTTTAAGCTAAAATAAATGAATAAAGATGAAATGCATATTCATCAATATCAAGCAAACCGTAATTGTTTTTTTGGTTGATTTATTCGATTGATAATTGATTTAATATGATTAAATGAATTAGATTCAATTAAATATAAATACTCTATTATAAATAGAGATGTGATTCCTTTGGAAGATATAATTATGTGAATATGATTCATAATGATTAAATAAAATTTGATGGGATACGGATGATCATATAAATGACATCCATGATCTCTTGTCAAGGTGAAGGATTCCATTGCCATGGATTGTATAGTGGAGACGCATATACAAAGTGATAGCTCTGGTGTACAAGCGCACATGGGCTCTTTGCTTCTTAAAAGAGTAAGGTCGTATGCATAGTGACCCAAATATTGTTCCTCATTTAATTACGGTAATATTGGATTGTGCATCGCGAGATCCATTCCTGTTGACAGTTGATTCAGTTAACAATGGGTCAACATCACCTTAGGGGTGGTGGGCCTAAAGACCGAATTGGGAAATGCAAGCTGAACTTGTAAGGCAGAATGAGTTCCCACTTCTTTTTATCTGAGTTGCAATTTCTCATATGTATTGAGATGTAACAAAGATAAAAAGGAGATACCCGATCTTGCTAGAGATATAGCAGTGAGTATATCTCTTGCTTTGAATGTTTAATAAGAGAATGAACTTTCAGAGTTTAAAAGGCAATACTAATTTGATTAAAAATCCTTAATAAATGAATTTAAATTTGAATATATAATTATGTATATGTTCTAATAAAATGCATTCTTAATCTCAAATATGAAATCCATGAACCTGCTCAGCAGGTTTAAGGAGGTCAACTAGTTGACCAGACAAATTTATTCAGATCGGATCTATAATTTGGAGCTTGTTCTCTCTGCGGAGCGCATCGACTATGTGCTCACTGAGAACAAGCATACAAACTCTATGTCAATGGAAGAATTAAAATTTAAAAAATTAATAAGGATCACTTGTTGGTTCGATGTTATATTATTGGGTCTCTATCTAGTGTGCCTCGGAAGCAACATATGAATATAAAGAATGCCCATAATATAATGTTTAATTTGAAAGAGATGTTCAATGATGTGAACTACATAGAGCATAGTCGGAAACTGTATTCCGAAAGAGTCTGGCCCAATGGGTGAAGACGAAGAGTCAAAGTGCTGACTCATCTTCTCAAGCTTCCACGCATCTAAATCCAATGGAAAAGATGTATGTCATCACTGCAAAAGACCAGGGCACTGGAAAAGAGATTGTCCAGATTATCTTAAAACCTTAGAGAAGGGTAAAGATAATGCCATGACATATATAAAATCTACTCTCATCATTGAAATCAACAATTTTCTTATAGGACAAGAAGGTAGTTGGCTCATAGATTCTGGTGCTTTTGTTCATGTATGCAATCTATTACATCTATTTCAAGAGACCAGAAATCTTGATAAAGGAGAGATAGTCATCCAGATGGGTTCTGATGCAACTGTTGTTGTTGTTGCCGTCGGGACGTGTAGACTATCATTATCTAATAGGAGAGTCCGATTACTTGAAGAATGTTTATATGTTCCCGATGTTAGAAGGAACTTATTATTTGTATCTAAGTTAGTTAGAAATGAATATTCATTCCTATTCTATGAGAAGCTTATCATAAGTCGTTATGATAAATATATTGCAGACAATATTCCAACTTTTGGTGGACTCTATGAATTGTGCATCAATGAATCTGTCATGAATGTAACACCCATTAATAAAAATCATATAAGAACCATAGAGGATGGAAATCGAACTCTATGAATTGTGCATCAATGAATCTGTCATGAATGCAACACCCATTAATAAAAATCATACAAGAACCATAGAGGATAGAAATCATTCGAATATGATTTGACATCAAAGGCTTGGTCATTTATCTATTGTTAGGATGCATAGATTGATAAAGGATGGCCCCTTAGATTTTCTATAGGTCCAAACTTTACCTACATGTGAACATTTCATTCAAGGTAAAATGACCAGAGCACCCTTTCATGACAATGTTACACGATGGGAGGGTATTCTTCACATAATACATACCGATGTATGTGGCCCCTTCAGTACCTTGACTCAAAATGGACATCGATATTATTTTGTCATTTATTAATGATCATTCGTGATACTGGTTTATCTTCCAATTACGTCGTAAGTCTGAAACCTTTGAAAAGTTCAAAGAATTCTTGTATTTGGTTGAGAACCAAGTCGACTGGAAGAATAAATGGATTCAATCTGACTAAGGTAGCGAGTAGCTCTCATATTAATTCAAGGAATACCTCAAAGAGAGATGAATTGTATGCAATCTCACTCTTCTTAGAACTTCCCAACTAAATGGCATTGTTGAAAGATGCAACAGGATTATCATGGACATGGTCCATTCGATGACGACTAAAGCACATTTACCTCTTAGTTTCTGGGGATGTAGTAGAGACTACAATATATCTCCTAAATAAGATTCCTAGTAAATACATACCTAAAACCCCTCATGAGCTTTGGTTTGGAACCAACCCAATGTTAGACACTTGAGGATTTGGGTTTGCTTGGTCCATGCGAAGAATGTGGATGCAAATAATCTAGAATCTCATATTAGAGAGTGCTACTTCATTGGGTATGTAAGCATTTGATACCAACTTTACAATCCATAGACTCGAAAGGTTTTCATCTCTAGAGATGTTAAATTCTTAGAGGGTGACTTCATTAATAGTCAAGACAAAAATGAAGTAAAGGAACTCGTTGAATTCCTGAGGATATTGAGCTTCCTAAATCAGAAACTTAAGATGTGAATGAAAAGTGAAATATGTGTTTCAAATTTTGTGTAAAATAGGCATTCCTAACACCTCTATCTGGAGGGGGTCAATTTTAGAAATCCTAATACCATTAAACTTTAACAGTCTTGATGCAGGGAATAGAAGTCCCAAATGAAGTTGAATTTTGAAAGATACCATGGTGATATATTGTGATCTAAATTTCACTAGATTTCAATTCAGAAAAATAATGAAATATGGGGAAAAAAGTGTGGTAACATACTCCTGTTTCCCATACAGAATATGTATTATCCATAATTTATTAATAATTAACTTATATTAAAAAAAGAATCAAAATTTTGCAAAATTAAAAATGAAATATAAAATTAAAAACCTATATAAAATAGTTCAAAATTGTAAAAATTTAAAAATGTTTAAAACCCTCAAAAATACTAAAATAAAAAAACATAAAAACAAGAACACTATATAATTCAAAAAAAAATTATGTTAGTAATATTTAATAGTAATTTTGTACCCCTATTTTCTTCCATGTGTTCGGCACTCTTACTGTTTACACATATACAACTCTAGAAGATTTATAATAAATTTTAACTCTCACACAACTCATTTAGATACATATTTTAGGTTGGTTGTTGATTAGTTGAGGATCGATCGCCATAACAATTGCAAACCTTGCTTGTTAGATTAGTGACGAATCCTAAAAAGCCCTACGTTAATTTGCGTGAATTATTGAGCACTTAATTATGTTTCGTTTCATTGTAGGCAATCAATCAGAATCGGTGAAGAAATAACCACAAGAAATTTATTCAATTTTAATCAATGCGATTTTATGTTTATTTTACTTGGGCAAGTCCCAAGGTAGAACTCAAGGAGGCAAAGGAACAACCTAGAATTTTGTCTATCAAAGTTTGTCCACGGTTTTTGAGGCAGTCATTTTTTTGTAGTTTTAATGCAAGTTTGGGATGCAAAATGCAACTTTGGCCCATTTTAGGGACTAAAATGTAAAGATCAATCAAATGATGCCCAAAAAATATGAAACATGGCCAAGATGACAATAATGATGAAATGAATGCACTGAAGTTTTTTTAGATGCAAGATAAATATTTTTTTAATTTATGAATGCAAACAAAATGGATTTCAATAATTAATTATAATAGATATTAAACCTAATTATTTTCAAGGGTATAAATTATCCAAGATCTATCACTAGGTGATGGATCTCAAAAAAATCCTAATCCTCAAAAATACAAGATCTAATACCTATTAAAAAATAAATATTGAAATATGTAAAATGATTTTTAAAGGGCAAACGATGCTTGCAAATTCAATTCTTTATGGGCAAAACGTTAAATACAAATAATTCTACAATCTATGATTTTTCGGCAATTTTCAGATCTATGGGTAACTAATTATGAATTTTAAAGCACAAGATGGGCAAAATATGTAATTTTCCACAAAATAATTACTTAATAATTAACCACATATAACAAAAATGTAAAACATATGTCAATATATAGAGAATTAGTTGTAGAAAATGCAAATTTTTGATAAATAAAATAATGCAATAAAGAGTTCTAAAATAAGGGGGTAACACAGGGGTCTATCTGCAATTATAATAAATAGAAGGAAATAAAAATATGCAGAGCAGTGACTAATTGGTAATTACCAGAAGTATAGGGGGAGATTCTGCAAAATTGCTAGAGGGCCACGTGCATAGCACGTGACCTCTGGCTGGTGGACTTCTGTGCAAACAACGAAGTGAGCGAGGGGGGCCTTGCAAATGTTCCCCCAACGCACGTGCTCCTCACGTGTGTGGGGGTCTCGAGACCTGTGTCCTGTGTCTTGCTGGAGGAGAGATGCGAGGCACGGAGGTGGACGGTGCTCTGGTGGCGAGGCTCCTTCTGTGGAGGAGCTGCACTTTCCGGTGGCCGGTGGAGGAGCGACGAAGGCGGAGTAGATGTCGGGTGCTGAGGAGCCTCCTGCTCCTCGTGGCGAATCGTGATGGCCGATGGAGGTAGCAACCCCTGCAGGTGGTGCTAAGAGATGTTGGCGGTGAAGGATGCATCTGGCCATCAATAGTCGGGGCAGGGCAGTGGGGGAAATCGGGGGCGCCTGGCGTCGGAGTTGTTGCAAGCTTGCTGCAGTGGTGGAGGAATAGTACGTTGAAGTGGATATGGATGTAGGATCAATGGTGTGAAGCCGGGGCGAGGGCAGTAGGTGGAGTTAGAGCGCACTGCAACGAAGCAAGGGGGGCTTCGAATCTCACCGCTGGGAAATGAGGAGGACACGTCGTTGTCACCATCGCTCCATGTGCTTCATTTTTGTGCAGACGGCGGATATCGTTTACGGAGGTGAGTGACGAAGCTTTATAGGGCTGGGACGGGGGCCAAAGATGGAAGGTTGATGAGATTGGCGAAGTAAAGGGATACGATGGGATTCAACGAGGGATTCGACGAGGATCTGCGGGGGAGGAGATAATGGAGGAGGGCTGGGAATGGGAAGCGGTGGTGAGGGTGGCAGTTGTGCACGATAAGGGTGGTGGGAGGTGAGGTCGAGGGCCGATCTAGAAAGGGAAGACGGAGGAAGGGGGCAGCACATGTTGGGCGCACGCGGCGAAGGCACGTGCACAGCACATGCGTGGTATTTTTAATTTTTTAAATTTTTTATTATTTTATTATTATTTTATTTTTTTTAATAAATTGAATTTAAATCCTCCAAAAATGGGTGACACATGGCGGCTTAAGGAGCTGCCATGTGTCATCCCCAGAAAATTTGAAAAACAAAAAATACAAAGTTAATTCAAAAAGAAATATCAAATGACCTTGGATCGAAAAATTTTCTTTGCTCGTCTCGATGAGATCTACAACTTTTATGAATACACCAAAATCAAAATCGATCATTTGCACAAAGTGATATTTTTGGGTATCCCATGTACATAGAATACCTTGATTTTTGGGTTTTCTAATTTTTTCATTTTTAAATCAAATAAAAATCCGTAAAAAATATGATAAAAACAAAGATAAATATTTACATATTAATATGATTTTTTAGATCTTTATTAATTAATATAAAGAAGAAATAAAATAAAAGATGAAAAGGACAATTTTTGTACAGACAGTTAGTGAAGACTTAGACTCAGTTAGTTTCTTTGATTTGAAGCTCATTTTGGGTTTGGATTTTTGCGCATTTTAATAAAACTTTTATCAAAGATTACAAATGAAAAAGGAATAAAATAAAATGGATTAATTATATGTATAAAATAATAGGTCAAATACCGCTAATGTACAAAAGAGGCCAAAAACCCAACTTTCACATATGAGCTCCAATTCACTTGAACTTGGTCTTGTTTTGAAGGTACTTAAATGTACATTAGTTCAAAAGTGAGTAGGATCGAGTCAGACACTGGATGAGGAAGATATTGAGGTTTTAGTCTGGAAATCCTAGAACTAGGGTTTTGGATCATTTGGAGTTAGCATGAATTAGTTAAAAATCAGGGAAGTTAGGCTATTTACAGGTCAATTCGGCTGGGATTTTTGGCTTCTTATTTTGTGCAATAATAAGTGATAAAATGTAATTCTTATCGAAACACGCATGAATGCTAATTATGCAAAGTAAATGAAGAAATGCCAATGATTTTTAGGGATTGGAGCTTAATTAATGACTTTCAGAGTGATGAATCTGAGATTCATCAATTAGCAGATGGGCTCCTTCAATTAATCAAATGGCACCATTGCTAGGGAAGCAACGATTAGGTTAGATTAGTGTACATAGAATTTATCTACTCATTATTTATTTGTTATATTTTGCATAACTATTCCAATAATCACTTCTTGTATTTTATTTTGTAGTGAGGGCCCGCGAATCTAGTGAGGACTTCTTAGGAGGTCCAAGGCAACCGAGTGAAGGGAGTTGTCTTTAAGATGGAGCCAGCATGAGAGAGCAGCAGAAGAGGATCGAGAGCCGTGAAGAGTTAATTGCCTTTATTTTCCTAGATTGGTTTTTATTTTCTTCGGTGAGAGAGAGAGATTAAATAATTTGTAATCATTAAGACACTTTATTGGACACTTGGCACATTACGGGTCTATTTTACTAAGTGTTTGTTCACTTGGGGACACGATCGTATTTTCTCGTGATTTCATTATATTCAATCTTTTATTCTCCCTAATTTTCCTTTTGTTTTATTCTATTTTCCATGTTTTATGTGTTTTTGCCTTTATTTTAATTTTACGTCTTCATTGATTGAGCCCTTAGAATTTATGTTAGTTTCTTAGTAACTAGATCCCAAGCCCTAATATATTTCATGTACATATAGTCTCTATGAGCTTGGACTTAAGAACCAAATAAATCATGCTTCACGATAATAGCAGTTCCTTTTCTTGGGTGATTTCATCGAATGCATCATATAGCTTAGTTTAAATTCTATGAGTAGATCACTTGCATGTAAAGTGTTGTTGTAAGGTACGCATTCTTATCTCAAGCATCTGAATTTGTTGGTTTCATGGTCATTGGTTGTTCCGTCTTTGTTCCCTTGTTTTGTTCGACTTAAAATAAAACGGAAACCGAAAAATACGTTAGGAGATTACATGATAAATACCCAAAGAAGTGAAAATTGAAAACTAGAAAGGGGATTGTTAAGAAATCTTTGACCAATTAAAATTAACTGATGGGCTTTCCAAGCTAAGTGAGGCATGACCTTAGGAATTAGAGACGAAAACCCAACCTAGATATTGCTTTGTTTATTACTTGGGTCTACGAAGTAGTAGCACTTCTATCGACACGTGGGCGAGTAGGGCCGAGTCCTCTTGCGGATATGGTCTAAAGTATTGAGAATGGGGGTACTGCGATGGTGGGACCTTGTCTCATCACGCCATATATGATAACCTTTCCAGAGAAGTACTTGATTCTCCACATCGGATTCCTTTCCCCATATCCTTTGGTTGAGTAGTGGGCCTAGATTTGATAACAAGGATTCTTTAAAAAGTACATGCTACTGGTTAGAAAGGAAGTGGGAAGTACATGATGCTTGTCTGGTAGTACTCACTCTCCTATAGAGGTAGAGCTTAGCTTAATTTGAAAGCTTGCTTGAAAAAAACCAATAAAAATGACCAAGATAAATAGTTGAACTCTCATGACTTTAGATGTTATGTTGATGAACCCACCCTTGTTTCAAGGTTTGATTGATTAGATTTAGGTCAAAGATCAAAAATATCACGCACTAACATGTTTTTTTATTCACACTTCTTTTTATTCCTTCTTTTCATCTTGCTCATTTTAAGCCTCCGCTTCTTTTCCTCTTCATTTTATTTCTTGTCCATCTCTGTACTCTTCCTTAATCATCTCACTCCTTTTTTATTCTCAAGATGTCAGATTTGGAAGGATTTTGTTCGGATTCCACGAACGCCTACAACGATTTCCTAATGCTGACATCTCCAATAATTCAAGGTGATTCTAGGGAGACCAGTTCGGATTTTGCATACCACTCTCAAAACTCCTCGCTTCTTTTTCACCAATAAATTGGGATGAATCTCTTCCTGAATTCTCCTCCATTCGAATTGAGATATACCTATCTCCATTTACATATCCCACTCTAATAAAGTTTGGGATTGACCCTAGTCTTGAATACTTCCAATCATCTGATGTATATTTCAAGATGGATCGGGGTATATTTCCTATTGCAGACCAACAACCCGATCTTGATTATTCAACATCAGATTCTGAACTTGAAAAGGCTCCTCAGAGAGGGAAGGGGAAGCAAACCGATCAGAATGAGGTCAACAACCAGATGCCAGACTCCATTCAAGTGATTCAATGGGAGTTTATCACACAGGCTGAGACTCAGGCTGCCTTCTAGGAGATGTAGATGAGGAGAGACATAGAGAATAAAGGAGGAGGTGTATAACACTAGGTAAATGGACACCATGGAGGAGAGGGGGAGAGAAGAGAGGTACCAAAACTGACCTTGAAAGAAGTGTATAACTCTGGAGCCAATTAGATTACCAAGTGGATCTATATACCGCTAATCCACAGATATTTTGAACTCAAGATGTAGCTACTCTCTCTTGTGATCATTCCATGACAATATAAATGAAGAAACCATACATCCCCCTGTAGCAGTTTAACCGCATCTGTGGAACCATGCACAACCTTAACAACTCATTGAAGGTAGTTAAGATGATCACCCTCCCATATAGCCTTCATGACAAGCCTCTTTACTCAATCAATCACTTGGGAAAGGTGGTAACAACCTGGTGTTGAACAAAGTAATCTCAGGGTTTTAATTTAAGAGAATTAATGCAATGACGTTGCAACCCTAAAATCCCTTAACGAATATTTTATTTATTTCTCAAACAAAATAAAATTAAGAAATGTAAGCTAGAGAATTTGTTATTTATTTACCTGTATAGTGTACAAGATCGAACTCAGGGAGGCAACAAAAATCCTGAGGGTTATTTAATTCAATGAAAAATCAAAGAGAGGAAAGAGGAATTCTATGCACGCTACTCGATTTTTTAAGAATTTTTGTCTTTTTAAATTTTAATGAGTTTTAATTTTTATATTTTTATGCTATTTTTGATTTTATATTTTTTATTATTTTTTATATTTTTGCAAATATTTTTAATTTTTAAAATAAGAAAATAAAAATAAGAAACAATAAATAAAAGCAAAGAATGGAAAAGCAAATTTTTGTATTTTCTAAAAATATCAAAAATGTGTAAAACCTTCAAATAAAATTTTTTTTATGTTTTTGGAATTTTTCTGATGTTTTTGTATTTTTTATGAATTTTAAAAGTTATTGGGTTTTCAAAAAAAATAAAGATAGGAAAATTAGAAATAGAAAATAATGCGAATGTTTTTGGATTTTTAAATTAAGAAATAAAATCAAAAGAACATGAAAATTGCATAACAGAAATATGATTTTATAATTTCTAGAAAACAATTTTATGATTTTTTTTATTTTCAGTGATTTTAAATGAATTTTCTAATTTTTTGGAGTTTTTCTTTTTTTATTTTAATAAGGAATTAAAAAATGAAATTTAACCAGTAAATAAATAAAATAAAAACATGCGTATACTATTTTTTTTCAAAATTTGTTCAAAAAGTTTTGAATTTTTTATTGATTTTTAATGTACACAGGGACATTTTTGGAGTTTTTTATTTATGAAAAATAAGAAAAATGATTAAAATGCGAAAGAAAAATTAGTAATGAAAGAACAAACTAACATGTACCTAAAATGACTTTATGAATTTTTTATGATGCTTTGCTATTTTTAATTCAAATTAACATGCATAGTTAAATGCAGGGGCCAATAATGCAATTTACCAAAAACCGCATGCCAGAGCACGTGAGTCATGCCGGTACGGATATATATGCAATTATTTTAGTTCCAAGTACCGAGCAATAACAACGAACATATAAATTTTTATTGCAAAATACCCAAGAAATCATGCGCGAAGCACCCTTTGCAGTTTCAGTGGACTCAAACGTAATTAAAATAAATAGAAAGGGGCAAAATGTAAACGATCAATGAATAGCAGTCTGACATGTATCTTAAAAGGACTTATTTGCAAAATTAAAAAGAAGTATGGGCTGGAGTGCAATTTGTATATTGTTCCATGTGGCATGTCAGATGGTTGATATGAATCTAATCTATGATCAAACGATGAAGAATAAAAATACGAGGACGACTCGGATATGATCTGAAGGGCTCGATCCACGGCTGGCTTTTTAGGAAAATCTAACGCTCTTGATGCAAAATGGGGGGAGTGTTCTTGCTCATAATGCTTTTAATGGCACCGGAAGAACTGGCTTGAATGGCAACTCTATTGAGTTTCAATCGAGCAAATCTCGCTCGACTTCCACTCATATCTCCTTCTGAAGGTCTACTTTCATTCATGCAACAACTTCACGCTATCTAGATGACATGAGGGTAGTTGGTGATGGTTCGAGAAGGATCTAGAGGTTGGATGGTCTTTAGCTCCCGGTGGACCATCAAATCTTGACCACTTGCTCCAGTTGTGCTCCTGAACCCTACAAGATATTGTTATTACTCAGGGGATCACTTTGGCCTACTATATTAGGTGCAAAAGCAAGGAAATGTGAGGGGATGGGGACCTCTGGCAAAGGTGGCCAGAGAGGAGGTCAAACTCCAGATCTAATGGGATCTGGAGAAGGTTAGGTGTGGTAGAAGGTGAAGAATGTTGAGGCGGATGTGAGCGGAGTGTCGAGATAAACGAATGTGATCGAAAAGCTCTGATCTTGTAGATCGGAGCAGGGATGGTAAATCATCCGATCTAGCTGAATAGATGATTAAAATACAAAATTGAAAAGCAAAATCAAAGAGAAATTAACTGAAGTATCTATGATGGAAGAACGGAATGTGATCACCTTGATCTGCTATGCAAAATAGAGAGTTGGAACGTGACGGCTGAGAACTCTACTGGCACAGTGGATCACACATCTTCTTGCTCTATCTCGCTCGCCCAATTGTGAAGGTGGCCATACTGTCACTAGGGCTCCGTTTGGTTGCAGGGTTGGGCAGGGTTGGGCTGGCCCAACTCAGGGTACCCTTCCTTCCAACCCTCCCAATCCTCCTCACAGTTTACTATTCACAGGGGTACCCCAACCAAACCCAACCCTGCCCAATTCTGCAACCAAACAAACCCTAGGGCTCACCACAAGGCTCGACTTTGGGTGACACTGAGGGTCAGAAATGGATCAGCCGGTGAAGGTTGAGTCCTGAAGATATATATATGTATATATAGGCAGAAGCTCTAGCAAGATTTTGAATTTGAAATACGTGCAATTCGAGGCAAGAATGAAGGAACCGATGACCTGGCGATGGAGTGAGAATATCGAGGCTAACAAAATGGAGAAGAAGTCATGCACTGTTAGTGAGAAAATGAGGAGGACGACTGGCACATGGAAACTACATGGGAGAGCAGTTGAATGGGGAGTTGACCCAGGTCAATAGACTCGTGATCAACCAATCCCAATACGCCCCGCTATAGGACAAAAGGGGAAAATGACAAAATAGCAAAAAAATAAGAAACAACTGAAATAAAATCTAAATGAATTTAAAATAAAAATAATGAAAAGAAAACATGTTAGTAATTTAATTAACTTCTTTATGGTGACATTTATTTAATTAAATAAAATAGATAAGGTGAAAATAAATTAAATATGTTATTTATAGGTATATATATCTTTGTACACAACACCATGATTTTTAATTCATTATTTTAATAAATATACATATAATTTTTCATATTATTAATTTACATTATTTTACAAGGATTTTAATTATATTTTTGTTTTATTTTTATGAGAGGAATGATTAGGGTAAATAAATAGTAATAGTTTACAATATACACAGTGATACATGTACAAAATATACGTGCTTTTATTTTTGTATATTTTTTAATTTATGATTTCTATTTGTATCTTATATAAGTCATATACAATATATACAAATAATTAGAACTACAATATACATAAAAATACAATGAAAATAAATATACAAATTATATACAAATAATATACATAGGTATAATATAGAATAATACCCAAAAAGCCATATATTTCACATCTTAACTCCAATTTTTATGAAATCACTTCCATTTTAAATATTATTTAATTTAGATTACAATGTAAGTGAGTTTGGTTAATTTTGATTTTGATGGAGAAGATATTGATTTGACAAGTTGAGTTTTACGGCTTTTTCAGAGTTTTGTTATTTACAAAGTATACACTAATCATTCTTGCAATTATTTTTATTATTTACAAATTATTTTTATGTACAAGTTTCAATAAGAAAACATTTTATTTAGAGTGAGTTTAGTGATAAATAAAATAGTATATGTAATATGTATTATATACAATGAGATAGAAGTGACGAATGCACACAAATGAGTATTGATTTTCAGGATTTTCTTGTATTTAGGCCTTATCTCCCCCTACTTTATTCTTGGTCGATTAGGTCAAGTCCTGACCTACTCTCGGGGTCAGAGTCAGCTTGTATTTATTTCATATATACAGTCTTTTTGATTTTTTTATTTGTCCTTTATCTCTTTATTTATTTATTTTAGGTTAAAATATTGACAACTATACAATATTTACACAAGAATGAGAGTTAGTAAAATGTGAGATTTATTAATATTTATAGGTGTTTTATAAGGGATTTTAAGCTAAAATAAATGAAAAAAGATGATGAAATGCAGAATCATCATCCCCTTCTGCTTTACCTTTACTAGTCCCATAGCAAACATTTATTCGAAGAATAAGTGACTAAAATAAAAAGAAAAAGAATAGAGGAAAAGTAAAGAACTTAGAACAATATTGATTATTGAACTTATCTTCTTAAAATGAAAGTATGGAGCTCAGTCAGACCTTTAGATTTTTAGTTTGGTAAAACCTTATTGGGAATAGGTTTTAAGACTCAACAGCCCTTAAGTTCCACAACTCTATGTTTAGGTCGCCTCAATAATAAGGTCAGAACAAGTCTACATATGCAAACTCTTGCGACTATGAATCTTTACTTGTATTGCGTACGTGAAATATAGCTCCCCACTTTAGAAATGATAAAGTAATAGCCTCTCTGACAAGGTAACTCTAATTCCCTGATCTAGCTACTCGTTGCTCGAGGAGCGTGGTATTCCCTTCTAAGTTCAAGAACAACCACCTCAAGAAGAGAGGGTAGAGAAGAGAATGGGTTGTGTCCAGTGTAACCACATATCCTAGGAGCTTGACTAGTGTAGTCAAGTCTCCAGTTGCAGGCTTCCTTGATATAATATGAGAGAGATATGTGCATTTTAAGGTCTAAGTTCTCCAACTTGGATTCGGGTTTTATTGGTCAATTTTACAAGTTAGTATTTTTTTGATATTTTCTTTAATTAATGTTAGTCATATATACACTATAGAGTTGGTTTTAGTGGCTTTGTAGTTAGTATAAAATATATACAAATAAGGTATTTTATCTAATATACAGGTGGATATTTACAAGTAAATTCGGCTTCTTATTTAATGCAAGTATGAATGCTAAAATGCATATATTATGCTTGCATGCACGAATGCTAATTTTACAATATAAAGGGAAATATGCATCTATTTACTCGGGGACAAGACTCTATTTTCAACTTTTAGAGTGATGAATCACAGATTCATCAACCCCCTATACTTAAACCTTGCTCGTCCCTGAGCAACTAAAATGAAATGCAAGAGTGAAATGATTTTGGGTTCCATACCAAGGTCATGAACAAAAGTTGAAAATGGAGCTTGACTCGACCTTTGGATTAATTGTGTGGCGGAACCTTATTGGGACCTGATCTTAAGACCTAACAGACTTCAAGTTCCACAAGTCTTCTATTCAGGACGCCTCAACAGTCAGGTCAGAACAAATCCTCAAACGCAAATTTCTGATGACTATGATTCTTACTTGTACCGTGTAAGTGAAGTGTAACTCTCCACATCAGAAATGGCTCAGAAACAGCCTCCTCTAACAAGGTAACTCAAATAACCCGGTCCAGTAACTCTTTCCTCGAGGAGCGGGGTATTCCCTTCTAAGTTCAAGTGCGACCAGCTCAAGAGGAGGGGGTAGAGAAAAGAATGGACGGTAGCCAGTGTAGCTACCTATCCCGGGATGCTTGACCAGTGTAGCCAAGTCATCCAGCTGCACACTTCTTGCTAATATACATACTCCGACAGGCAATTTTTTTTTTGGCCTGTCTATTTTTTGGAGTTCGTGCATTTTTTTTCTTCTTTTTTTTCTTCTTTCTTTTTTTTGGGAACTATATACAAGGTGCAGCATGTACATCAGGAGTTTTTCCTCTTGAGCTAGTAGACTATCCCTCTTTTGAAGAATTATTGCAACCCACAGCATCCTGTCCTTAGATGTCAACAACACCAGACTAGGTTGAGATGTACTACCCTCCCTAAGGGAGGACGGATGTTTCCACCCGTGTGCTACTCCAAGCTAAAGGATTCTACCTCCTCACCACCTCATCAATGAAGAGCTATGTGCATAGTGTTTGTCCAAGTTAGGTCATTATCTAAAAGAATCCTGCGTATGCACGAGATATTCTACTTAGACTAATCAAGATGACATGTGAACATAGACTTGCGGACTTAAAGAATTAAGTCACTTGACCCTAGAAATCTTAACTCCAGTTCCTATAAGGTTCCTCTGAAATTAGGTGGATTAAGATCAAATCAAGTCCATCCTCAATATCTACTCATAACTTGGTTCAGAACCCACTAGCTTTTCACCTTGCATATGCAAAATATGCAGATGAGATGCAGATGTCATGCTATGTAGATGAATGTAAATGCAAGACTCTTTTTTTCGATTAATGCAAGGATGATATGCAAGAGTAAATAAGAAGCCTTTGTTAAGACTAGGTTGAGATGCACTACCCACGGCCGCCTTCCAGTGGCGGCGCCACCGCCTCACCCCAGCAGCCGACCTCCCCGCGTGTGGCCGTCAGCCATGTGTCCCTCAGAGCCAACGACGGCCAAAACTCCAACAACAGGCCGCCGCCCAATCCCGCACCTCCGCTCGACGCCCGCGCAGCCATCCCCAGCGGCTCGCGCCATCGTCCCTGCCGCTCCAGGCTGTCCCTCCGTCGCGTTGGCCGCCCTCCGCCCGCGCCAGCGTGCGCTGTGCGCGAGCCCCCGTGCGCGCTCAACCCGGCCAGGTCGCGCCTCCCGCGCGCCCAGTCGTGTCCCCATTCCGAATGGTATTCGGAAAGCCGTGCCATTTGCCCGCAAAGTTAGTGCACAAATCAGAATGGGCAATCAAAAAGGTCAACTGGAACACACACCTGGGACAAAAGCAGAGAGACATGGATCTGAATGAGCTTGTGGAAGTCAGAAACCACGCATACGACAATAGTTTGGTGTACAAGGACAAGGTGAAGCGTTGGCATGATAGATATATCAGAAGAAAGACCTTTGTTCCTGGACAGAAGGTATGGTTGTTCAATACTAGGCTGAAGATTTTCCAAGGCAAGTTGAAGTCTAAGTGGATAGGCCCATTTGTCGTTCGTACGGTGCATGATAGTGGATGTGTCGAGATCTCAGATCTCGCAGATGACGCACCGACATTCCTAGTGAATGGACAGTTGTTGAAGCACTTCATCGAATCCAATGAGCAGTTAGTCCATGTTGAGGAGATTGTATTCATGCGCGAGACAGATACAGCAGATACACCTCGAGCCGCGTATGAGACCTTGCAGCAGTGAACTCCAGCCATCCGCAGCATCTCGAAAGATTCAGACCGACTCATCTGTATATATCATCATTCTTGTACATCCTATCCTTTCTCACGCGACTCTAGTAACTCATCCCCGTCTCATTACATCACTATCTTGGACTATACTTAGGATGACCAGATCCTAAGTATAGGGGGGAGGAGTCACTTGAGTCGGTTCTTTGTACATTCTCCAGATCACATTGGTCCTCATACTCACTTCCGTCCTATACTTAGGCTGACCTGAGCCTAAGTATAGGGGGGACCGATGCCCGCATTGTATACTCATCCACTTCTCTCCTTGACCTCGTCTGCCTCACTTTCTGATCTTCTTCTACACTTAGGCTTCCAGAGCCTAAGTATAGGGGGGCGGGACGACTTCTATACTTTTTGTTATTTTAGCTCTCCTACGCTTAGCCCGAGCTATGTCTTTTTAGTCGCTTTCGTGCTCTGAGGACATAGCACACGCTAAGTATAAGGGGGCGTGTATATATTACATATATACTTTACCCATAGCTCGTACTTTCGCGTATTTTTGTATATATATTTTGTAATAATTACGGGCAATAATTACGGGTGGGTAAAAATTGAAAAAAAAATTTGTAACTTTTGTAAAGATTGAAAAAATGTACACTTGTAAAATCTGTATAATACTTATAAACTCTTGTAACATAGGAGGTATACCAAAGAAAAAAAACAAAAAAAAATGGAGAACAGGTTCCAGCCGTGGACACCCTCCACGGCTCAACCTCCAGGCCACTCCTGCCGCCAGCGCGGCCGCACTTCATGGCCGATCGACGATCTCCGCGGCCAAGCCGCACCTCCTACCCGTCCGCGTTCCATCCAGCAGCTCCGCCAGCGCCCCACGCCTCCTCTCCTCTGCCACCCCAGCGCGCGGCCGCTGTCACGCCTGTCACGCGGGTGACCCGGGTTCGATCCCCGGCAACGGCGCCATTTTGATAACCGCTCACGTACCCTTAGTTAACTCGGTGAAGTATAATGTCCAAATTATTTTAATTTCGTTTGTTGCAATTGGATACGAGAGGCTAATCAAAAACCACTTTAATTAGATTCGAGTTAATTTCAAGCGGCAATTTTTTTACTTGGTGAAGTCCAAGGTCGAACTCAGGGAGGCATCTGTCTCCTTAGGTAGATTTTTAGCAAATTTCCAAGTGTTGGATTTTCGAGAAGTCTTTTTTTTTGTTTTTTTCTATTTTCTATGTAGACTCATGCAAAAATCCAGCCAATTTGAAGTTAAATCAATTTAAGATATCAAATTAATTCCAAAAATTATGAAACTTGGCCAGATTATGAAATGGAATGAGATTAAGCTAACCTAATTTTTTTAGAAATTTTCTGATGCACGGATAATAAAATATGCAGACTTTAGTGAAAATGACTAAACCAATTTAATAATTACCAAACGATGATATTTTTAAGAAATAAAATTATTCCAAATAGGTCTAGTTAAGATCTATCCAAATCAACTTGAATTTTGTTAAAACACTTCATGGTTGATTAATTAAAAATCGATTAAGGTTTTCACAAAATGATTTTTCTGTGACAAACTACATGTACAAATGATGTGAAATTTTGGATATGTTGTAGCCTAAATTAGATCTACCAACTACGATTTTTTGGAGATTTTTCGATAAGCAGACAATATACAATAAATTAAACAATCAAAATGGGCAAAATATTGCAATTTTCCACCAAATTAATTTCAATAAATACTCTGCAAATCAGAAAAATACAAATAAATGATAAAAAGGTAGAACAAGAGTTATGCTACACAATGCAACTTTCAGAATTAAAAATGGATGACAGAATGACAACAAAATAAACGTGCAAATGCAAGGGTGTGAATGCAATACAGAGAAAAGAAATATGAGCTGAAATGAAGCACAATACTCGGAAATCTGAAATTTTTTTAAAAACTTGCAAAGGGGTGCAAGTGTCCCCTTTGCAAATTCCCAATTGTTTATTCTCCGATAGACCTTCTCTGTTTTTGGCTTGAAACAGAGGATGTTGGAGTGGACGGCCAACCACCTTGGAGCTTCACGGTGGGCGGCAGCCAAGGAGGTGGCGGTGTTGGAGCTTGGCGAGGAAGCCCGGAGGCGCTGGCCGGCCGCCAACGCGTGTCTAGCTGGAGGAGGGAGGCACACTGCGGTGGTGGCACGTGGGCTGGAGTGCGGCCAAGGCGAGATCACGCGCTGGGCGAGCTGGAGGCCGCGCTCGTTGCTGGAGTGGGCGGGCACGCGCGCTTGGCGGAGCGGGGCGGCGCCTACGCATCGCGCAAGGAGGCTGAAGGGCGGCGTACGTGCGAGGATGGCGTGTGGCCACAGCTCGTGGCTGCGCACTGCTGTACTCGGTGTCGATGGCGGAGGAGAACGGTCGTGGGGCCGCTTGTGGCCGGAGCTGCTTACCGCCGCGCTGGGCGGAGGGCGCCCGTAGAGGGGCGCGGCTGGGAGTCGTGCACCGGGTGGACGGCTGTAGCTCCAAGGTTCAAGGTCGACACACGACCTTGATGGTTGATGGAGTCTATGGAGTTGCACCTGGTAGTGAAGGATGGCCAACACGGCCAAGGGTCGTCGGAGCAGAACCAGTAGTGTGGCGATGGCGGTGGCGGCGTGGGTAATGGTATGTGCGTGGTGAGCGTGGTGAGGGGAGGAAGAAGAAGTAGGGGAGATTCACCACCTCCCCTCTCTCTCATGCATTTGTTTAAGTGGGCGTAAATAACTGATTAATTGGTTGATAAAAATTCCTCGAAAAATTAAATAAAAATCACCGTTGCGTTCACAAGGTGTGATTTATCCGTTGAAGTTAAATCGGTTTGGTGATTCTGTGGGAGGAAGGTGATGAATCGAGGAGAGAGAGAGTGGGGTGTAGTGAAGAAAAAGAAGAAGATGTTACCTGGAGGGATGGACGGATTGCCTGGGGATGAAGGAGAGCTCCTTCGATCGTCGCTCAACGCCGCGGCTGAGGCGGAGCTCGAGCAAGCCTCGTGCGAAGCTTGCAGCGGCGTAGATTGAAATCTCACCGGATCTCGCCAAGAAGGAGTCGTCTTCGCTCGGAGGGATCTCCTGGAGCTGTCACCTTCAAGGAATGTAGAGCTGGGCTTCTTCTCTCAAGTGGCGGATGGGCATGAATGGAGGGGTAGAGGAGATTATAAAGAGGAGGAGGTGGAGGTTGGAGAGGCCATGGAGAAAGTGGGAGAGATGGGGAATGTGGAGGAGATGGAATGGAAAGAGAGGTGTCGAAGGGTGGCCTCTCCCTTAAGTTAAGGGAGAGTGAGGAGGAATGGGTAGAGAGGAGAGAGAGGATGCCACTTGGCATGCTAGGATGCGGCCATGTGGCTTTTATTTAATTAATTGCAAAATCTATGGAGTTGACACGTGGCGGCTTCCGGAGTAGCCACATGTCGCTCTGAGAAGAATTCACAAGTAAATGTAAACAAAAATCAAAAAAAAATAATAGAAGTGGTTAGATTAAAAAGTGACCAACACGAATGTTGCTCGTCTCGACGAGATCTACAACTTTTGTGAAGGGCCAAAAATCAAACGAGATCATCTATACAAAAACGTATTTTTGGGTGGTACTTTATAGATATAAAATACCGCATTTTATCTTTTGTGATTTTTTTGTCATTTTTAATTAATAGAAAAATCAAAATAAAAATAGAGAGAATATGAGGAAAATATTTACAACTTAATCTAATTTTTTTGTATTTTTAATAATTAAGAAAATAAAAAGATAAAATGGAAGGGCAAAATGGTCAATATGTACAATGTACAAAAGGGGCCCAAAACCCAAGTTTTGCATACGAGCTCCGATTTTAATGAAATTGGTCTTGTTTCGAAGGTCTCTCAATGTATATTACTTAAAAAGTGAGTAGACCTAATTCGGAGGTTGTATGAGAGAGATATGTGCATTTTAAGGTCTAAGTTCTCCAACTTGGATTCGGGTTTTATTGGTCAATTTTACAAGTTAGTATTTTTTTGATATTTTTCTTTAATTAATGTTAGTCATATATACACTATAGAGTTGGTTATAGTGGCTGGATGAGGAAGCAATAGAAGTGTATAGCCAGGATGGACGATTTCTTCATTTCTTTAAGCAGGAAGAGCTAAATCAATTCACACACTGTACAAATTGATTTCAAGGATGATAGAGTTTGTGATATGAATAAGTGAGTTTGAACTAGCTGATGAAGTGATCTTGAATAATGATTTGTGGAACTTGAGGACTGTTGAGGATAAAATCGTAATCCTAGTTAAGGATCCAACAAAATGCTTGTTTCAGGCCCGATCGAGCTCTGTCCTTTGTCTGTTCTCATGAATTGGTTTAGGAAAATAAATTCATTCTAACTTTCTTTCTTTTTCAATTACTTTCAAATAAGTGTTTGATAAGGGACTAACAAAGTTTAAGTATAGGGGGTTGATGAATCCATGATTCATTAACTTTTCTATCGCATTTTGTCTTAAAACCCTTAACAAATATATGTAAATATTCATTAATTCTCATATTTTATTCAAATTCCATTCATGAATAAAAATTCACTTTTAAGCATCAAAGACAAGTAAATAAATGAAGGATAAAAAATAAAGAAAAGAAAAGAAGGAAGATTGTAAATATGCAAATATGTACAATGTGACTTATAAATATAAATATAACTGCAAGGTATATTTATATAACCTAACCCCCAAGATCAAGTCAGCATGGATTGGTCGACAAACCAATAAGTAGGGGGAGATCAGGAAACAAACCCATAAAAATAAATTAAGACACACTTCACACACTTCTCACTATTTATCAAATAAATCCAAAATTTCATTAATTTTTAATTAATTCATAAGTATATATTTTTCACCATACTCTTTTCCTAATTATTTTTAAAAATGTATATAAAAATATAAAAATAAGTTTAAAATATTCTTCTGTATATATGCCAAGAAATCCTACTTTTAAATTATCATATTCTCAACTTCCGAACCTCATAACTTCTTCATACAAACACCAATTTCACACTACTCACTTTAAAGTTCATAAAATAATATTCTCTAATTAATAGAGGTGGTTTCATTAAATTCGGAGTCCGTTTGTAAAAAGTCGATTTGGGACCTAAAGACAATGAGGTTTTTGGGCTATTTATTTTATTTGGAATACACTATTTATAATTTTATTAATTTTATAATTTCTAATTATTTTCATGATATTGTATTTTCATCATGATTTATTTCAGAAGTTTTGGAGCTTATTTATTATTTTAATAAAATCCAAAACCCTAATTTATAGATAAAATTGAGCTGTATAACTTATACCTGTATTTATTAATATATCTAAATTAAATTATTAAAATCCCTAAAATTTCCATATACTTTATTTATTAATATAATAATTAATAAAATATAAACTTAATAATTATTTAATTATTTATTTATTTAAAAATCCACAATCTATTTATTAAGTATTATCTATACCTATTTATTAATATAGAGTATATATTTCATATAATAATTATTATTTATAAAAAGTAATTATTCTATTATTTAAATAATTTTATTATTTACATTTCTTCTTTTATACCTATTTAAAATTACGCTATTTACTATTTATTATATAATTTATAAGGTATTTATGCATCTGGCGAACCAGGTGCTGACACGTGTGAGCACCTGGTGCTTCTTCCCTAAGAAGCCAGTATTGCTTATGTTCTAACAGACCATGTTCACCATATTTTCCCACGCACTCTATAACCTCTTCGTACGATCTAATCCCTTGATCCTGTTCACCTAACAACCTTCCTACTCGCAAGCCCTTAGATTAACCTTCAAGCCCAAGTAATCTCTCTATAAATACCCCTAAAGTTGGCGGATTCTAACTTACTTTTCCTAACCACCAGAACTCCAGATCCAGTGGCCGACCCTTCTACCTTCCTAGCCTCGTTCCACCGCTCTGGTGGTGACAGCTCCGCCTAAAGGTGCCCACGTGGAAGGAGGATCATCGGGGAGAATTTCCAAGGTGTCAAACTCGCCTTGCATCGTTGTCGTGTGCGCGTGGAGCTCCAGGAAACCGACCCGTCGAGCGATGACAAAAGTGGTCCTACACCCTGCAACTCACAGGTACTCATCCATCTTTGCAATTTTCTTTCTCGTTCCTCGTGTCACGATTAGCATGGATAACTACATAGTTACGAAGTTTAATCATTCGTCCTAGACGCCACCTCCTAGAATCACCCTAAAATCATTTCAAAATCAATCGAATCGTGTCTCATCTTTCGTTATTTCCCATGAACATTTCATCAAGTATGGAAACACTATTTTGACCTTACTTTTCTTAATAAATGTTGGCTGATTCTTGAGAGAATCGAGCATCTAAATCCTCTTTGCAGGTTCATCTTGCATTTGGAGCAATCTTCAATCAATTGGAGTCTTCAATCATCACGGAAATCGTCATCAAAGAAGGAGCAACAAACTTAGCCCCAGGAGCAGAGCAGCGTGATTGTCATCTTCATCAGTCGTTCTTCCGCCGTTGTCTGCCATCTTCGACTCATCACCACCGTAGGCGAGCTCGAGGGGTGGAGGAGCTACCCCTCTGGCCCTGCCGGAGGCCCAAGTAACACAGCTATCGCTGGAAATAAATCAAGGAAGGAGGCGCCTTCGTCAGTTGCTCAACCGCTTGAAGAACTCCAAGAACCGCCCAGAAGCTACAGTTTGGTGACACGTGGCAGGCGTGGACGTCCCAGATTGATCCCGGCATTCTAATCCTGACCTCTCAATCTAAAACGGTGTGATATTTGCATACTAAGCCCAGAAGACCTCCTGAATTTCCAAAGCACCCCAAAGTTTCCAGATATTGCATTTAGGTCCTCGTGCGGGGACTTAAATGTAATAATTCATATTTTCTTCACAGAACGGTCCGTGACTGTGGACCACTTTGTAGAACTTTTATTCCTTTTTCTTGCATTTCTACCCCTGTGATGTAGGGAGACTTTGGATGCATTTTCGACACTATTTTTCCTAGATCTTTTTAGGGTAGGTACACAACTACCCTAACAAAGTTTTTTCAATATTTTAATGTGTTTTCATTGCTTTTTCGTCATGTTTTGATTTGTCGAATTTCGACTCCGTTTTGATTTGTTTTTTGAGTCTTCTTTGAGCTCGTTGCTCGCTCGATTTACCTACTATATAATATCATCTATATTTCACCTAATTCTCACCTATTATAATGTAGGTAAATTGTTTGAAAAATATCACTTTGAAAAATTAAATAAAATATATAAATATAAAACCGAATAAAAGCTTAAAAACTGATTCGTTTCGAGAAGAGATAAAAAATCACAAAAAGATCCTTTTCACTCGAAAATCAAAATATCTCTATTCTGCCTCCTTATGTTCGACCCAGGCACACTTACCTGGTAAAATAAAAAAGTGTAAGGTTTTAAAATAGGAGAGAACCCGATTTACCCATTCTTTCTCTCTCTCTCTCCTATTTTAAAACCGAAATTTATTTGATCAAGTTTGGGTTTCGGTTCTTAGCGATCCTTTACACCGACACTTTTCTTATCGCTCACGAGAACAGAGCTTATCACGCACCGAAGGAGACGGAGATCCATGCGCAAATGATCCGGTAGCATAACGACGATGCTGCGGTGGTGGAGACTCTCTATAGGGCATCCACGGTGGACGACCATATGAGAGAGAGAGAGAGGGATGGAATGTAGAGAGAAAGAAAGAGAGAAAGAGCCTTGTGTTTCTAATTAGCATGTGAAGAGTAAGGGGTGCCCTTCTATTTATAATATGTTGGGATTCATGGATCTCAATCCATGGGCAACATAAATCCAATGGCTCTCATTGATTTGTGTTTCTTTTAATAGCCATGATCTTGTTGTTAAAATCAAAACAATAATTAATTTAATAAAATAAAATATATATTGAATATAATTTGATTTATATCAAATCAATCTCCATTAGAGAAATAGGAAGGAGGCTAGGGTGGATGGCCACCACATTCCTTATTGGAATTGTGACCGTCCACTCTTCTTTTATAGAAGGTGGCTCTCCTTTCCTTATTAGATGAGATTACATTATCTCATGATTCTCTCCAATATTTGCAACAACTTTTATTGCAAATTATTTCACAAAAATAAATCCAATTTATTTTGTGAATATTACAATCATGCCATTGGAAATTTGTGAATCACATTCACAACCCAAAATAAAATATAAATTACATTTTTAATTTTATGTCCAATGTGAATCCAATTGACATCAACATTTAATTAGCAAATGTAAATTACAAATAGCTCTCTATTATATATTAAAAATCACATTTATAATATTTATGATTAATACGGATAGTGCTATTCACATTATTCATATCCACGATAATTAAATCATATTTAATTATCTTGTATCTCTATTCTCATGTGCCCAAACAATGTGAATCACATTCACATTATTTAAATCTTTGATAATCAAATCACATTTAATTATCTTAGATAACTCACCATATAATATGAATCGAAGTCATATTATTTATGATAATTAATCACGTATAATTATCAATTTTCTCAATGCTCGGATATAATATCAACAATGAAATTATCCTGAACTCTTTCAAGGATAATTCGCTTTCTCCGCAGATACATGGAGATACGGACAAAGCGATTGTATTGTTCCACGTATAGTGACTTGGATAATGAGATCACATCTCAAATCCAGATCTCGGGCCTCCCATAGATGCTTGATTAAATCAAGATCGCAAATCTAATCTTCTCATTGCATCTGAATCACATTCAGATCAATGTACAATATTTGGACTAAGATCATATTACTTCTCTACTGAGAGGAGTTACTAAAATCCAAACTCGTTTCATCACTCCTTAGGAATGGAAGTGTCGTGGTTATACAACCGTTTATGATCACATCACCCTCAGGTATTCCTAATACCTGTATATCCTGCATACTGGAAGACCCAAAATAATCTCGAAGTATAAGATCAATTTTACACTGTCTACTTCAAGGATTTATCATTAAGTTTCTTATTCGATCATTGGGAGTTTCTATCGATCATATACTTTCTAAAAGCATATATCATACCGAGGCATTGATCATTAACTTTCCAAAAGTATATATGAAACCTTACAAATTCAGTCAGGCTTCCAAAGCAAAACGACCGCACGCGGAATTTGATTCTTCCCAAAATCTCATGAGTGATCTCATGTCTTCCGGTTCAGTAAATGAACTTGTATGATCCCTTTGAGAGATCGTATTACTCATATGCCCTTATATGCATACCAGCGTGCCGGTGTATAGATCTTGATTAGGTCATCAACCTATTGGTCTGCCGAATGTACATACTCAGATATATAGTAACACATCTGTCTCCCGTTAGAGGATGCGTGCCTATATCGTGACAGTATATGACATAGGACTTTGGTTATCTCGATCTTGTTAAGTCAACTCTTTGACCTAACTTATCTAACACCTCTGAATCTCTATTCCTATGCAGAGGACATGCATCAAGAGGTCAGTTAGATATCAGCCTTCATAGAATGGATTGCCATCTCCTTCTCAGGCTGGAGATCATCTCTTAATAATCATTTGGCGGTGCTTGATGAGTCCTCAATCGAACTCTTTAGATATTCATTGTAGCACCAGCCTCTATGATTCAATAATTGAATCAACCGTTGTATGATCAAAAAGATGGCCATGGTACATAACCCTAATTGTACTAAGGGACCTATTATGCAAATTAGTTATTCTTCATTTCAGATCAGGGAGTGATATTCAAAATAACATTGATTGTGTAATGGCTCACAGTGGGCTCGCATGCCCAACAATCTCCCAACAGCCCAAAGAGCCATTAATGGGCTAATCATTTAAACCCACACTCATGTGATAATTGTAGGCTATTTAAAAAATTGCTAGGTAAGCTAATCAGTCACTTTGTTCCCAAGAGACTATGCCAGTCCTTTTATGACAGTCGCATATCTCCAAGTAACAGTTCTTGCATTCAATGCGAAAGTTGCATCTTATGCAACCTATACTCAATTTTGTCAGTTCTAGAGTCCTTGACACTACAGCTTAATAATTAATATAACCAGTATGTAATTATCCTTATCACAATACCCTTATTCCTGGAGATCTCTATCTCCCAAGGTATTCCTAGTTCTGACCTTTTAGATCTTCATCTATACAGTCTTAATTTATTGAAGATAAGACTTAGAGATCACTATCTCAAAAGTTTTTTCCTCCATGAAGATATTATTATTACTGCAATTAAGTGTTTTATCACCATAGTAGGATTAGTAACAATTTACCACTCCCACTGTATGGCGGACATCTTGCTTTTGTACACATCTAGCATACACCCGGCTTCTTGGAACTGATGCACAAGGGCAAGCAATTTTAGCATTCACATCCCCAACTCTTTGAGGTGCTATCCCTTTAGATAGGTCAGTACCATATCTTGAGGGAAAGAAGCCTTTCTTGTAATTTTTCAGAATACGGAAATGTCCAAGGTGTACCATTAATGTGACCGTCCCAATACCCTCTTCTATTTGCTTCTAAACAACTTTAGAACTAAGATCTAAGATGTATCTTTGAGATCATATCTCGAGGTATGGAACAACAAGATTATAAAACACTTATTATCATCCTTATATCATTCTAGATGATTAGGATATTATCTACATTTAGCATGATGAAGACAATGGTACTCCCATTAATCTCCACACGGCTCATTAAGATTCTATCTGAAATAATAACATTTATAATTTCATCAAATCTTATATTCCAACAACAAGAAGCTTATTTGAGTCCATATATGGAGTTTCTTTAGCATGTACATCTTGCTTTCCTCAACCATGAAGCCATGGGTCAGCATTATGTGAATGTCCTCAAAGAGGTATTAATGGACAAAGGCAATAATGACTTTCATCTTAAAGATGTCAAAGTCAAGTTGTGTAGCTATAGTTAGCAATATTCTGATGAGTTCAAGCATGATCACTGAAGAGAAAGTCTCATCGCAAGAGATGTCTTCTCTTCGATGTGTAGCTCTTGGCTAGAAACCGTGCTTTAAAGGTCTCTACCT
Organism: Ottelia alismoides; assembly: GCA_037367405.1. Lineage (NCBI taxonomy): Eukaryota > Viridiplantae > Streptophyta > Magnoliopsida > Alismatales > Hydrocharitaceae > Ottelia > Ottelia alismoides. Next base: position 13,499 of record JAZKJV010004280.1, on the reverse strand, counting down.
TCTCATCGGATTCCCTCTTTCTCTTGAAGATCCATTTACACCTTAATGGGTCTTACCCATATGGGTGGATCCTCGAGGGTCCATATACAACATTTGTATATGAAGTCTACTTTAGACTTTATTGCTAACATCCATCATTCCATGCTATGATTTTCAGAAGCTTCATCACATGAAGTCAGATCACTATCAGACTCAACTGACACATGGAATCCATCCTCAAACTTATTTGAAGATGTATTAGTGTTTCATCTTTTATTGTCCTTTTAGTTTCCAATTTTAGGAGCCTCATTATCTTCTCAAGACTAAATGAGTTCCTTTACTTCATTTTCATCTTGATTCTCAAGAGTCTGATCATCTAAGAATCACATTCTCATATATGAAATCCTTTAAGAATCTTAAGGTCATAAAGTAGGTATCCAATACCATCCTATATTTTCCTAATGAAATAGCACTCTCTAGTGCTAGATTCTAGCTTACTAGCGTGGAGCCTTATTAAGGGTATATATTGTAGTTTCTAATACCTATACATTTACCTTGGAAACTAGGAGATAATTATGCTAATATTTATCATTGATCATATCATGTCACACATGATCCAATTGTATCTCCCTACAACTCCATTGAGTTTAGGTTCATTAGGAAGAGTGAGATAGAAATGATATTCATATCTCTATAAGGTATTCCATGATTTCATCTAATAGGTACTGACTACCTAGATTAGATCAAATTCATCTTCATCTTTCTTCAAACTTTGGTTCTAAACTGAATTTGTAAAATCGTTGAACATTTCAAAGCTTTATAAGGTAAAGGGAAGAAATAAGTAATCATCGAATGATATCACATATCATCAATGTTTATCATGATATAGATGATCCGCATACATCAAAATATATGAGATATTGAATACCTTTACATCTTAATACATTCTTAGAGAAGGGTGCTTTGGACATTATTACTTTGAATACAATATTCACAAGTATGTAAGATTTGAAATTTTAGACATTCTAAAGTTTCATCTCTTACTACTTTATTTATCTCAACAGACTTATGTCCAAAGTTTGATGCCAGATCATTATCAAATGATCTATATCCTCCTATTGATCTTTAAAGGTTTAATTTTCAGTATTAGAAATGTTAATGAACCATCCATTAATTTTCTAATTTAGTGGAGTTCACTAGATTTTAGATTACTATCTGAAATATCTCCATCATAACTCTTTATGATAGGTCTATTGCAGAATTCATGTTTCTTTCCAACATTTATAAATAAACAATGAGTGTATACTAATATCTTGGTCATAGAGACATTCTCTAAGACTAAGGGCTCTCCCCCTAAAAATTATGAAGTCTATCTATCCAACAGAGATTGTTGCACCAATTGCATCAATATCCATGTGGATGACTATTAAACCTTAAGATCAAAATTTCTAGTCTTTTAAAAAACATATGCAACCAATTGCAAATGTCAATAGAAGAATGAGATATAATTATTAGACTTTGATATTATCAAATAAGAAAGTCAATTTCAATGATTAAATGTAGATATAAATTATTTCGATGCACTATTTGAGTCCTTTTCTAAGGATTGTAGACAGACATGATAGTCATACAATCAATACATCAGTTTATTACAGAATTGGCATTCATCCAACTCTTTGGATGTCATATGGAAGTCACAGAAGTACAATCAACTTTTTAACTTTCCTTCTTAATTGGGTCTAACCCATGTTTCCACTGGCTCCCGTTATCTATAAACAACCATTGTTTAAGACAAAGGATCTCTTATATTGAATTCAAAAGATTTCAATATAAGAGCATTTCAACATTTATCCATGCTTCATTTAAATTCATACAATATGAATATTAAGGAGCTTCATGAATAACTAGAGTATAGACAGTAGAATGATAACATTCATCATATCTACAAACATCTTAACTATTAAAGACTTTTGGTTCAGACGGGTACTCAAAAAATTTGAATACATCACCTCTAATAGAAACACCATTCTGCATGATGCAGAGAACCATGTCGTTCATGATTAAATGTCGAGAGCACATATGTACGCCAGAACATCTTCTTAGAATTTTATAAGGATTATTCAACAATTACGACCAACATCTAAATGTCACTTCCAAAGTACATTCGATGAGAGATCAAGACTGTAGAGACATACAAGCCCTAGGGTTGTAGTCCTATTGTCTATTTAATTGTCACTCCTCATTATTATGAGGAAACTTGCACATTGCAACCACATACAATATGTGTCCAACTGCAAGTATAATATCTTAATCATGGATCCAATCCATGATATTTTACCGGTTATCATTGACTATAGTATTGAGTGGGTTTAATGAAGGATTATATGAAATAAGAAATTTGCATAAATATATGTAATTATACATTTGTACTTTAATTTAGGAATTTTTATATCAAAGTTGTCTTGCCTTGTCAACACTGAAAGTTCATTCCCTAAATCACTTTCAATGTAAGAGATATACTTACCATTATATCTCAGCAAGATCTGGGATCTCCTTCCTTATCTTTGTCACATCCCAATAATATGAGAACTTGTAACTCGGATAAAAAGAAGCGGGAACATATTTCGCCTTGCAAGTCCACCTTGCATTCACAATTCTGTCTTTAACACCCAGGACCACCACCCCAAATGTGATGTTGACCCATCATTAATTGAACCAACCATCACAAGAATACAACTTGCTATGTGCAATCTAATATCACCCCAATAATATGAGAACCCGATATTAGGGTCACTAACGCATACGTCCTTACTCTTTCGAGAAGCGAAGAGCCCGATTCAAATGGATTGTATGCAGGAGCTGTCACTGAAGGATAGGGTTAGATCCTCAAACGCATCATGGAAGCGTGAGCGTCGTATCGAATACGACAAGGAGCCACTAGTCGCACTAGTTGCTCGATGCAGTGGAAATTAAAATTTTTTCATACGATAAAACCACATGATCCAAGAACACTTCTCGAATCGTTTCGTCTAAACCACAAACAAGTAATAGGATTACCTCTTGAAGCGTGGTTGCGATCGAGTCTCTAAATGAAGAGACCTCCTGTCTCAAGTCCGAACCGACGGAGGAGACACTAGTGAGCACGGGGATGAATCGCGTGCTTCTCACAATCCATGTTGATGATCCAAGCGGCGGATCTCCTTATCTCGACACACGATATCCGACATCTTCTTCACGAGCGAGGCGCACCGAAGGAGACGGAGATCCATGAAACGATCGGGCAGCATAACAACAATGCCGCGGCGATGGAGACTCTGTTTAAGGCATCCATGGTGGATAGCCATGAGAGAGGATGAGAGAGGGCCGACATGTAGGGAGAGAGAGAGAGAGACTTATGTTCTCTTATGTGTATGTGTAAAGAAGAGAAAAGGGGTTCCTTTCCTTTTATAATATTTTGAGATCCATGGATCTCAATCCATGGACTACACAAATCCAATGGCTAGCATTGATTTGTGTTTCTTTTAATGGCCAAGATTTGTGTTAGTAAAAACCAACAATAATTAATTTAATTTAATTAAATATATATTGAATAAATCATCAATATATATATTATTTTAAATCAAATCAATATAGGAGATTTAGGAAGGAGGCATGCCTCCCTTCCGTAAAGGGGGTGGTGGCACACCTTGAATCCAATTCAAGGAGACCATCCATCCTCTTTAATAGGAAAGAGGCACTCCTCTTCCTTATTCATGAGATCTCATATCTTATGAAAATCTCCATTATTTACAACAACCATTGTTGTAAATTATTCACATAAATAATCCATAATTATTTTGTGAACATTGCAATCATACCATTGGAAATTAGTGAATCACATTCACAACCCAAACTAAAATGTAAATTACATTTTCAATTTAATGTGCAATGTGAATCCAATTCACATTAACATTTAATTAACAAATGTAAATTACAAATAGCTCTCTCTTATATATTATAAATCACATTTATAATATATACAAATAATATGGATAGTGCTATCCACATTATTCATATCCAAGATAATTAAATCATATTTAATCATCTTGGATCTCTATTCTCATATGCTCAAATAATATAAATCACATTCACATTATTCACATCTTTGATAATTATATCACATTTAATTATCTTAGATAACTCTCCTTATAATATGAATCGAATTCATATTAATCATGATAATTAAATCACATTTAATTATTCATTTAATCGATGCTCGGATACTTATATCAACAATGAAATTATCCTGAACTCTTTCAAGGATAATGCATTTACTACGTGAATGTGGAGATAAGGACAGGGCGATTGTATTGTTCCATGTATAGTGACTTGGATATTGAGATCACATCTCAAATCCAGATCTCGGGCCTCTCGTAGATGCTTGATTAAATCAAGATCGCAAATCTAATCTTCTCATTGTATCTGGATCACATTCAGATCAATGTCCAACATTTGGACTAAGATTAGATTACTTCTCTACTGAGAGGAGTCACTAAAATCCAGACCCGTTTCATCACTCCCTAGGAATGGAAGTGTCATGGTTATACAATCATTTATGATCACATCACCCACAAGTATTCCCAATACATGTACATCCTGCATACTGGAAGACAGAATAATCCGGAAGTATAAGATCATTTTTACACTTTCTACTTCAAGGATTTATCAGTAAGTTTCTCATTCGATCATTAGGAGTCGGTATCGATCATATGATTTCTAAAAACATATATCATACCCATGTGTTGATCAAATGATTTTCAAAAGCTTAAACCAAACATACAAATTCAGTCAAGCTTCCAAAGCGAGATGACCATGAACGGAATTTGATCTTCCCAACTTCTCATGAGTGAGATCATGTCTTCCGGCTCAGTAATGAACATGTATGATCCCTTTGAGAGATCATATTACTCATATGCCCTTATATGCACACCAGCGCACCGGTGTATAGACCTTGATTAGGTCGTCAACCTATCGGTCTGCCAAATGTACATACTCAGACATATAGTAACACATCTGTCTCTAATCAGAGGATGGATGCCTATATCATGATAGCATACGACATAGGACTTTTGTTATCTCGATCTTGTGAAATCAACTCTTTGACCTAACTTATCCAATACCTCCGACTCTCTATTCCTATGCAGAGAACCTGCATCAAGAGGTCGGTTAGATATCAACCTAAATGAGAAAGGATTTCCATCTCCTACTCAGGCTGGAGATCATCTCTTAATAATCATTTGACGGTGCTTGATGAGTCCTCAATCTAACTCTTTAGATATTCATCCAAGCACCAGCCTCTATGACTCAATAATTGAATCAACAACTCTATGATCATCAAGATGGCCATGGTACATAACCCTAATTGTACTATGGGACCTAATATGCAAACTATTTATTCTTCATTTCAGATCAGGGAATGATATTTGCAATAACATTTACTGCATAATGGCTCGTCGTGGGCTCGCATGTCCAACAATCTCCCACTAGCCCAAAGAGCCATTAATGGGCTAATCATTTAAACCCACACTTATGTGATAATCATAGGCTATTTAGAAAATAGCTAGGTAAGCTGATCAGTCACTCTGTTCCCAAGAGATTACGTCAAGTCCTTTTACGACACTTGCATATCCCCTAGTAATAGTGTTCGCATCCAATGTGAATGTTGCATATTATGCAACCAATACTCAATTTAGTTAGTTATAGTGTCCTTGGCACTACATTCTAATACCTATCATAACCAGTATTCACATAATCCTTATCAGAATACCTTTATTCCTGGAGATCTCTATCTCCTAAGGTATCTACAATTAAGACCCTTATAGATCACTATCTACAAGTTCTTAAACTTTTGAAGATAAGACTTTGAGATCTAAGTTTCATTATCTTTGAAGATATTGTTATTACTGCAATCAAGTGTTTTATCTCCATAGTAGGATTAGTAACAATTTACTACTCCCACTACATGACAGACACCTGGCATTAAGCATACACTCAGCCTCTCATAACTGATGCACAAGTGCAAGCAGTTCTAGCATTCACTTCCTCAACTCTTTGAGGTGCTATCCCATTAGAAAGGTCACTACCACATCTTAAGGGAAGGAAGCCTTTCTTGGAATTTTCCAGAAAAAGGAATATGTCCAAGGTGTACTACTAATGTGATGGTCCCAATACCCTCTTCTCTTTGCTTCTGAACATCTTCATAACTTAGATCTAAGAGGTATCCTTGAGATCAAATGTCAATGTATGGAATAGCCAGTCTATAAAACACTTATTATTATCCTTATATCATCCTAATGATTAGGATATAATCTACATTTTAGCATGATGAACACAATGACACTCCCATTATGCTCCACATGGTACATCAAGATTCTATTTGAAAGCATAACATTTATAATTTCATCAAATCATAAGTTCCAACTACAAGAAGCTTATTTGAGTCCATGGATGGAGTTCTTCAGCTTGCACACCTTGCTTTCCTCAACCATGAAGCCATGGGGCTACTTCATGTGAATATCCTCAGAGAGGTATTCATAGAGGATTGCAATCTTGACTCACATCATGAAGATGTCATAGTCAAGTTGTGTAGCTATGGTTAGCAATATTCTGATGGGTTTAAACATGGTCACCGAAGAGAAAGTCGCATCGCAAGCGATGTTTTTTGTTCGGTGTGTAGCTCATGGCTATGAATCGTGCTTTGATGGTCTCTACCTTCTCATCAGGTTCCCTCTTTCTTCTGAAGATCCATTTACTCCTTAATGGGTCTAACCCTTATAGGTGGATCCTCGAGGGTCCATATACAACACTTGTATATGAAGTCTACATTAGATTTTTATTGCTAACATCCATCTTTCCATGTCATGATCCTCAGGACTTCATCACATGAAGTCCGATCATTTTCAGACTTAACTGACACATGGAATATATCATCAAACTCATTTGAAGAAGTAGTAGTGTTTCATCTTTAATTATTCCTTTAGTTTTGATTTCAGGAGCCTCATTATCTTTTCAAGATTAAATGAGTTCCTTTACTTCATTTTCATCTTGATTCTCAAGAGAGTCATCCTCTAAGAATTACATTCTCAGAGATGAGATCTATTAAGAATCTCAAGGTCATAAAGTAGGTATCTCATACCATCCCTTTTTTTAATGAAGTAGCACTCTCAGGTGCTAAGTTCCAGCTTATTTCCTTGGAATCTTATTAAGGATATATAATGTAGACTCTACCACATATATATACCTGGAAACTAAGAGATAATTATGCTAAGGTTAATCATTGATCAAATCATGTCACACATGATGAATTGTATCTCCCTACAACTCTATTGAGTTAAGGTTCATTAGGAGGATTGAGATAGGAATGATATTCACATCTCCATAAGGTATTCCTTGAATTCATCTAATAGGTACAAGCTACCTTGGTTAAATCAAATTTATTTCATCTTCATTCAAACTTTGGTTCTAAATCAAAATTGTGAAATCTTTGAACATTTTAAAGATTTCTTAGGTGAAGAGAAGAAATCTCATATCACACATAATCATCAGTAGATATCACATATCCATAATGTTTACTATGATATAGATGATTCACATACATCAATATGTATGAGATCCTGAATACCTTGACATCTTACACCTTTCCCAAAGAAGGGTGTATTGGACATTTTACTTTGAATACAATATTCATAAGTATGCAAGTTTTAAAATTTTAGACATTCTACTATTTCATCTCTTACTTGTCCATTGATCTCATCAATATACATATGTCCAAAACATGATGTCAGATCATTGTCAAATGATCTTTGTCCTCCTATTGATGTTTAAAGGTTTAATTTTCAGTATTACAAATCTTAATAAACCATTCATTAATTTTCTAATTTAGTGGAGTCCACTAGATGTTAGATTACTATCTGAAATATCCCCATCATAAATCTTTATGATAGGTCTATTTCTGAATTCATGCTTATTCCCAACATTTAGAATAAACTATGAGTGTATTCTAATATACAGGTCATAGAGACATTCTCTAAGACTAAGGGCTCTCCCACTGAAAATATGAAGTATATTCATCCGGTTGAATTTGTTGCAACAATTGCTTCAATTCAAACATGGATGACCATTAATCCTTCAGATCAAATTTCTAATATTCTAATACAGATGCAACCAATTGTAAGTGTCATTAGAAGATTGAGATACGACTATTAGACTTTATGTTATCAAATAAGTAGTCAATAGCAATGATTATATGTAGATTATTATTATGTACTATCCGATTCCTTCTCTAAGGATTCTAGATAGATTTGACAGTCATACTATCAACACATCAACTTATTGCAGTATTGGCATTCATCCAACTCTTTGGATGTCATATGGAAGTCAGAGAAGTACAGTCAACTCTTTGACTATACTTCTTACTTGGGTCCAACCCATGCTTCCACTGCACTCCCTTTATCTATAAGCAACCATTGCTCAAGACCAAGGATCTCTTATGTTAAAATCAAAAATTTCAATATAAGACTGTTTCAACATTTATACATGCTTCATTTAATTCATACAATATGAATATTACGAAGCTTCATGAATGACTAGAGTATAGATAGTAGAATGATGACACTCATCGTATCTACATCCATTTAAACTCATAAAACTTAGGTTCAGATAGGTACTCAAACAATTTGAATACGTCATCTCCTAGAGAACCATGTCATTCATGATTATATGTCGAGAGCACATATGCATGCCAGAACATCTTCTTAGATTTTGTAATGATTATTTGATAATTACGAACATTATCGACATGCTACTTCAAAAGTACATTCGATGAGATCAAGACTTATAGAGACATACAAACCCTAGGGTTTTAGTCAAATTTCCTATTTATTTATCATTCCTCATTATTATGAGGAAACTTGCACATGGCAACCACATACATTATGTGTCCAATTGCAAGTACAATATCTGGATCATGGGTCCAATCCATGATATTCTACTGGTTATTATTGAGTATAACATTGAGTGGGATTAAAGAAGGATTATCTGAAATAAGAATTTTTCATAAACATATATATATAATTTACTTTGATTTATGAATTTTTTATATCAAAGTTGTCTTGCCATGTCAACAATGAAAGTTCATTACCTTAATCACTTTCAATGTAAGAGATATACTTACCATTATATCTCAAGCAAGATCTGGGATCTCCTTCCTTATCTTTGTTACATCCCAATAATATGAGAACCTGTAACTCAGAAAAAGAAGCGGGAACACATTTCGTCTTGCAAGTCCAACTTGCATCTCCCAATTCGGTCTTTAACACCCGGGCCCACCACCCCTAAGGTGATGTTGCCCCGTCATTAATTGAACCAATCGCCAATAGGAATACAACTCGCTATGCGCAATTCAATATCACCATAATAATATGAGGACCTGATATTGGGGTCACTACGCATACGTCCTTACTCTTTCGAGAAGCGACGAGCCCTATCCAAATGGATCGTATGCAGGAGCTGTCACTTCGGACAGGCGTCTCCTACATACAATATCTGGCGACGGAACCCTTCGCCTTGACAGGAGACCATGGATGTCACTTATGCGATCCTCCACCTCATATTCAAATTTCAATTAATTATTATGAATCATATTCATATAATTAATTCTTCCGAGGGAAATAATAACTCTATTCATAATAGAGTGTTTCAATTGGACATAATTAATTCAATCATATTAAATTAATTATTAATCCAATTCAATCAACAAACTTGATTGTTTTTACTTGAATATATATATATATGGTATTATCTCAAAGTACGTTTTAATTTGAATTTTAATAATTAGAAAAATAAATCATGATCTCTCAGACATCATTTGTTCCCTATCCACTGTCATGGCCAGTACCGGCAGGAGTGGTACGGACCGCATCCGGTGCAACCCGCTACCCCAGTGATCCCCGACTAGACACCATATCCGCCTCAGGAAAAAATAATGTCGAGTCAATCACTTTGTACTGGAGATGATCATCGGTTCTTCAACCGAATTATTCCGTATAGTAATAATCAAAACATTTTTTATTATAAGGAATTTGCTAGACAAATTCCCAATCCTATTCAAGCAAGGAGTTTGATGATTGTGTTTCCAATTATGATCTAAATCAAATCTAATCAATTTATTGGTTGAGGCCAAGTCAATTAAGGAAATAATCATCATTCAATATTTCTCAAATATTTTCCATAATTATTTCATTAAATTAACAATTAATTTCACAAATTGACAATCACATGGTTCTTGATTAGGACTGTAATTTCAGCAGTGACCCCTACTTACTAAAATTGACATAACTCAATCAATGTAAATCCAAATTAGACAAAATCAATTTTCAAATATTGCTAATTTGATTTAGGACATAACTTAAGTGTTATTTCACGCATTTTGAGATTAATCAAAACAGTAATTAACTCATTAATCATGCTAAGATTCGCAGTTCCCGCAACAGTGAATACATGTTCATTAAAACAACCATATCTCGAGCAAACGGAATCCAAATTAGGTAAACTCAGATCCTATGGTTTCCTTATTTAATGGGGAACAAAATACATGTTTTATTTTAGTGTTTAAACAATTTAAACACGGCCAAAAATAATCTTCAAACAGAGATGCGGAAATGAAATGCGATAAAACTTTCGCAACTCTAACGAACCCAAGTCGCCTTCGGTTTTATGGATCGTATCCAAAACCTTAGACCTAAGGCTCTGATACCAATTGAAGGATATGGTTAGAACCTCAAGCACATCACGGAAGCGTGAGCGTCATATCGAATACGACGAGGAGCGACTAGTTGCACTAGTCGCTCGATGCAACGAAAATTAAAAATTTTTCATGCGACGAAACCACATGATCCAAAAACACTTCTCAAATCATTTTGTCTAAACTAAAATAAGTAATAGGATGACCTCTTGAAGCGTTGTTGCGATCAAGTCTCTAAACGAAGAGACCTCCTGTCTCAAGTCTGATCTGATGGAGGAGACGCTTGCGAGCGCGGGGATGAATCGTGTGATTCTCGCAATCGATGTTGATGATCCAAGTGTCGGATCTCCTGATCTCGACACACGAGATCCGACGTCTTCTTCACGAGCGAGGCACACCGAAAGAGACGGAGATCCACAAGCAAACGATCGGGCAACATAACGATGATGCTGCGGCAATGGAGACTCTCTTTAGGGCATCCACGGTGGACGGCCATGAGATTGGATGATAGAGGGCTGACATGTAGAGAGAGAGAGGGACTTATGTTTTCTTGTGTGTATGTGTAAAGAAGAGCAAAGGGGTGCCTCTCCTTTTATAATATTTTGGGATCTATGGATCTCAATCCATGGACTACACAAATCTAATGGCTAGCATTGATTTGTGTTTCTTTTAATGGACAAGATTTGTGTTGGTAAAAACCAACAACAATTAATTTAATTAAATTAAATATATATTGAATAAATCATCAATATATAAATTATTCTAAATCAAATCATTATAGGAGATTTAGGAAGGAGGCATGCGTCCCTTCCATAAAGGGGGTGGCGGCACACCTTGAATCCAATTCAAGGATGCCGTCCATCCTCTTTAATAGGAAGGAGGCACTCCTCTTCCTTATTCATGAGATATCATATCTTATGAAAATCTCCATTATTTACAACAATTATTTTTGTAAATTATTAACACAAATAACCCATAACTATTTTGTGAACATTGCAATCATGCCATTGGAAATTAGTGAATCACATTCACAACCAAAAATAAAATGTCAATTACATTTTCAATTTAATGTTCAATGTGAATCCAATTCACATTAACATTTAATTAACAAATGTAAATTACAAATATCTATCTCTTATATATTAGAAATCACATTTATAATATATACAAATAATATGGATAGTGCTATCCACATTATTCATATCCATGATAATTAAATCACATTTAATCATCTTGGATCTCTATTCTCATGTGCTCAAATAATATGAATCACATTCACATTATTTACATCTTTGATAATTAAATCACATTTAGTTATCTTAGATAACTCTCCTTATAATATGAATCGAATTCATATTAATCATGATAATTAAATCACATTTAATTATCCATTTACTCAATGCTTGGATATTTATATCAACAACGAAATTATCCCAAACTCTTTCAAGGATAATGTGTTAACTCTGCGAATACTTGGAGATAAGGATAGGGCGATTGTATTGTTCCATGTATAGTGACATGGATATTGAGATCACATCTCAAATCCAGATCTCGGGCCTCCCATAGATGCTTGATTATATCAAGATTGCAAATCTAATCTTTTAATTGTATCTGAATCACATTCAGATCAATGTCCAACATTTGGACTAAGATTAGATTACTTCTCTATTGAGAGGAGTCACTAAAATCCAGACCAGTTTCATCACTCCTTAGGAATGGAAGCGTCATGGTTATACAATCGTTTATGATCAGATCACCCTCAGGTATTCCCAATACATGTACATCCTGCATACTGGAAGATTCAGAATAATCCTGAAGTATAAGGTCAATTTTACATTGTCTACTTCAAGGATTTATCAGTAAGTTTCTCATTCGATCATTGGGAGTCGGTATCGATCATATGCTTTCCAAAAACATATATCATTCCCAGGTGTTGATCTTATTCTTTCCAAAAGCATATATCAAACATACAAATTCAGTCAAGCTTCCAAAGAGAGATGACCGTGCACGAAATTTGATCTTCCCAACATCTCATGAGTGAGCTCATGTCTTTCGGTTCAGTAATGAACATGTATGATCCCTTTGAGAGATCGTATTACTCGTATGCCCTTATATGCACACCAACACACCGGTGTATAGACCTTAATTAGGTCGTCAACCTATCGGTCTGCCAAATGTACATACTCAGACATATAGTAACACATCTATCTCTGGTCGGAGGATACATGCCTATATCATGATAGCATACAACATAGGACTTTCGTTATCTTGATCTCGTTTAATCAACTCTTTGACCTAACTTATCTAACCACCTCTGAATCTCTATTCCTATGCAGAGGACCTTAATCAAGAGGTCGGTTAGATATCAGCCTAAATGAGAAAGGATTGCCATCTCCTACTCAGGCTGGAGATCATCTCTTAATAATCATTTGACGGTGCTTGATGAGTCCTCAATCTAACTCTTTAGATATTCATCCAAGCACCAACCACTATGACTCAATAATTGAATCAATATTTGTATGATCATCAAGATGGCCATGGTACATAAGCCTAATTGTACTAAGGGACCTATTATGGAAATTATTTATTCTTCATTTCAGATCAGGGAATGATATTTGCAATAACATTTATTTGCATAATGGCTTGTCGTGGACTCACATGTCCAACAGTCACTTCGGACAGGCGGTCTCCTACATACAATATCTGGCGATGGAACCCTTTGCCTTGACAGGAGACCATA